>VZQC01013012.1:3876828-4288679 GCA_009823505.1 Rhizomys pruinosus | reverse complement strand
AAGGAGAAGTCGAAGGAAAGAGGGAAAGGAGGAGGAAGAAAAAAAAGGAAGAGAGAAGGAGGAAAGGGAAAGGGGAGGGAGAGAAAGGAGAAGAGAGGAGGGGAAAAAAAAGAAAGAGAGGGAGAAAGAGAGGGAAGGAAAGGAAAAGGGGGAAAAAGGGGAGGGGAGGAAAAAGGGAAAAAAAAAAAAAAAAAAAAAAAAAAAGGGGAGGAGGGAGGGAAAGAAGGAGGGAGGGAAAAAGAAGGAAAGGGAAAAAGAAGAGAAAAAAAGAAAAGAAGAAAAGAGGAAGGAGAAGAAAGGAGAAGGAAAAGAAGGGAGAAGAAGGCAACTGAACGAAAAAGAAAAGGCAAGGGCTAGGACGCAAGCAGGAGGGGGGAAAAAGGAATGAAGGGGGGGGGACCATCCGCTGCAGCTCTAAGCAAGCGCTGGGGGTGGGAATGCAATGCCCAGATTCTCAGTCTGATTCCCATCAGGCTTAATTTGACTAAATTTAAAAGCTGTGGAGATGCCTCGTCCTTATTACGGTTTCTGGATTAATTAGCTTGCTGTGCCTTGGGTGTGCTTTCTCTCTGATGCAGAGACACCAAGTTGGACTGTGCTAGAGTGATGCCAGGAGGCTTGGGAGGGAATGCATTACAGGGAGGGACACTTTGGGCAGGTATCTATAAATCTGGCACCTGGTTAGGAAAGGGTTTAAGAAGCAATGAGAGTCGGTTGTGAAGGTGGCAACTGAAAACAGCAATCTCGGAACACAGTTCTCAGAGGACTTCGGAGTTAGCAGTTGTGGCAGCTACTGACTTGCCTAAGAACTGCTGGCTGCAGGTTTGGAAGCAGGAGAGTGCAGTTCAGGAAGCAGTCAGAACGGAAGCAGCAGCCCCAGAGGTGATCCTCCAAAGGAAGCTGGGAGCAGGATGGGGTGTAGTTGGAAGGGGAAACAGTGTTTGGTGCAGAGCAGGATGGGGTGTAGTTGGAAGGGGAAACAGTGTTTGGTGCAGAGCAGGATGGGGTGTAGTTGGAAGGTGAAACAGTGTTTGGTGCAGAGCAGGATGGGGTGTAGTTGGAAGGTGAAACAGTGTTTGGTGCAGAGCAGGATGGGGTGTAGTTGGAAGGTGAAACAGTGTTTGGTGCAGAGCAGGATGGGGTGTAGTTGGAAGGTGAAACAGTGTTTGGTGCAGAGCAGGATGGGGTGTAGTTGGAAGGTGAAACAGTGTTTGGTGCAGAACAGGATGGGGTGTAGTTTGAACGTGAAACAGTGTTTGGTGCAGAGCAGGATGGGGTGTAGTTGGAAGGTGAAACAGTGTTTGGTGCAGAGCAGGATGGGGTGTAGTTGGAAGGTGAAACAGTGTTTGGTGCAGACCTGGATGGCTAGGAAAAATCGGGGTTTGCTTTCTCCTCTCTCCCTCCCTGTCTTCCCTAGATGGTTCTAGAAGGACCAAGGAAGCATGCTCAGAAAGTAGTAGGAGACCCAGTACCCTCTAGTGGTCCAATCCACACTGCATTCTCAGAACACTCACGAAAGGAGCTAGCTGAATTAATTCTGGGCTCCAGCTTGGATCTGTTTCTAAGATACCAGCCTCAAGAACTACAGTTCAGGTTTTGATGGGGGGTTGGCCCACCCTTCTATGGAGACCCAGTACCCTCTAGTGGTCCAATCCACACTGCATTCTCAGAACACTCACGAAAGGAGCTAGCTGAATTAATTCTGGGCTCCAGCCTGGATCTGTTTCTAAGATACCAGCCTCAAGAACTACAGTTCAGGTTTTGATGGGGGGTTGGCCCACCCTTCTATAACTTAGCTCTGACTTAAGCACCAGCCATTAGTTTTCATGCTTTGTAAGTAGAAGCCAGTATTAGATCACCAAGCATGCAGCCATCTGGCCTCCGTGAAGGAAATAAGCAGATCAGTGAGTACTCATGGTTCTCTGCAGGTCAAGTTTACAGAACTGTTCTGGATCAACCTTAGCAGGAGGGGGAAACTCAGGGGTCCTATTTTTTTAATCTTTTAAAAAAGGATTTATTTTTATTGTATGTATATAAGTATATGCCTGTATGTATGTATGTGCACTGTGTGCATGCACTGCCCACAGAGGCCAGAAGAGGCTGTCAGATCCCATGGAACTAGAATTATAGATGGTAGCCACCATGTGGGTGCTGGGAACTAAACTTGGGTCTTTTCTAAGAGCAGCCAGTGCTCTTAATCCCTAAGCCAGGCCAAGGGACCACAGTTACATACTTCCTAGGAATGGCTAAAAATCCCAGAGGTACTCTGAAAGAGTTATTTAAGAAAGTTTATTAAAGATCAAATGATTCAGAAGATCCCAGGTTAGCTGGGCCTTGTGGCACATACCTTTAATCCTAGCACTTTGGAGGCAGAGGCAGGCAGATCTCTCTGAGTTCAAGGCCAGCCTGGTCTACAGACCAAAAAAAAAAAAAAGCCGGGCACAGTGGTGCATGCCTTTAATCCTAGCACTTTGGAGGCAGAGGCAGGCGGATCTTTGTGAGTTCAAGGCCAGCCTGGTCTACAGACCAAAAAAAAAAAAAGAAGAGAATAAAATACATGGGCTGGAGAATGGCTCAGTGGTTAAGAACACTGGCTTCTCAGAAGTTCAGTGCAGAGCTACTGAACTCGCTACTCTTGTAGAGGACAGGGGCTTGGTCCCCAGCACCCACATTGCAACTCACAACCATTTGTAACTCCAGTTCCTGGGCACAACTTCCTCAAACATTGCAGGCATGAGTGTACTTATATACACTCAAGGAAAACACTCATACATATAATATATAAATGAATAAAATAGAAAAGTCAATAAACAAAACTTAAATTCTGGCACATGATATTTTCTCAGTAGAAGTGATGGGTTTAACATTTTTCACACTTTTTTTTAATCCTTTTTGCCTTAAATCTTACTGATTTGGCACCTGAATTTCTAAAAATAGATGGTGACAATGATATTACACCCAGGGAGGATAATTTAGAGAAACTGTTAGTAATTTATAATCAATCTGCTTGAAATAAACTCACTGGTGGGTTAGAAAGATAAATATAAATAAGTGACCGTATGAGGAATTATCATGATAAATAGTAAGTATTCACTGCCCCGTGGTTTCCCTCTCCACTGAAAAGCTCATCAAATAATTCTCATAATAAAATTTAGTTCCAGTCTTCAAAAGTCCTATGAACCACTCCACCCCCCCAACACACACAAACATACTGAAAAATAGCCCAAAATAGTACACGAATTTTGTCAGTCAGTTAATTGGGGAAGTCAAGACTGGTCCCTACATGATAATTTGAAACAGAGACAACACTTTGAAAAATGAGCCAAATCATAGGAGATCGGCTACTGTCTGGACAGAGCCTCCCAGCTTTCCCTGAATACCATTAAGGGTCCCTGCTAGCTAGCACTTGGAGCTACTCTCTTGTTAATGGAAAGTTAGATCAGCCATAGGTGATAAAAAAAATGATACCTCATAAATCCAATTAAAATGGCAAGCCAGGTAAGTATAAGTTCTATGTTGTAAATATAGAAATAAAGGCCAATATTTTTTATCTGAAACATTCATATGTCGTCAGTAGAAATTGTGGTGCTCTATGCAAATAGAATGATAGTTGAAAGCTTGCCTGTAATATGAAGAAACCCTTTCAATGAGGACAACTCAAATAAATGTTAAACCCAATACAAATGTTTGAATATCAGCCATTCTACATTGCATGTGAATGTGTGTGTGTGTATGTACATGTGCCTTTCTGCAAGTATATACAAGTGTGTGTGGCTGTGTACATACATATGCTTCTGTGAGTATGTGTGCCTTATGTGTGTCTTTGTGTGTCTGTGGCTATGTACGTACATGTGTTCCTGTGTGGGGGTAGTGTACATGTCTGCAAGTGTATGTGTTTGTGTTTGTATCTGTGTGTGTTTGTCTGTATAATAAGATAAGCTATTGTCACAGCCTTTTATTTACTCCCAGAACTTAAAGATAAGAGCCTCTCATCCCTGAAGAAAGGATATAATTCAGACACAGGACTTGAACTATTTTTAAATAACACAACAGAAGATACTTCTCAAGATTGCCTGTGTTTAGCAATCATATCTAGACTAATTGAAAAGTCATGTATAATTATTGGATGTCCAAGAGTAACCCTCCTCTGCTAATGAGCATTGTGCAGGACCATGACCAGTGGTAGTAAACCAAACATTCAACAGTTAAAATATAGAATACATTGGCTATTCTATAAGAAACTTCAGAGGTTACACATTTTCCTATTTATTGCTTGCCAGAGATAAACAGGATGACACAGTATAGTCATCTTTCGTCCTTCACCCCATCATGGCTGAGTCCTCATGTGAACAGATTTTCCTGTCCTCAAGTTGACAATCTACTTGAGGTAATCATTTATCCATGAAATACACATGTAAAACTTAGGTTCATCACTAAGATTTTACTTTCCCCTCATTTCTTACCTGTGGGTCTTTCCTCCTGATACAGACATTGTTACAGTTGATTCCCGGTGATGCGGTTTTTTTATTTTTTTTTATGATGGAAATAAAGAATTAAGAGTTTTTATGATGGAATTATGATGAAATTATTATATAATTAAAGAATTAAGAGTTTTTATGATGGAAATAAAGAATTAAGATGGGAAAACAGATCATAATACAGAAGGATAGAACTATAGCTGCTTTACAGTCATCACATGCATACAGCATGGTTGCTTGATGTGCTTACTGAGTTGAAATTCTCTTATTAAATTCAACTTTCATTAAACTTGGCATTATTACTATCATTAAATCTATGGGATTATTTCCACCCATAGATTTCTTATTTTATATACAACAGTGACAATGAACAAACTCAGCGAAAGTAACCTTGTGAGACAGATGAGATGAAAGCAAGGTTGAAATCACCACTAAACAATAGATTTCACTGGGAATTATTGGTCCTCTTGAGTGTTTTCAGTTTACTCAGTTGGCCATCTTGTGTTTTCTCTGGTCTGTTCATCCCTGTGTCCAGTTCACATTGGGGATATTAATTTTCCTGCCGCTGATTTGAAAGAGCTCTTTATAAATTGTGTATATGGACCCATCATCAAACATACAATCTGCAAATACTGTTTGTCTTCTGTAGGTTGTTTTCAGTTTCTTGACTATTTTCTATGCAAAAGCTTTTTAGGATGATATATTGATTCTATTTAGTTTCCTTTTGTGCTCAAAGTTTAGGTGTTGTATGCAAGTCTTTGTGAAGGTCAATATCAAGGACATTTCTATCTGTCTTCTTTACTTGGAGGTTGATGTATTTTAATCTTATGCTTAGATATTTATTTCTTCCTTTTGATTGGATTTTTATGTGCAGTATATGTTAAAGACCCATAATTATGCTGATGCCTGTGGGAATTCAATTTACCCAACACCATTTATTGAACTTTTAGTTACTACCACTGTTGACACTCAGTGACTTTATTTATTTTGGATGTGTATCTGGGCACCATATTCTGCTTCATCATTAGTATTATATAACTACACTATACTATTCTGATTTGAGCATACTTAAAATGTAACTTTTCCACCAGGAGCTGCCAGCCATGCCTCTTACTTTGTTTCCATGCCCAGTATTTCTTATTTCTGATGTTTAATCTTCATTACCACTTCTAGATTAACATAGAAGAGTGTGGGGAATGTGTCTAGGAAGTTATTTCAAAGGGGATCAACTGAGAGGAAAACACCCTTCCTGAATGTGGCATATCATATATGAAGTGGTTTTGCATGAATACATAGAGAAGCAAATTGTTATGTCAGAGACAGACAAGGCATAGTCGTGAAAACATAAAGACAAGGTGGAAATGATGACCTTGGCATAATTACACTGCTTTCTTCTTTAAATTGAATTATTTCCGTTTTCTTTTTTGTTTGTAGATTTATGTGTGTGTGTGTGTGTGTGTGTGTGTGTTGTGTGTTCAGATTCCCTCAAGTGCCAGAAGGTTTCAGCTACCCTAGAGCTGGAGTTAGAAGCTATTATGAACAACCTGATGTGGGTGCCTGGAAGTGAACTCGGGTATCTGGAAGATCAGAAAGACTACTTAACTGTTTCCCCATGTCTCCAACCTTGTTTCTATCAAAGGCAAACACTTGATTAAGATAGGACTCTCCATCCATGTCCAGCTGTTGGTAATTTTCTCCTCTTAATCTGGATAGAAGTGAGAAGATACTTAATTCGATACTAAAGTCACCTTCATATTTTATGCACTTCTTAAAAATTTGGGAGACGGAGGCAGGCATATATCTGTGAGTTCAAGCCCAGCCTTGTCTACATACTGAGTTTAGTGAGTTGAGTTCCAGGACAGCTGGAGCTACAGGGAGACCTTTTCTAAAAAAAAAAAAAAAAAAAGTACAGTTGTATAAAGGGGTTGTATTTGGGGACAAAATTAAACAAATATAGTGAACATAAAAGTGTTTTTAAAATATAAAAGGTATTTGATACAGTTCTTTAAAGTTACTCCACTTCACCCCTGGATGTTTTTCTCTAACCTTTCTTGTTCTATGACTATCATAATTGAAAACAAGAGTTCTAACATTCTAACAGCACAATAGTTTCTAGAATTCCTCACAGAATGAACTGGACATACTCTTTCTAGGATCTGTCTTTTTACACACCTGTTTAAGGTAAATTGTATTAGGAGTAAAATTGTTTCAATTTAAAAATGGATGATTATTAGCCAGGCGTGGTGGTGCATGCCTTTAATCCTAGCACTCCGGAGGCAGGCGGATCTTTGTGAGTTCAAGGCCAGCCTGATCTACAGAGTGAGTTCCAGGACAGCTGGGGTTACAGGGAGACCCTGTCTCGAAAAGACAAAAAAGATGGATGATTATAGTCTAAAACCATGAGTTTCACCCAAGCAGAAGACATTGTAACTGTGGCTATTTGGATAAGTTTCCCACAGTAAATGGCAAAAACATTGGGTGCTCTTTTGTTAGGGTACCTTACTAAACTCATCAAAAGCACCCATGTTAACCTGGGCTCCTCAATCCCACAGAAGCTAAACGTAGAGAATGACATCATAAGAAGATATCTTTAACTTTTAAGAATTGAAATAAGTTACTGTAGTTTGGACAACAAATCCCCTTCATTAATTTGTTTGAGGAGAAGGTAGTACAAACATTTGTAAGTGTGACCTGTAATGGAAGGGTCAGCAATCCCTGTAGAGGTCAGAAGAAGGCATCCAATCCCCCTGGAACTGGGGATGAGGACAGTTGCAAGCTTCCATGTGGGTGCCAGAACTCAATCTGGGTCTTCTGCAAGAGGGGCCTGGGCTCTTAACCACTGAGCCAGCTTTCCAGGCCCAGAACTAAAGGAGTCTTATAACATTCTCTTCCCAATACCTTTGAGTGTTTAAAAATGTGAGTCAGAGGGCATAAAAGGGGGAGCGTTTAAAAGTCAAGGCTAGCCTGGTCTACATAATGAGTTCCAGGGCAGCTGGGACTAAAGGGAGACCCTGTCTCGAAAAGACAAAAAAAAAAAAAAATCAATAGACAGGGGAGAATGAGCTAAGATCACAGTCAAAATCCACAAACGTTGCTTCCTTTCTATGCTTTATGATAGGAGGATTTCTGTTTCATTTTCATTCCGTTGTTTGGTTTTGCTCCAGTGATTCCTCGAAAGAAGCCAACCATTCCAGGACTTATGTCTCTGCTGGGAACAACTCTGGGTATCAGAAGCAAATATCAGAAACCCTGTAAAATAGTCTCAAATACCTGACCTCAGAAAGGTCAAGGGGAAGGATGTCATAAAAAGCTTTGAAATGATTTCCCTCTGCAGTCAGAGGACAGCAGAAAAACACAGGGACAGAGGGCTGCCTGCCCCCTACTCCTCAGCTTCAGTGACTCACTTGTAAAACAATCTGGATGCCCTTTACATCTATCACCTAGGCTTGTGCCTTGCTTCCTCTGGATCCCTTCCCAAGAGTTAAGTGATTTTTGGTTGGTGCATCGAATAGAATTTTTGGTTGGCTGAGATAGAAACCAGATACATGGAAAAGAAACTCTTTGCCTTTAAATAGAAGTGGTTTCGTTTTGGTTTACAAGCCTGAAGCGTTGTTGTACATATTAAAATTGCTGCACAGCTCCATCCTTGGCCCCAGAATCCCCCCTTCCCCCCTCTTCCCTCCCTACTCCCCTCTGGGTAGACACAGAAGATGTCAGTCTCTGGGAAACAGCAGTTAGCAAAGGACGCATTTCAGCAGTGTGTACTAGAAGGCGCTGGCTCGCTCATCTCTGCATACAATATCGCCAAACTGGGGCTGGACGCCAGAATCTGTGCCTCCTGCGGCTCTTCAGTGGCGTCTAGTTCATCTATAGCGAAGTACTACATAATGCCGCATGGAACTAGTTGGCCACGTAGGAGGAAAGTCAAGTCTTCTAATCCCTCGTTTGTCCTAGATGATTTTAAGCTTTATCCATCGCGCCGCGAATGTGAAATGCAGTCAACAAAATGAGAGCGTTATCTAGGTGTTTGGCATCAGTATTAGTGGGAGGCTGTCATTTGACTATCATTTCCTAGCACACCAGACGGTAAAGAAAATGTTTTCATTCATCCGCAAATGACTAACATTTTATTGATGTTTCAAAATGAGGCTGAATTCTACTGCACTCTCAATTCCCGAGCGGGCTCTGAGAATTAAGCCTGAATTCTAATCACATCAGTTGCTCCTGCTGCAAACCTCTCGGTTAATTGCTTCGCCTCACAGGGATTCTTCAGTGGGGAAGTGATGCTGCATAGAGGCTCCTGGATCAGTCAGTCTGGGTGGTCAGGAGAGATGGAAAGGCTCCTCTTTTCTCATCCATCCTTAGACATGGCGATGAAGAGCACCGTGGGTACTACTACCACCAGCCAAAATGACTCCCTGCCTGTCCTGTCGAGAGCTCAGAGTGCTGAGGAAGCCGGATGCTGACCCCTGCAGAGATTACTGCCTCAGTGCTCTCTGCCGCTGGGGCCTGTTAGGATTATAGAGTTCCTTCCAATGAGTACTCTTAGGCTTTGTTTATTTTGTCTTAAGGAAAGATCAGAGTGAGGCCAAGATTATCTTTTTAAGAAAACACAGCTAGAGATGGAAGACTGGGGAGGGGGGAGGAGAGGATAAGCAAAGAAGGAAGTTTATGTCTAATTACTTACTCCCTTCACTTCCTGCTCCAGTCCCAAACTCCTCACCCACAAGGCTGACACAACTGCTGTGAACTCTCACTTTCCCATTTTTTGTAAACGGCCCGCAAGAGGATCTTGAATCTGAGAAATGAGCTCAAGAAGAGGGGGAAAAAAAAGAATGGACTGTGCGGTGAATGTATGCCAAGCACTCTGCTCTGCGCTGACGGGGAGGAGGCTAGCCATTACGCAGCACCGAGCTGCATGCAGTATGCACCACCAATGCTGCTACTCAAACCCTGGAAGTCCACCCTGGCTGGGAGGTTGTGAAAAATACAACCCCAGGGCTCCTAAAACCCTAGAAATGACTTGGCCTCATTCGCAGGAGCTGATCCTTCTGTCTGCAGGCTCAAAAGGGTTAAACTGCCTCTTACATAACAGAGCTGCCTAGCTCCACACAATTAAAACACTTATTGTAGCCTCTTCCCGACTCTGCATCCCAGCACCACCCGCCCCATCCCTCCCAGCGCGCCTGCGTGCTGCGCGCACCCCAGCCCTGCGCGCGCCCTGCACACTCCATCTCCCCCTCTTACACGGACTGTGCTGGCCACGTACACCACACACACTCACTCACGCAGGCTCACGCACAAGTTAGTATCCAGACGCACGGAGGAAGGCAGGCGTCCACTAGTTCCGCGCTGGCGGGCCAGCAGATGCGCCAGCTGCTCTATCGCCAGGCCCTGCACCCCTTGCTGTCCCTGCCAAGCAGCAGCTCCCTGCCACTGCCCCTACTTATCCCTAAAAAGAGGGGAAGAGCCCACAAGAGAGAGAGAGAGAGAGAGAGAGAGAGAGAGAGAGAGAGAGAGAGCTAGTTAGCAGCTTGTCAACAGCACGAGGACCCAAAGCAGGATTAAAAACAACAACAACAAAAATAGCCAACTCACAGTCGTGGGCGTCATGATGGCGCCGACCCCAACTTGGAGGACTTTAAAGTCAGGGGGCATTGGGAGCTGAGCCGCCGCCGAGGGCGAGGGCCGGCGAGCCCAAGTCTTGGCCCCGGGCCTGACACACTTCCCAGCCCGCATCCCCCCAGAGCGCCAGGGCCCAGCAGTCTCCGGCCCAGCTCTACCGCTCTCTCCCACTCCCTTTACTCCCGGCTAGACCTCTGCGCACCCCCCTCCGATTTGTTTCTTGCTTTCTTCTCCTTCTTTTTCCCTCTTTTTAATCTATCTTTTCGATTCTGGCCCCCCTCCCTGTCTGGTCCTCTATCCCCGGGCGGGGTTGCTAAGGAAACGGCCGCTTGGCAACGCGCGCGAGCCCGGGGGCCGCCGGCCGCCCCGCGCCCGGCGCTGCCTCTGCCGCCGCTTCACTCGCAGCCTGGCCGCCTCCTCCCGCACTCGCCGGCGCGCTCGCCTTCTCGCTAGACGCTGTGCTAGCCGCCCGGGAATTAGCCACACTCCGGACGCGGCCGGGAGCACCCGAGAGGAGGTGGAGCGCGGTGCCAGGGGGCGGGAGGGGAGGGAGGGAGGGCGCGCAGAAGGGAGGAAGGAGGCGAGGCAGGGAAAAGAGGGAAACAACACCCGCAACTAGGAGGGGGGAAGAAAGAAAGAAAAGAAACCCACCCACCCACTCAAAAAAAAAAAGAGAAAAAAGAAGGAAAAATCTCGTGTGGCGCGCCGCCTGGTTCCCGGGCAGCCTCTCCAGCAGCAGGGGCGGGGAGCGCGCGCCAAAGCTGCCGAAGAGCGAGCAGCCGGGCCGGCATGGACATGATGCTCCTGGTGCAGGGCGCTTGTTGCTCAAACCAGTGGCTGGCGGCGGTGCTCCTGAGCCTGTGCTGCCTGCTACCCTCCTGCCTCCCGGCTGGACAGAGCGTGGACTTCCCCTGGGCGTCCGTGGACAATATGCTGGTCAGGAAAGGCGACACCGCGGTGCTCAGGTGGGGAACGGCGTGCTGGCTTTCCTACTTATCTGCCTGTTTGTCTGTCCCTCTTTCTCCCCTCTTTCTGCCTTGTTTCATGCTTCAAACCCAGCGGGAATGTTTGAGGCTTCCCAAGGAAAACAACATCTCAGGTTCCAGAGCCCCCAGACCCGTTCTGGCTGCGCCCAGGGGCTCGCTGCGTTGGGGAGGAAAGGCACTTTCTGGGGAACCTGGGGTGACTGAAGTGTCAGGTTTGGAAGGAGGGGCGGGTGCCACTTTGGAACTGAATCCTCGGGTCTCTGCTGGGCTGTTAGGGTTACTCCTGGACAAGTTACCAGGTTTGTTTCATTTTACTCCTGCTTAAGGACTTTTTCTGCCGCTGAATCGCGGCTGCATTTATTTTTCCTTCTCACTTGAAGATTTAAACTCCAGTGCTCCTTTTTCAGCCTTTTCTTTTACCGGCTTGTTTCCCCTCCTCCTTCTCTTTTTCCGTTTCCAGGACCACCTTTTCCATCCTTTCCTCTCCGTTCCCTTTACTCCTATTTTGTTTTCTCTGTTCTGTTTTCCCTTTCCGTCTCTACCGCTGTGATTTCTGATCCACTCCTTAGATCTCCTTTCTGCACCTTCTTTCCCCGAAATTCTGCTCCTCCCCATCACCCTAAATCTTCGCTGGAAGACTCATCAGCTCGCTTTCCCGTCACACCCACATGCATGCTCCAGTAGCATTTTCAGACCCTCATAAATCTCGTTCCTAGGAGCACACCTCCTCCAGGCTCTCCCATCCTCACACACTAACACTTCTTCCTTACTGAAAGGACCACTTCAGGTTTAGACTCTGCCTAGGTGGTTTAGAGGCACACGCTCCAAGGAGACCCACACATGCGCACCGCGCACCTCCCAACCTCCTGCTCTGGTTTATCTTTCCCTTTACCCTAAGCTGGAACAGAGAAATGTTTGACATTCAGGGACATCCCAGCTTGGATTTCCCTGTGAGCCATACCACCACACTGCACATTGAGCCTCTGAAAATACTTCCTTCCTCATCGAAACAGAAATTGATGAGCAGTAGTGCTTGGATGTAGCCATGACTCAGTGCCCTGGCCTGCTCTTCTCTCCTCATCAGCCTACCCACACTGGTACCCCCACCTGGCATACACTGCCAATCTTCCTGAAAGATCTTCTTTTTCTCCACTGGGTGGTAGTTTGGTTTTAAGTAGGGACTGTGTAGAAGCAGTGTACATGGGTGTCTAAGGTGAAGAAGAATGAGATCTGTTTCTACTCGAATCACTCAACATATTTTGAATGAAATTATGTGGCTTTGGAATACGACTTTTACCTTTAAAAACGTGCTTGAGGCTAGTTTCACACGCGAATTCTAATGCATGTTAATAGCATGTTTTAATAATCTAGTATCTTTGTTACAGAGAAGTACTGGATTTTTGCGATGCGGAATAGAATAACTTTGCATTGTTGACAGTTCTGATGAGCACTTCTCATGTAGCAGATAGGAATCTACCCTCTTTTACTCAGTATGTTAGTTTCTTGTAGAAGTTTGAAGAACAGCATTAGGAATAGCATATTACCTTCAGAAGCTGTAAGACCAGATCTTGGAAAATGCAACATGTATGTTTGAAGTAGCAGATGACCAATGTATGGGGAGCAGCACCATTCTCAACAGGAAGAGTTTGACCTGTCACTCACCTTCTCAGGAGACATCTCCACAATTTGGTTCCTAATGAGCAGTGTAATGAATGGTGTGATGGAGAAAAGAGTAGGCCCACGTTCTGCTGCTGGGAGAGATCTTCACTCTGACAGTGAGGTGCTCCAGGCCAAGGGGCGATGGGAATCTCCTGTTATCCTTCTTTAATTTTCAGATTTCTTCTTTATCCATAACATGGTCAATATGGAGCTTTGCAATATTTTGGAAAACTCTTGACTTTTAAAACTTTTTTTTTGTCTTTTTGAGACAGGGTCTCCCTGTAGCCCCCCCAAAAAAACTTCTTTAAGATAATATAATATCTGTCCTTCTTCTTTGATAGTGATAACCAATAACAAAATTTTTCATAAGAAATTTTGTAAATAGAAACAAATTTACCTCCATTGCTTACTTTGCATATATTAATTTTATAATTCTATAGGAAATCAGCATTATTGAACTTTTATGTTGCCCAGTTTTAAAGATAATTTATCATATTCATTTTTATCTGCATCTTCCTTAAAGTAGCAGTATCAGGTTTCTGTGACTTCTGTTGACTTTGATCACAGACAGGCAGAGACAGGTATAGGACTGGCAGACTGTGGCCAACTCACAAGGTGCTTTCCATTAGAAGTAAAGTCCCAGAAATTCACTTTGTTTTTTATTTTTGTACTTCAAATTATATTTAATGCTATTCTGTAATTCATTACAAAACAAAACTTTACCCTGCAAACAAGCGCCCCATTCCTATAAAAGTATGTGAATTTAATGCCTAAGAGAAGGCCTAATGAGCTACATGACAATCCGTTCTGTCTTTATGCCTCAAAGCATCTAAGAGAAAGGGCATGGTGGCTTGACAGTTATCAAATACTTTCAAGTGCTAAAGGACCAAAAGTGCACACGTGCCAGTCAGTGACTCGGATGCTTGTGGTTAAGTTAATGAAAGAGAAGGTTAAAGGTCAGCTGGTATAGCTGTCTTCTAAGTGCCAGCCAGTCCATTTTTAAAGAAGAGAATAACAACAACAACAAAAAGCTTCCCTTAAGTGGAGCTGTGACACAGAGGAAACTATCCTGTCAGTTCCTGATTGTCATTTTAAAGGTAATCTTCACTGTGTAGCTTACACAAATGATATGCAAGGAATTCCATATTTTGTCACTACTTTTGCACCTTTACTCTGCCTTTTAAGAGCAGTGAATATTTTCCAGCACTGAATCTCTGAAAGAGTCAGTAGACTTATTTGGAACTTCTTGGTGAAGTATTTAGTGGTGTGTCTGTTCATTGGGTAATCCTTACCTAAACTTTGGATTTCCCTAGGTTTCAGTTAGATTTTGCAGTATATGGAAGATTTGAGTCATTGTGTGTTTGGGTAACTGAACAGAGGGCAGGGGAGGGAAGCCCAGCTATAGCCACATCCTAGGTCCCAGGGGGGTCAGACCTGAAGAACTGAGGTTGCATTGCTGTTCAAATTTACACATAAGACGAACTGCTTTATAAATGTAGTTTCTGGTGACTTCCATGACAATCTGCTCCTTTATTGTTATCTTATTGGTAAATACTGCTAAGTGAATGGGGTGAAAGTATCCTAGGCTTTGTAAAAAGCACTCTTTATGTTTCCCACGAGTACAAAAGTTTTAACTACATTTCACTTTCTTTTTGTTTGCTTAATTTTTTTGAGACAGGGTCTCCTGTAACTGCAGCTGGCCTAGAACTTGCATATAGACCAAGCTGGCCTCTATCTCTTGGAGATCTATCTGCCTCTGCCTCCTGAGATCTGGAATTAAAGGTCTGTGGCACAATATCTGGCTACACTTCATTTTCAACTAATTTATCCAATCTGTTTCTCATTTTACCATTCTGTATGAATATGATATATTTTGATTACCTTTCCTGATATGAATTCAAATATCTTACTATCACCTTAATCACAGGAAAGAAGAGAAGGTTTTTCTTAAACATGATGCCTTTTTTACTTTAGCATATGAACACAACTGTGTCATATTCATGGACAGGCTTTGAATGTCAGTTATGTGATACTCCAGATGACTTTTTAGTGAGAGGGAGATGCCCATGAACTACAGCACACATTTTTACAGGAGAAAGCTCCACTGGAAACCACAGAACTTTTGCAAGATTTATAAATGGATGCTTCAAGTATTTTTTTCCTTTCAGCCATTTTAGTCTACATTAAGTAGTATTGTTTTGAAATGCGTGCTGTTGGTTCTAATAAATGATTTATGTATGAGGATGTGAAATTACTAATAAATAAAAGTCAATTACCCTGTCCTTTGGGAATACCACTAGAAAGTCTCATCTGTTGAACTCTTTCTACACACTGAAACATCATGTACTCCCAATGAATTGTTCAACAGAATAAAGATTTTCAATTTATAAAATTAATATATTATTTTAAAAGTTGGGTGCTTATTTGATATTGTCCTTGAAAAAATATTTGTAAAGCTCTGAAGCGATTTCTTCTTATAAATAAAGGTATAATAGATTTGCATAATGAGTCAGGCTGCAAAAATAGGTTAACAGTGTAGACTAAAATGGAACAGGCTTGACTGTGATGGTATTCAGAACTGCTTTGTTTCTACAATATACCAATATATACACTTGGCATATTTTTTTTATTTTTTTATTAATTTTATTTATTTTTATATGTGTATGAATGTACTGCCTGCATGCAAGTTTGTGTACCTGTGTCGTGCAATGCCTCGGAGGTCAGAAGAGGGTCTCAGATTCCCCTGGAACTGGAGTTCTCCTGGAATTGGAGTTTCAGACGGTTCTCGGCTGCCATGTGGGTGCTGGGGATCGAACCCGGGTCCTCTGTAAGAGCAGTCGGTGCTCTTAACCGCTAGGCCATCTCTCCAGCCCCCTACACTTGGCATATTAACAACAATAATGCATTAATTACAGAGCAACAGAACATTTAAAAAATTCCAGATAAACTTGTTTTTGACCAGTCTTATTAATTAAGAATAATGGAAAATTCCCTTTTGGTTAATTCTTTGCATATAAGCCTGTTCATGAAATTATTTTAGGCATGTTATTTAAATAAGAATAGTTGGTTTCTAATAATTCATAAAAAATGGTGATATCATAGACTGTGTGTCTTCCCTTCTGCCATTCTGCATTATGGGTGGAGACAGGGAGATGACCCTTCAGGATATGTGACCCAGTCCTTCAACTGTGGGCTGGTAGAAGGTAGTTTGGGGAGATGGTGACAAAATGAGAATCCCAGGTATTTATCTACTCTTTTCCTCTCCCTTGGTTCATTTTTGCAGCTTCCGTCTCATGACCATTCCTCCAACCAGAGGTAGCAGTAGCTTCCTGACTGCTGTCACAAAACATATACTGATCTGGAGTTAAGGACGGTTGTTAGTGGCCATGTAGGTGCTGAGAACTGAATCCATGCCCTTGAGAACAGTAGCCAGTGCCCCTAACCACTGAGCAATCTCTTCAGCCCCCTATAGTATACTTTGTGATAACAATAATACCCTGCTGGGGATTGAAGCTAGGGCCTCACAGGTGCTAGGCAAATGTTCTGCCACTGGGGTACAGCTGCTACTACTTTCATCTTAATTATATGGCTCAGTGGTTAAGAGCACTGGCTATTCTTGCAGAGTACTGGATTTGATTCCCTTACTGTCTGTAGCTCCATTTCCAGGGAACCCAATGCTTTCTTCTGATCTCTGCGGGCAGTGCACTTACACACAAACAATACACTGATGTATATAAAATAAAAATAATAAATGGAAGTATTATAAAAAGAATAATTCTTTACCCACAGTGCTTCTGGTGCTCAGCAGCAGTTTATGAAATGATTATGTAAGAGACATGTGGAAGGTAACAATAATAACACTGACATGTACACCTCCTATGAATGGGATTTTCCCTGGGAGGACTAGTATTATTTTTTTCTTTCTTTTCTAAAGGACCTTTAATAGTGGGTCACACTCTATCAGATATTTCATGTGTTTCCAATCAACCAGTGAAAACAAGAACTTCTAGGGTCAGGTGTGGTGACCCAGGCATTTAACCCTAGCACTCAGAGTCAAGGGCAGGTAGATTTCTGTGATATGTAAGCCAGCCTGGTCTCTATTGTGAGTTCCAGGCTACCTGGGGCTAAAGGGAGACCCTATCTCAAAAGATAAATTCCCACCCCAAACAAAACAATAAAACTCGAGAACTTCCAATACTGGTAAAATATAAGATTTTCCAGTGGATGGACTTGCATAGAGGGACATCCTGGTACAAATGCTGATCCTTAACATGTATGACAGAATGCACAAAATTGGGTGTGCAGGGCTACAGGGACTCTGATGGGGAGGAGGGGTATCTAAATTTGATCAATACCTATTGTTTGAAATTCACAGAAACTCGATAAAACTATGCATAAAAAATAAAAAAATAAACTATAATTCTCAAAAAGATTCTTATGCCTAGTCAATATCCTTATCAATTTGGATTTTAATTTTTTTACTATTACAGGAAAACCAAATTTTTACAAGATAATTTCAGGAAATTAGTTAACAATTTTTTTTTTACGTTTCATCAAAATGTACTTTATGTTCTTTTTCGCTACATTTAGTTCAGAAAATCTTTGATATCTGAGCGCGATGGGTGTCACACATCCAGAGAACCTGGTTTATATAAGGGCACTGCCACTAAAGTGTAAATTAACATGCCACTGAAAGTTTTAGTGAAAGAATAAATGTATATATCTGTTAATGTGTTTTTTCACATTTTAGGCACACATATCTGTAATGCTGTTGTGTTTGATGCTGACAGAAAGTGATTTCTTTCTCTTTATTGAATATGTGCACCAATAGCATTCCTTGTTTGAACTCTTTTTCTGAGTATTCTTGGTGGTTTAACACATGTGCATTGGAAACATTCAGAATATTTAATTTCAAGAAACAATCCATTAAAGGGTCCTGAAGAAAATGTGAGTCACTTAACATGATTTTAAGATTAAAAGGCCTGTGTAAGATATAAGACATTCTACATAATAAAGGAAATCTCGTTTTATGAAACTCGTCTGTGAGTGCATGCAAAAATATATGTGCCATCAAAATTTGAGGTGTATTTCTTAATGTGTGTTTGACTAGAAATAAAAGCTTCAAATGCAGTAGTCTAGCTGTTAAGATGATCTGTGATTTAAATGACAGAGGTGGTCCTGTTCTCTTTGGAAGTATAATTGGTAGACATCAAGAACACTGCAACTTAGGAAATATCTCTTAAGGCTTCCCAATATTTTATTTCTAATTTTTAACTCAACTCATGGAACCTTCTCTTACTTGCTCCTAAGGCATCAATTAAATGAATCAATAGAGGTAACAGAAACTCAGGGAATTGGCTGTTACAGTAGACATACAATGCTCAGTTGATAAAAGCAGCTGCACTCCAAATGAAACCAAAATGTTTTATTATTCCAACCATGTTCCAGAAGGGGGTCGACAGTTCCTTACAAACCATAAGGCAGTGATACTAGATGATGGAGTTTTAGTGAGGTCACAAGGCTTTAATTTACAATGCTGAGGGGTAATCAATCTGCATCAAAGTTTCCAATTCATATGAAGTTCTGGATCCTGACAGAAGACCTTTGATGTTCTCCAGCATCCAGCTGGCAGGGGAATTCTACTCTTAATCACTTTCTCTAGAAAGAGGGAAGAGTAGACAGAGGAAACTTGGCAGTGTTGTCCATGTAAACTGTTGCTCTTTTAAATAGAAGCCAACACTTCTTTCCAAATAACTAGTAAATTTGCTCAATTTAAGGAAGATGATTATAACCCTATTCAGTCCTTAACTGAATTGTTGTTTCCTGAATTTATTAAATCATTTGATGCAGGTCCAATGCCCAGGTTAGTCCTTAGGACAAAGTTTTTGTTTTCATAACCTTTAGCTATACCTACTGCCATAAACTATTTACAGATTCTGATTGGCTATGAGTTCATGGGAAACGTCCTCCTATTTTCAGAAACACCTTTCTTCTCATGCTGCTAGACTAAAGTTAAATACAGTAAAGTGATTTAAGAGATTGTTTAGAACCCCTCAATAGCCCACTTTTCCAATTCATGATAGTTGAAGGCTAGCCTAGTTCTACACAAGCACATTTCTGCCTTCCAATTCTCTCTGTTCTTGGCACAATTTTTAACACAATAAAAATAAGTAAACATCTCTCTTCAGTTAGTCCATTCCAGTATTTTTGTTCTTGTGAGCTCCGTTCCAAGTTCTGTATCAAAAGTTCTGTAACTCTAGGGAAATAGTGTCATATCTTGGATTCACTTCAAAGTAGCCATGGCAAAAAGGGTGTACTTGGATAAGGGAGAAGTTGAAATGAAAGTGGCCTTGAATTTTAGCACCAGTGTTGCATACTGAATGCTCATGTCTCCTCCATTGACCCCTCTATTTTTGCATATATTTGTTTAAATCTTTCAAGCCAAGCTTTCATAAAGCAAATCAACACATGATGTTGTAAACAGTGGCTCCATAAAAAGACAGAACTGGCATGTCCAGCTCAACAAGATCATTTTCCACAGAAATGTTACAAATGGGTCACAGAGATCAGAGTTCCTTGATCTTACAGACAGAGTGTACAAAGTTTTATTTTTGCAAGAGAACATAATGGAATATATTTGATTTGTAAAGAGTCTTGTTTGCAGTCATTACATGAATAATTGATCGTTGGAGTAGAATTGTCAGCTCTGCTGCATCACATAGATTTGGCAAATCACTCAAGACTTAATGCTGAAGGTAGTGAAGAAACTTGAGAGAGGCAGGAAAGAGCGGCAAAGAAGTAGAGGGCGGAAATACAGTGGCTTTGAGTGACTTCTCACACTGCTTAAAACTTTAAGTCATTTGGAATGACATAAAATTAAGTTCACAATTGTGTTTAAAACTACAGTGAAAGGCAATATATCTCCTTTCAGGTAACTAGTAATTGAATAAATCACTAAAGGTAAGGATCACCCCATTTATATCCTCCTCTTGATAAAGTGGCATATCGTCCACAAATTTCATTTCTGAAATATCTTTTACCTAAGGATGTGTCTTTCAAGTTATAGATCTGTTTGTGTTTATTTTTAAAGATTTTGTTCTTGGCCTATCTTCAAGGGCTGCTTTATGGGAAATATGTCTACTAAAGGAATATATATATATATATATATATATATTATATATATATATTTAAATAATAGGATGCTTCTCTAACAGATGCCATCAATCAATTTTGCTTATACATCATATGTATAATAAAGAAATAAAAGATATTAAGTTATTTTATTTATAAGTTTATACACAAAGTTTTTGTGGAACTCTGTTCACTTTTATAGAGGTCATCAATAACTTGAGATGTTAGGAGCAGGAGGAATCAAACTTTGAATTCCCCCTTCTTTACTCCCTAGTTATTTGATCTTCAGCAAATAGCTTTTGTCTCTACCAGAGCTAAATGGGTGCTATGAGATAATGCAGATAATGCTGACCTTAACTCAAATATAGTGTATAGTATATTTCTGTCAACCTGATAGCTTTGCTCACTTTCTCTTCTAACTCCATAACAATTATTTGTGACTATATAGTATTATATACAACTTTTGAAGACTTTGATATTATTGAGTTTCATAAACATGTTGAAGTTTTCCAGAACTGGAAGTAGAAACATCCAAAATGTATCGGCTGTTAGAGTCATAACCAGAGCAAATACAAAATGGAATGACATGCTTATATTCAATGGACTGACAGTGATATGATTCACTTACCTGTAGTGAGAGAGCTGTAACTGAGTGGTCACAGGAGATATAAAAGAAATAAGGGAGAATTACAGAGACAGACAGGAATTAGTATGAGAGAGGTTATTCAGAAGCATGCTATGCATTGAAGGAGTCACAGCATGAGCCATGAGCCATAACAGCCATGAGGCTGTTGAGAATGGAGGACATGACTAGTGGAGACAAGACATGGAGCAGTATAGTAAAAAGCAATAGAGTAAAGGGCTAGAGTTAAAGAAAGTTAGCTCTGGATTCTGGATAAAATAGCAAGTACTCAGCCAGGTCTTGTTATGGGATTTCTTAGGTCAGCAGTAGGAGTCAGTGCAGTTTAAGTGTAGTGTTCATAGGCAAGAATGATGTCTGCACATTGCCATTTGGGCAATAAAAGATGCTGAGTACTTACCCAGAAAATGTTATGAATGCTTGATCTAATTCTGCATATTTACCAGACTCATAGCCAAAGGTTATATGTTCATGCTGATGGAGCTAGCCCAGCTTGAATCAGTCATCTAACAGTCCTTGAGGATCTACAATATATGATACACTGTCATAACTGAGAAGAAAGATATTGTCTTGCACAACTCTCATCACATTGGCTTGAAAAGGTAAGCTAACCTACCTCAGGCAGAACAGACAGGAGAGGAGGAGTCACAGTTCAACCATGATCCTACACCAACGCCAGGGTCTTGAAGATTCCCTAGTGTCTCTTCCTGAGAAGGACCAAAACAACTGAAGAAAGTTGATCTTTCCCTTATTCTGTGTTTATTGAACCCTCAGCTGTATTCTGCTGAACTATTGAGTCCACAGTGGTAAAAGCCAAGAAGGCATTTTATGTATTTTAGGTGAAACATGAACTGGTTTTAAAAGTGACAAGCACTTATTATCAATCATCAGCATTTACTAGAAAGGAAAATGATGAATATTCCCTAAAACTATGTGCTTCCTTAGAATTCTCTGATACTAGAAGTCATTATCGATATTTCATTGTAAAACTATCTTCTGCCCATTTCCCAGTGGGAAACATGACCTAGAGATTTCTATGACCCTTCTAGACATATGTAAAGCAGGAAGTGAACATCAAGCTTGCTCTTTGGCCTATCGATCTCCAAAGTCTGTGCTCTGTTTTTGGAGGTACAGTTTAGACCCTAGAGTACTGATTCTGTTAGAACTCTTAACATCTGGGTCATCTTCCTAACTCCTGTGAAATGAGCTAAGCAACCAGAAGCGCTGGCTACCAACAACACCTACAACAGATGAGAATTCAAAACATGGCTGGAGTCTATAAAAGTGATGCGATCCACTACTATATGGCAAAGCCTTATGTTATTTTGCTGTCAATGAATAAAATCAAACATACTAGGCATACTGCTTTTTTTAATACCTGGTAGAAAGAATATGCATAATTTATTTCTGAATTGAGTAAAAAAATCTTGTTTTTATCTGATGGTCTTTAAATTGGAAATATTTGCACAGTGCTCTCCCTCCAGGTCTACAAATTTAAGACCACAGGAACCCAAATAAAATGGAAACGTAATAATACATTGTTAGGACACAATCACAAAAACGAAAAGTTTTCTTGTCAAAGATGATCTTATGAGAGTTAGAGAACGGGGCGTGGTGGCTCATGCCTTTAATCCCAGCACTCGGGAGGTAGAGGTGGGTGGATCTCTGTGAGTTCAAGGCCACCCTGGTCTACAGAGTGAGCTCCAGGACAGCTGGTACTAAAAGGGAGACCCTGCCTCAAAAAAAAAAAAAAAAAAAAAAAAAAAAAAAAAAAAAAGGAAAAAACTAAAAAGAGTTAGATGATTCTGGAGTTTAGGACTTTTGCCGCTCTTCCAGATGATGAGTTCAGTTCCTAGCATCCACATCAGGTCCCCACAACCAGCTGTGATTCCAGTTGCGGGGTCTCCCACTCCCATATCTGACCTCCAGAGACACTTTAATTAACAGGATTCACTCAGATAAACACATGCATATGCGTGTAAAATGAAAATAATAAAAGGATTTCAAAATAATGAATGACACTGCGTTTTAAAATGAGGTGATGCTCACTAAATATAATATTACATAAAATTACATCTTTTTATTGTTTTTTGAGATCGATTCACCTAGTAACTTAGACAGGGCTTAGCCTCTGGTGCTCCAGCCTCACTCAGCCTCCCAGGTGTTGGAATGACAGGCCTGTGACATCAAACCAGGCTTGATACAAAAAACCTGGAATTAGGGTATGTTTCTCATATTCTTTTTTTTAGTGGATGATCATAAAATGAACTATCACTTGTGGGAAGGGAGAATTAGGTTCATATGTGAAAGCAATAATCAAAATGCCTTTTGGAATTGGAGAACTGTCTTGAGCATGTATCATATGGTATATGGTTGTGACATGAATGACTAATATAACATAAATGAAAATTATTTTTTAAACTCCATAAGATTGATAATAAATTTCATTGTAGATTTTCCCCCCAAATTTCAAGTTCTTAATATTTTGTAATTTCTTAATCCTACATGTTTTATATGTTTAAGGTACAAATTTTCCCTTGTTTGGTTTTAAAAATAAAGACATATTTTTACTGGGGATGACAGTACTGCTGTACCATGGGACACTCAATCATCACTTTAATGGTGGTTTGCTTTGGATTTCCTTGAATATTTGAACCACTCTTAATCCCTGACTTGTTTTTGTACCGTGACTTAGTAACAAGCTATAGAATGGATATGAATTTTGAGTTTTCCCATTAAAACAGGCATTAGCATCTCAAGCACTGTCTTTGGATAAAAATATAAAAGAGGAGGTTTGATGTGTTAAAAGATTAACTAGAAACACATATTTATAACCCCAAGACTAATGAAAATTAGATAATGACAAAACTGTCTTTATAAGATTAAATTTGTTATTAACTTTAAATGATCTCCCTTTGGTATCAGCAAATACGTTGGTCAGAATGGTCAACAGCAGTCATTGCTCACATGCAGTTAAAACAAGGCACAGCCAAGAATGTAGAGTGAATGTAGCCCAAAGAAAGCCTGATGTACAAATGTACACAAATTGATGTTAACAATGCAAATGTTTCATTGAGGAAGAATGTGGTAGCTTACACAAATGTGTGGAATGATTTTATGAAGAAGTAACAACTAAAGAGTCACTTAAAATTTGTCTAGTAGAGTGGTTTATAATAAAATATACGTTTCTGAAAAAAAAAAAAAAGCCAGGCATGGTGGTGCACATCTTTAATCCTAGCACTTGGGAGGCAGAGGCAGGAGGATCTTTGTGAGTTTAAGGCCAGCCTGGTCCACAGAATGAGTTCCAGGACAGCTGGGGCTACAGGGAGACCCTGTCTCAAAAGACCAAAATAAATAAATAAATAAATAAATAAATAAATAAATAAATAAATAATAAAAAAGCACATTTCTTTATTAGAATTTATTTTTATTATTTTAAATGTGTTGTAAAAATGTATGCGTCTCTATATGAGCATCTCCATGTGAGTAGATGCCAGCAGAGTCCAGAGGTGGATGCCAGAGACCCTAGAGGTGCTTGCAGATGGTTGTGAATCACTGGACAAGAGTGATGGAAACTCAACTTGTGTCCTCAGGAAGAGGATCCAGCACTGAACTGCTGAGTCATCTCTCCAGCCCCATTATATACTTTTTATATTAACATAATATTATGAAAAACAAAAATATAAAATCCTATACTAGTGTATTTCTAAGCTAAAGAAAAACTGACTTTTGGTATAATTTATTGATGATTTTCTTTATGTTGGAGAAGAGAATTTTCTAAAATATTACATATTTGAATTTAAATGATTATTACTGAAAAAGAATTCTAATTCCCAAATTTTTATGAATATGAGATGTTTAATTAAAGATTAATTAAAAGGAATTGATGCAATTATGCTCATTGGATACATTTTGATGTCAGAATGAAAAATCATTAAATTATACAATTAATATGTGCTCATAATAAGTACTAAATATGTTAAATACTGAAGCAACAGTTTGGTCTACATATACATTTTACTTTGAATAATTAATATATGTGTAAGATTAATAATCCACAACAATATAATTATTAAAATATTTAATCATTTTCAATACCAGCTTCTCTGTGTTAATAGTCTTCAATATAAAGCCTTTCACTATTTAGTACCTGACTCTGGATAACTCACAAGAGTAGACATAAAGACATTTTAGTACATGTATGTATTCTTTGAATTTAAAATCAAACATTTTCTTTTGACTTTTGAAATAATAATTATATATTTTTAAAAGTTAGAATGTGCCAGGTGTGGTACCACAGGTCTTTAATCACAACACTCAGGAGGCAGAGGCAGGCAGATCTCTGTGAATTCAATGCCAGCCTGGTCTACATAGTGAGCTCCAGGCCAGCTGGGGCTGCAGGGATACCCTGTCTCAAAAAGACCAAAAAAAAAAAAAAGTTATAATATTTGTGTTATCTTAGTTAAACATTGCAGCAGGTTTAAGGGCAAAGCAGAACAAGGGTTAACTTTGCAGGTTAATTAATGGAGAAATGCAATTGTATATGTTCAAAGGCCTCTTTTGATTATTAATCAATGGCTGATGTGATTCGCAAAGCTTGGGTGCCTGCTCATCCTACTTCTCTGACTTGAGCATCTGGTCAAGTCCTTCCCTTCGGTTTTAACACCACACATGTTTACAGATATGTGAATTGGCTATACAGATAATGAGATCAACATTCTGAATGCAAGTGAAAACCTGATATAATCTTCCCAACTTTGTGCCCCCATGTTTTTCCTTCCCATCTTGCACACCCCAACTTCTTCTCAAATAACCCCCTTCTATTTTCAACCCACATAGAGATATAGATAGTTGTATTTATAGAAAGATGATAGGTAGGTAGATAGGTAGCTAGATTATTAAGTGATAACTAACAATGATGATAAAGGATTGATAGATGATAGAGGGAGATAGATGACAGATCTGTAGGTGATAGGTACATAATACCATATAGTTACCCTTTCTAAACCTGATTTCCAGTTCTGTCATTTTCATGCAAAAGACATAATTTCATTCTTTAGAGTTGAATAAAACACACACATGCTATATTTTTGGATCATTCTTCAGTTGATGGGCATTTAAAATATTTTCTCTATACACAACAATAATCCACCTATAAGATGTCAATACAAAACAATGCACGAAACAGGAAAAAAAAAAAACAAGAAAAGTTTCTGAGGACTCACCTACATTTGATCTACACTCCTTTTTATCTCCCCCACCCCAATTCTAACTGTGCCTAATGAATGTAAGTGATCATCTATTTAATAGTCCCTAACCTTGTTTTCTGCTCATTGAGTAATTTAAGATCAGCATGGTCAGGTAAGGTTTGACTATGGGTGAGGTTGTGGACTGTGCAAAAATAAGGTGTAGTGCATTGAATATATTCAACAAATGCAGTTACTATGCTTAAGTAGATGTAGATGCAACTAAGACATTTGTAGGCAATAACTAAAATCCCGTTGCACATGAAAATTAGTCAGGTTTGTGAATACCTTTTAATTCTTCATTGGCTTTGAAGAATGAAAATTGAAAACCTGTTCACTGCAATTTGAGTTGTCTGTCATACCAGCAAGATAGTGGGATGTGAACCTAGCCATCTTATTTATTAACAGAAGATGTTGCTGGACCTCGCTAAAGTGATATGTGCAAATAACAGTTTTAGAGCCTAATTGTAATGACTTATTTTTGGGATAAATGTCATACTTGATCAACTTTTTTTTACCAAATGTTCCTTTAAATATATACGTTTTGGAGACAGTTTTAGAAAATCGTAAACTTCAAATAATTTTCCCCTAAATAAATATCATATTCATGGAGATTAATTAAAGTGACCTTTTATAATTGAGGTTTACAAAGGATACTGGATACTAAATGCCTCCTGTTCTTTGGGGAAAGGTGATAATCAGATTTATTAATTGATATAATTAATATCCTTAAGCATGGTTTATGGAATCATTGTACAAAGTCATTGGAAACCATTAGGAAAAAAAAGACAACCTGACAACTGTGAACACAAAGCCTTGTCCTCAGAAAGCTGTCAGGCAAAACGACAGGGAGAGGAAATAAGAACTAGAGGGTGGAGGGCAGCTAGGAGAAGTGTCAGCAAGCACCTGCCCAGGTCAGTGACACCTTATCCTGCAAAAGAGCATACCACTAGGCAGGTGAGGCTGCCATATCTGTGTGCTCAGCACTTGAGAGGCTGAAGCAGGAGAATCATGAATTTCAAGCTGTCCCGGTCTACATAGCAAGATCCTGTCTCCTTAAAGCCAAAGGCACCCCTCAGAGAGCCTGTCCTACCCCAGAAGCCAGGGTAGATACCAACCCTGTTTGGTATCTAATGGCAGCACCATGCGATACCTGCCCTAGGGTTAGTCTCCAATGAAGTTTTATGGAGAGAAAATCTTAAACTTCAGAAATGAAAATTTTAATTGTATGAATTCTGCATATTTTTGACAACACCGAATATGGACTTTGTTCAATATACAGCTGATTAAATGCATAGTGTTCTTTATACATTTTTAATTAATTTTATGTGTGTGCTTGGGCCACATGTATGTAAGTGCACCCTGTGCTTGCCTTGTCTGCAGAGGACAGAAGATGGGGTAAGATTACCTGGATCTGGAGTTGTGGAGGACTGGCAACTGCCATGTGCATGCTGGGAACTAACCCTGGTCCTCTGCAAGAGCAGCCTGTACTTATGACCACTGAACCATCTCTCCAGCCCCTAAATACATCATTATAACTAACAAATTTTACATTGTATTTTACTTTAGAATTTTATCTTTAATAGTCTTCTGAAGATAAGCTGGGAAGTATGTTTATACAGAGCTTTCAATATTTGCTTGCTATGTTAAAATTTCAAAACATGAAAGAGAACTCTTGATAACACATCATCTAGAATCCTTAATAAATTATATGCTCTGCAGTTCATAAGGAACTTACATGACAATACATGTAAATATGCACAAGTGTAGTGGGGAATTGAGAATTTCCATGTTCTTTTTTGGGGGGGTCTTTTCGAGACAGGGTTTCCCTGTAGCCCCAGCTGTCCTGGAATTTGCTCTGTAGACCAGGCTGGCATTGAACTCACAAAGATCCGCCTGCCTCTGCCTCTCAAGTGCTAGCTAGGATTAAAGGCATGTGCCACCATGCCCGGCTAAGAATTTCCATGTTCTAATCTTTCAGTACTAACTGAGACTGGCTCAGTTTAGTCTCCTACTTATTCTCAAACTGTGAACACTTCTGTTTACTTTATGTATGTATATATATATATATATATATAATATTTATTAGAGTACGAATTGTCATATTATATGTACACTTTTCCTTCTTGAGCAGAATGTTGCAATGTCATTTTCATAATGTGTTGCTGATCCTTCTAAAATGCATCTAAACTACATCTCACAATATGATACAAATGAAACCATCATTTACAGTCATGTATGGAGTCCTTCAAGATTTGCCTTGACATGGTCCAACATCTTATATTTAAGCTTCTACTTATGGTTTAGTTTAAAAAAATCCACAGCAAATGTCATAGTAAAATTTTGTTTCTAGACTTTTTTTCATTATTTTCCTTTTCAGAATGGAGATTTATGGCTCAATGTGCTCAAAAATACCATCTTTTAGGAATGGCCAGTTTTTCCCTTCCAGTATGATGGTCTACAGCATGTAGATGAGATTTAACCTTAAGAAGAATATTATGATAGCTCAGATGTAACTCAGTAGATTGAGTGATTAATTAGATGTAGGAAGCCCTGGGTTTGATCACCAGTACCACAAAAACAAGGTACTGAAATCCCCAATGTAACCCTAGCACTCTGGAGGTGGGGGAAGAGTATCAGAAGATCAGAGTCATCCTCACCTACTAACAAGAGGCAAACTGGGACACATAGACACTGTCTCAACAAACAAACCCAAAACAAGGAAAGATTTAAGATATATAGTATGTGAGGAAACATAAATTCCCATTCTATAGTAGGTTTCATTGCACTCTGTTATGTGATATAATTAGTAGCATTTTTTCTCCCATCATAGATGATGAGTTTTGAGAAGCAATTTTCTTTTTAATATTTTTAGGTAACATATTATTTTTATCGAGGTTTTGTGAATTGCATACATTTCTTAATTAAATTTAGACCCATTTCCCCTTTCTTGCCCCCCACCCTGCCAGAGCTCAAGCATTCTGCCATAAATGTCTTTCATCTTTTTTTTGTCTCAGTGCATGCCTTCAATCCCAGTAATCATGAAGCAGAGGCAGGTGGATCTCTGTGAGTTTAAGGCCAGCCTGGTCTACAGAGTGAGTTCCAAGCCAGCTGAACCTACAGGGAGACCCTGTCTCAAAAACACCCCCTAATTTTTATTTTCAATGCAGTTTACTGTTATTGTTTTGGGCAGAAGTTTACTGTTTCAGTCAGTGCTTTGACCCAATCTTTTTGTTCTTGTTGTTGTTCCTTCCAATTTGTAGCACTCCAAAATATGCATATACCAAAATTATGACATATGAAGATAAACTATAGGTTAATTCCAAATCATGTTCAGGGATTTACATTTTGACAGTGGAGTTGTATGTGGGTAAAGAAAAAATATTGCTTTACATTCCTATGTTACATAGCAAGTTAATGAGTAACATTAGATATTATATTTACTAAAAAGAAAGAAAAAAGAATTACTCAGTTTGCCTTACAAATAGAGATTTGGTGCTAGGATCCACAAATGAGGACATAATATATCACTTGTTTTTCTGGGACTGTATTACTTCACTTAGCATAATGGCTTCCATTCATTTACCTACAAAGTTCATGATGTCATGTTTCTTTACCACTACATAGAATTCCATTGTGTTGATATACCACATTTTCTTTATCCACTCTTCAGTTGAGGGACACTTGGGTTGCTTCCAGCTCTTCAATATTGTGAATAGAGTTGCAATAAACATAGATGTGCATGTATCTCTGCTATAGTATGAGTCTTGTGGGTATATACCCAGTAGTAGTCTGACTGGGTCAGGTGATAGGCTCATTTTGAGTCTTTTAAGATTTTGCTAAACTGCTTTCCATAGGGGTTGTATGAATTTGCATTCCCACCAGCAGTGGATGAGTGTTCCCCTTTCTCCACATTCTCTCCAGAATTTATTATCCTTTGTTTTCTTGATCATAGCCAGGCCTACTGGAGTAAGACAGAATCTTAATGTGGTTTTAATTTGCTTTTCCTTGCCAAAAATTCTACTAGAAAACTCCTAGAAACAATTAACAATTTCAGCAAAATGGTGGGATACAAAATTAACCTAGAAAAATCAGTAGTCTTTCTTTATACCAATAACAAGCAATTGGAGAAGGAATAAAAGGAGACCTTCCCATTCACAATAGCCTCAAAAAATAAAGTAAAATATCTAGGAACAAACCTGACTGAAAACACTAAAATTCTCTACAATGAAAATTTTAAATCCCTGAAGAAGGAGATTGAATAAGACACCAGAAGGTTAAAGGGACTCCCATGCTCATGGATAAGAAGAATTAATATATTAAAAATGAACATCCTGACATTATAATACACAGATTCAATGCAATCCTAATTAAAATCCCCATGACCTTCTTAACAGACCTATAAAAATACATCCTAAATTTCATAAAGAAAAACAAAAGACCCCTGATAGCCAAAGCAACCCTGAGCAAAATGAACAATGCAGGGGGAATTACTATACCAGACTTCAAACTATATTACATGGCTATAGTCATAAAAACAGCCTGCTATTGGCACAAAAATGGACTTGTAGATCAATAGAACAAAATTGAAGATCCAAACTTGAGCATATACAATTTCAGCCACGTCATATTTGCATATCTGACAAAGGGGTCAAGAAGACTCAGTGGGGGAAAGATAGCATCTTCTGCAAATGGTGTTGGCAAAACTGGAAAACCACTTGTAGAAGACTAAAACTAAACCCCTACCTCTCACCCTGTACAAAAATCAACACCTGGATCAAAGACCTCAATGTGAAAGCCAAAAATGATAGCAGAAAACTTTGGCAGTAACTTACAAGACATAGGCATAGGAAAAGACTTTCTAAATCAGACAGCAGCTGTGCATAAGGTCGACAACTGACAAATGGGACTTTATTAAACTCAAATCTTCTGTGCAGTGAAAGAAACAAAGAAATAATGAGAAAACCCACAGAGTGGGAGGAAACCTTCATCAGTGATACACCTGATAGAGCATTAACATCCTAAGAGTATAAAAACTACTCAAAACACAAAGGAGCAAAAATCCAAATGACCCACTCACAAGATGGAGTAAAGAGCTGAACAGAGACTTCACAAATGAAGAAGATGGCTGAGAACCATCTTTAAAAGTGTTCTTTTTAATTTTATGTGCATGAGTATTTTGCCTGCATGTATGTATGTATGTGTGCCAAGTGTGTGAAGTGCCCATGGAGGCCAGAAGAGGGCATCAAATCCACTGGAAATGAGGTTAGAGACTTTTGGGACCTGACATGTTTGTGCTGGGAACTGAACACAGGTCCTCTGTTTTAACAAGTGAGATGCAGTCCTAAAATATAATAGAATGAATCAATATGTAATTAAGATGATGGCTTAGTGATCAAACATATGCACACCTTGAAATGTCACAAGACACCATGATTTGACTGTCATTGTTAAATAAAACTGGCGTTTGAGGAGGAAATAAACATATTTCAATGTATTAAGGTAGAAGACAGGAATTTCCCTGTTAAGTATTTTCTTGACTCAAACCCTATTTATCTACAGCCATGCTCTAGAATAGTACAGCTTAGCTGTCTTATTCTCAGTACCCAAGATATTGTCACAACTAAAATTAGCTGAACCGAATTGACTTAATTTGAATCACCTTCCATGGGTTTTTGTAATTTTCTAATGTAATTATATACTCTTGGTAAAGAGTAACATATGCTAACTCTGCAGGCTTTGACCTGATAGGACCTCTTCATAGACCCATTTCTTTAGTTTTGTTAGTTCAGGTTACAAGATATAAATGGTAAATTAATAAAAACATGTTTAAATATGTATAAGAGAATAAAACAAACTTCAGAGGTCAGCATTAAAAAAACCACATTTCAGATTAAGGTCAACCTTGTAAAGACCTACTAGAATTGATTAGTTCTCCTGATCTTACAAACAGCTAAATGAATTTTTGGGTAATATTACCAAATAAATGAAAAAAAAATCCATGCAGTCGTTTAAGAAGCAACCTAAAATATGACAGCTCTCAATGTGTTACTGTTCGTATGAAACTTAAAGTATGATAGTGAATATATACTTTAATATACAGTGATATTTTTAATTTACTAGATTATTAGTTATAAATTTAAAATAGATTTTTAGTTAAAATGTAAAATAATAGATTTTTTTCTAGCTTTTGGATATTTTCTTGAATTTTAAGGTAGAATTTCCCAAACTATGAATTATATGTTTGCTTCACATTCCTCAGAAACTTCTGCTTTATAAAATTCAGTCCTTAATTGATGTCAGGCTTCCAGGGTGTATATAATGGTGTATCACAAGCTCCACAGGTTATGTGTGCACTTCACCCTCCTCTCTCCTCTTTGCTGACCTTTGACTTTAAACAGATTTGAAATCAGGCTTGTTCTTGATAATCCTAGTGAACCTCTGGAATGATTGGAGATGCTCAAGCACATAGTGGTGCTGCCCTGTACTAAAACCTCAGTCCTATGTTTCTCAGCTTTAGTGTTATTGATTGTTCTTTGGGGGGGATTTTCTGCATTTTGGCAATGTTTGTCAGTGTTCAGTTGATCTCAGAAGCACCTGCACCTTTGAGTACTTAATATCAAGCAGACTCCAATTATTGTCAAATGACTGTCCTAGAAAGATGAGAACCACTGAGAACCAAGTCATTTCCCAGAGCATAGGACTCAGCAGCACAGCTTCCAGCCACCTGGAAAAATGGAAATTTGAGTAAGACTGAGATCCCCAGAGGATATGTGTCTGTGTACTATTGCTATCTTCAACTCAAGATGCTTCAAGAATGCACTTCAAGCCAGGGAGTTGCCTCAACCAGTAAACTTGCTTGCTGCAAAAACTGAGGATCTGGGTTCAATATCTAGGTGGAAGGAGAGAAGTGACTCCTACAAGTTATACTCTGACCTCCACAAACGGGTACAAGACACACACACACACACACACACACACATACACACACAATGTAATAAAACATTCTTATATTTTATTTAGTAATTACTATTATGTGTATAAGTGTATTTCCTGCATGTATGTAAGTCCACCTGTATCATGCAATGCCAGAGGTGAACTGAAGTAGGCATCAAATTTTCTGCAACAGGAGTCACTGTTAGTTGTCATGTGGATGCTGGAAATCAACCCCTATTCTCTACAAGAGCAGCCAGTGCTTCAACCCCTTATTCTCTGCAAGAGCAGTCAGTGCTTTTACTTGCTAAGCCATCTCTCCAGCACACCTTGGATCTAAATAGAATTATGAATTCTAATATCCCCAACCATGAAAAGTCAACCATCAGACATGGCCTTTGAGTCACCTCAATGACATCCTTCTGTTTATTCTTGAAGGAAATAAGTTCTGCTGTGTATTAAAAGGATGATAACATAAGTTTGCACTCAAATATCCAGAGGAAGGACAGAGTTCATTTCATCAGTCTTGAGTGACCTATGTACAAATAAATTTTTTAAAGCAATGGTATTGTCTTTTAAATACATCGTGTTTGTCAGGACCAGTGAAACCAAATTACACCTATGTAATTTTTATAAATCTCCACTCAGTCTTTTAAGAACTGCTACTGAGTGCAATTCATAGCTGTTTGGTCCAAGAAACACTCATGAAGTAGTTAAACCACAGATCCCATTTGATTCAGAGATTGATTTACCCAACACACTGTTCTGCTCAAAACTCTTTTACATTAATTTCATATTTATATTACATTTCCTCATTCAAAATAATTCCCATTTTATGGTTAAACTGTAATGTTTCTTTAATCAAGTAAAGCAAATTTGAAAAATAACAGTAAAGAACACTAAAAGTTTGTGTTTGCACAGAATATATATTCTAGTTTCTACATAAATTACAACCCATTACTGTTCCTCTTCCTCTGTGAACTGTAAATGAAATAGATATTAGGGAACAAATTGTGTTTGATATATATATATATATATATATATATATATATATATATATATATATAAAGTAATGATATTACATGGTTAGAGTTATTAGAATTCACAATTTCATTTAAATTCCAAATGTGTATTCTCTACCGCATCATCAATTTAAGCTAGATAATCTAGAAGCACATTATCACACTTGCCTGCTGAGGGCGGCTTGAGAAGGATCTGTGCAGCTGGAGAGACTAGTTCACAGTAAACGGCAGGGAAAACAGACTTGATCTGGTCTCCAGCTGGACAGGCATCATGTCAACAGTTTGATGACATTTCTTGATGATAACTGTTAATCTGACGGGCTCTTAGCAGATTCTAATTATCATCTGCTGAACGATCTTCAGTCAAAAAGGTGAAAATCTATTCAGTATGAGCAATGATGCTTAATTTTTAACCTAGATGTCAAGACCCTGAGCCTGAATGTTATGGTGATAGTAAAGGTGCTAGCAAACCCTTCTGCACACTGTACTGTAATACACATGACTCCCAGTGATTGGATTTCAGCCCATGTCATTGTTACTGAGTTATACAACTTATCCCTATTCTATACAATTCTTGTTATTGGTTGACTGCCATGTGAAATATTTCATACAGATTTCTAAAGTGTTTTATAAGATAATTTTAAGCTGTTGCTTTAGAAAAAAAGATGTTGCATATTGAGTGCCTTTCCTTGGAACCTTTAAGTTTTTTAACAGAAGATATAGTCTTGGTATGTGATCTTAGACATATTAATAAGCAAAAATTTTTATTTAAAGTTTTATTTTTATTTTTTCTATGTGTGCTTCTGTTTGTGGGTATGTTCACTCTGTGTGTGTGTGTGTGTGTGTGTATCTGTGTCTGTGGCTGTGTGTCTCTGTGGGGGGGGGGGCGCAGATGCTCCATAGGCCAGAAGAGAGTGTCATATCCTCCAGAAATGCAGTTAACAGGAGATTAAGGACCATGCAGTGTGGGTGCTGGGGGCTGAACCCAGGGCCTCTGGAAGAGAAGCTACAACTCCTGACGACTGAGTCATCTCTCCATCACCAAAATGAAGAAATTCAAAGTGCCACACATAGGACCTGTCTACTCATACTGATCATTTCACCTAATGATTTAGAATAAAATTCACTTTCCAAGACACCCTTCACACATATTGAACTTGCCAATAGCAAATCACATCTGATACTTTGATGGAACCAAAGACAGAGGATGTCTCTGCACCCCATCAACACTCTTGGTTAGAAAGTGTGTTTGTTCAGCTGTCTTCACTCAGCCAGAGTGTCAGTGATTCACTCATTTCATCATATTAATATGCACTACGAGTTATGACAGTCTGGTATTTCCTTGTTTCCTAAACCTCTGGGATTTGGGGGTTTGGGGGGATGTTTATTGTTTGGTCTGAGATAAGGTTTCATTATGTAGTGCCAGTGGTCCTGGAATTCCCTATGTTGGCCATCCTAAGCTAGGCTTGATCTCACAGCAATCTACCTGCCTCTCCCTCCTGATTGCTGAGATCAAAGGAATGTGCCACCATGCCTGGACCTTTATTTATTTTTCTAATAGGGTTCACTAGAGGATTAGAACAGATAGAATTACTATGTGTATTATATCTATATATTGAATATATTGATATAATTCTAACTGCGATTAGTGTTATGTTCTGTTGACAGATGTAAATACTGTAGAGTTATCTGAGTTCTGTAGGAAATGGAAAAATTATTGTAGATAATGGGACAAACAGTTCACAAAAACAATATATGAAAATGTACATAAATGTACATGAATTTTTCACTTATATAATTGTGGATTCATGATTTCTTCAAAAAGAGCAACTGAGAATGAGAAGTTTAGTAGGAAATTCTGGGAAAAATAATATGCAAAAGAAAACATATGTAATTTATGAAATCAGCTTCCCACTCTGAGCAGCAACAGCTGTCTCACAGCTGAGAGGCTGAGACCCTGGTGGCTGCTCCTTCTGGCCCCCTCAGTAGCCCCAATCAGGTGTCACTAACCTGGAGAGTTCCTGAACATCCACCAGCCTTCATCAAAGATGGAAACCTGAAGAAGCTGACTCTAATGTCAGCCAGGGAATCATGAGCAGAGACATCGGCCAGTGGGGTGAAGTAACTCAGCAGCAAGAAGGACAACATGAAGCATGAGAGAAATCATCCTTCTCCTGCTGTGGCCTTTTTACCTGGACTGCTATCAGAAGGTGCCCTGTGCAGGTGGGGTGGATCTCCCCATATCAGTTAAGGCAACTGGAACAGATCCTGGATGAGTCTCCCTTCTAAGGTTGACATTGAAACCATCATCACAAGTGCCTATTTAGCTGTTAGTGTTTCTCAGCAATGCCAAGTATCCTTTCATATTGCTACAAACAAAACAACAAATATTCCTGCATTGGATTTAAATTACCACCTATGCTCTTTATTACTTTATTTGCTTGTTAATGAAATGTACAATGAAGGAAGTTTCCACATAATGCTTGCAAGCTGGATTAGTACCTGAGGGGAGGTTTTCTCTTAGCTGTGCTTAGTCATCAACAGAAATTCTGCTTATAAGCTTGCTCTCTATAACATGATAATATCACTTCCTGCAAACTCATTATGAGCATTATACTGTTTTGACAGACTGACATACTTCAGGCTTATTTGAGGACTATAGAAATGTCAATGTGCATAACGGCAGGAAACAGCTCACAAAAGTCAAAATATATGAAAATGTATGTGAATGTATATGATTCCTATCTCCATAGAATTGGACTCATGAGTCACCGAAGGAAATGTGAAGAAATGAGGAGTTTGGGGGGAAATTCATTATGTGAAAAAGTTAATTTATTAAAGAAAAGCTCTGTGTTTTCATAAACTCAAAAAATTTTGTGATATTTGTCAATATTTTATTTGTGAAAAGGATGCTTTCTCAAATATATGTAGAAAGGGGTATAGTTTCTGAACATTCGGAGGCTTTCAGAACCTCAGCTTCATGAGTTGAAGGAAGCAAATTCCATTTCACCCATTTCATCCAGTCTGCAAACTTTCCCTGAATGTCTCTTGAATTAGGCATTTCTGCCAGTTACTGTGGGAAAATTCAGATGCTTTGGTCACTGAAGGATGATATGATTGTACCCACAATACGCCCATGAAAGAGTTAACAATAGATTTCGAAGACATTATATAACATTAATATTCAGATAACAAGAAATGCACATGATAGAGCTATACAAATGTGTAAACTCTAGGGGGAGACTTGGGTTGAGAACTGGTTTAGGATGGAATAGGTGTCAATCAAGCAGATTTTGGAGAATGTCAACCAGCTCTGTATGGAGAACTTTGCCTTTAGAAAGCCATTAAGAGTCAGTACACTGTTCAGCTTTCTCATCCAGAAAGAAATGGGATATTTATAAACTATCTGTCTTCTAATTTTTATTGTTGAATTAATTTTGAATTTCAGCTTCAGAATAATTCTTTCCTTCAACAGGACATGCCTGATCCAGTGCAGGTTGGCTGAAATTAACATTTTAATATCATGGATTCAACATTTCTATGGTCTGAACTCAAATGAGGATTTAGAATTGGATTGCTGTTCCTTCTGTTTTATTTCTGTCAATTAATGTTGAGTTTGCCCTGACAGTCTTCCCACTTCCATTTCCAATGTTAACCCCTGTACCCGGAGCATCTCTGGCAGAAGCATAGTTTCTAGGTATTTTCTTTCCTCTTTCTTCGTGTCCTCTTCTCCATAACCAAATGGAAAAGAACTGCCCTTGGCTATGACCCAAGACATGACAGAAAGATGAATATATTGAAGTACAGATGAGTGTTGATTTATTAAACCTCTCTTCAGGCTCATTGTTACTCCATGAAAATATTCTGATTCTGTGATTTGATTTCACATTCATTGTCTGATGTCCACGCTGCAACTTCTGGGCATCTCGCCTAATGAGATGGAAATATTTCCTAGACAGTCCCCAAAGCATCTTAACATGGACCTCTCAATTTTTCAAGTATTTACAAAAGAAATAAAATGAAAATGGAACTATCACATCTCTGTAGACAGTGTGGAAGAAAGAATAGATGAGACAATGGAACATCATTGTTCAGTATTTTAAACAAGAACACTGCTGTCAAACTCAATACAAACTCTGAAGCTAATTATCATTTACATGAATTTAATAAGTTGAACAATTTCCACATTTTCGGGTTCACCAAAGCCAGTGCACCCAACTAAAGCAAAACTTCCCAATATCTATGCTGGTCAATTAGCTTGAGGTATAAAGTCCCTTAAATCAAAACAACAACAAAGCCACCCTGGAAATATGTACAGTCCTAGGTAGGCAGACCTAGATTATTGCCCTTTATCTATACAAATATTTCCTAAACTGAGAAAACTGCTTTTGCCTTGTTAGCTTTTATACAAAAATTCAGAAACTACTAATCTACAAAGATTCAGATGATTCTAAATCTTCAAGGCTAAAACACTTGTATATGCATATAATTAACTATTTGTAGGCAAATCTCCAGGATGATCACGTAATAAAAATGAATTATAAAAATATTCCAAGTAAATGGCCCTCTTTTACTAAATTGGTTGAATGGTATCATTTTAAGCAAAGGAAAATTAAAGAAATAGTATAAGAAAAGTATTTACTTCATTTTAAAGATTTAGTAAATTCAAACAAAATAAGGCAAAACTTGGTTTTCCTTTATGATCTTTTGAATACATATTTATTGTGTTTTTTGTGATCATCCATTTTTAAACTAACCAAACATTCATGGCAAACTTGATTCTTTGGTGAAGTTTGTCTATAATACATAAAGCATATTTTGTCTAAAATGAGCCATTGCTTAAAAATAAACCCAAGTTAATATAGAAATGCACAGTGATCAGATATACGCAAACGCTGTTTTAAGATTATAATATGACCTCACAAGGTGTAATGTGCTTTTAGGCTGCATTTTTCCATACCCATTCACAGGAGAATTTCTAGTAGATAGGGGTCGATTTTAATGTCCTCTTACCCTCCACATAAATTTTCTATTTTGCCAAAGGATCTTCACTTAGGCATAAGAGATTCTCCAGTGAATTCAGCCAGGGTTCCCTACAATGAAAGAATTCATGAGTTCATAAATCTTTCACTCCCTTCAATTTATCTGGAGAGTTATGGATAGCGTGCTGGGTAGTGGTACATGGAGCAGATCATCTTGGGAAATAATAGCATCTCCCTATCAGGGAGGTGGCTATTTCCCAGTCAGGGGTAGCTATTCTGACTGTATTGATAGCAGACTGCTTCAGACAGCTGCTGGCACAGAAAGACAGGTCTTCCTAGTCTCCATACTATTTTGAATGTATTTCAGTTACTGTGTTTTTATTTAATTACATCAAAGAGCACATGGAATCACTATTAAGGTTTCAATAAAAATGAGCAAAAGAAAGGAATTTCACTGGTTAAAGTCTCATGATCTTATCAAAGGCCTTTGTTTTCCCAGGAATTACAGGATTCTGAGATTTGATTCATGCCATGCATGCTGTATTTCAAAGAGAAAGATAGTATTTGTTGACTCTGTTACCATTTCCTACTTCATTTGATTATTTATGATGCAAAGGAAAAAGGTATTTCATTGTCTGTAGCTAAAGGTGCAGGTACCTTTAAGTTACTGTGTAATAATTCATCAATGCCCTCTTATCTAAAATTCACTCTATGCATGTACTAGGAAAGCTTAAAAATACTTTACTAGCTCACATAAATGTAATTCGTTGCCCATATAAAGGCAGCACTTCAGTCAGAATTCTTCAGGAAAACTGGATCAATAGGAAATAAACAAGTGCACATATGTGCAGTGGGAGGGGTAAGGGAGCAAAGGAGAGAATTGCTGAATCATGGACTTGTGGGGCTGTGAAGTGGACAGTGTGCTGTGCAGGAAAGCAGGCCACAGACAACACAGCAACTTACACCACTGCTGAAAATTCTTCTTTAGGAAACCTCACTGTTCAATTTAGGGTTTCTCATTAACTGGAAGTAACCAAGGTTGCCCATCCACACACTGTTTGGTCATCTGCTTGGCTGAGTGTAATAATTTAAGAGGTGGTCAAGTCTAAGAAATACCTTCTTGGCACACCATCCAGCAGTTTCACTAGATGACTGGGTGGCACAGGCTAGCCCAAATGACACAGAATTAACTGTCACTTGTTAATCAAAGCCAAGTTTGTGGGCTCATCACTACAGATATCAGAATCATTGAAATAGGATTTTGCATTGCTTATAAGAAGGAGAACCAAGTGCATGCAAAGTCAGCTTGCTTGCATGCAAGGAACAAGATGCAGGAGTATCTGCCCCTGGCAGTGTGGCGCCCCCATTTTCCTTTGGGCACCTGGAAAGACACTGCTTCTTTCTTCCTTTGCTCAGCTTACTTAAACTCAATTCAATTCAAACTTCCTTGTACATGTTGAGTTTCATTTAATACTCCATGCTCACCTAAGGCCCCATAATCTCCACCACAGAGTTCAGTCCTTGGCTATATGGTATTTTATCTTTCTGTCTCCCATTCCACCTGGTAGCACAGTTTCATCTGGTAGCACATAAACTGCTTTGATTGCAATCTTGACCTTGTATGTTCTCTGTAGTCCACAAAGTGTCTCACTTAATTCAGCTTATAATTAGCTACTAGAAAATCTATGTGGAAAATGTGTTAAATTTTTACCTGCCCATTAAAGACTACAAAGCCAGGCATAAGGAAAATGTGCATGCCAGAGTGCACATGAGCTATTGTAAAAACAGCATAAAATGGGTAGCTAAAAAATAAACAGAAAAATATTTCCCATAGTCAGGAAGAACAGGAAGTCACAGGTCCAGGTGCCAGGGGTTCACTTATGATATTTTGGTTCTCAGAGTGCCTGAAGCTGGGTTTCCCTTGATGATGGGGAAGAAACTCTCCAGGCTACTTGAGAGACAGATTTGTCCCTGAATTGATGCTCTGTCACTGATCACTCATTGTTAAGTGACTGGGCTTTTAAAATGCGAATTCGGGGTTCTACAAACATTCAGACCTTAGCAATGGATTTTTTTTTCAAATGTAAAGCTTTAATATTAATTTATGAGGAAGAAATTCTGAATAACATTCCAAAAACTAAATATATGTATTGTGCATTGCTAGCTAGCATAGTAAAGAAGCATAAAGTGGATAAAATTACAAAAGAAAAGGAAATCATCATCCTAGCCCAGCTGTGAATCCCAGGAGCTACAGTAACAAGTGACCTGATAAGACATGCCCATGGCACAACAGTGACCGGAATGTCAGAGGAGTTATCAACCGCTTTCTGATTGGATTCAGGGCAACTGCACAAATCTGACACCATTGACCGTGTCCAGAACTGTGGCTGTGCAGGTTATAGGTCCCAAGGGAAAACTTACTAGTAGCATTGTCCTAAATGGCATAGTATTAAACAACTTTAACAGGCTTACTGGTGTACTTGTAGACTGTGTATCAGACATCATCAGAGAAGTTTCCTTTTGCAGTAGATGACAACTAGTATAGAGATCTGCAACTTGCCAACATGCAGAGAACAAGAGATGGTGACATCCCTGAATAGTACCTCTGCATCACACCCTCCCCTCCCTAGGCTTAGGGTTCATCTTAGAAAAGGCAACGTAGCCAGAGGCAATGGGGGAATACTTCTTTCCAGACACAACCAGGCAGTTGAACATATGAACTCACAGAGGTTATGACAGCATGCACAAGACATGAACACGATCAACCAGAAAAATACAGCATGGATGGGACAGGCAGTCATGAATTACCACTGCCATCTGGGTGTCTATTGGTAATTGATGGCTGCAGGGAAAATACAAGCCAGTTTTCTTCAGGGATGAAGCCCATGGTCTAGTGGATGGTCCATACCTATGGGCATATAAGCAGCAAGAAGGAAATTCAGTGTGCTTAAAAAAAGGAGAACAGCCAGGCACAGTGGTGGTGTATATCTTTAATCTCAGCATTCATGAGGCAGAAGTAGGCACATTGATCTCTGTGAGATCAAAGCCAGGGTGATCTACATAGTGAGTTTCAGACTAGGCAGGGGTACAGGAAGGCTTTGTCTCAGGAAGAAAGGGAAGAAAGAACATATGACTTTGGAAGAGGAAAGTGGTTGGGGTATGTGCTAGAAATGGAGAAGAGAGAATAATTAATGTAGCAAAGACAGAAAGATCCAAGTGACCTAGAATTACAGTTGTTAACTAAACTTAAAACATTTGCCATAACTTTGATACAGTAATCTCATGAAGCTTACAAAACACATATTCAGAAGATAAACAAAATCACATGTAAGGGGAAAGGAGTTCTCTGCCACATAGTGATATCAAAAATAAAAATACAGAAGTTAAGAATGCTGAATAAAATAAATAATGAGATGGAATTAACTTGGATCAAGGACTAAATTTGGTGTACTAGAAAATCTGATTAAGAGGCTATTCTTAGATAAATCTGAAAGGATAAATCTGGCTTTCTCTGTAAATCACCTATTAACCTAAACAAAGAGAATTTGATTTCCAATTCAAATTGAAATTTAAAACTTTGTTCAAATATATTCTAATAGCACATTGATATTTATGTAAACTATGCATTCCATAGAGAAATTAATATACTTATTTTTGAAACAACTTGATTTCACATCAAACCAATGTCATAATAATTTATTTGAGATTCCTAGTGCATACAGTAAATGATGTAATAATTACATATAATCCAGTGAACTCACACATATCACAAGTTTCACTTTCTAAGCTGGAGACTGGAGTCAATTTGGAGATTTATTGTTAAACTTTCTTGGAAGGGGAAGATTGATTCATTTAGGAAATATCTGCAGATCCCAATTACTTGGATAAGAAAACTAGAATTTAGCTGTGATAAATCTGCCTCATGGACAGTGATAAAAATTTATATTATCTATTCTTAAATTCAAGATTATTTTCTCTTTAAATGTCAGAACAATCTGTGAGATAGAGACTATCCTTGATTCCCTCTCTTAAAGAAGCTGAAATGGAAAATTTTCATCATCTTACTTAGGAAGTTTATCTTCCAATGGGTGAAAAGAGCCCATTATGTTTAATATTTAAAGTCATAACAATTTTGAGATGAGATGTGCACATTTCTGGTATACAGATAATTATTTATTCATCACCATGATTAGTACACCTCAATTATTAACTATTTTAAGAATTATAGAGATGGATAGCATGTACTCAAATACTTAAGAAATTAAAGACATGAATAATATTTTATATATTTTCTTTGAATTTGAGTTGAGTATAATATATTCTTTTAAAAAGCATAATTCATATGACTAGTATACTTGTTTTGTTTTAACACAGAATCTCAATTTGTAGCTCAGGCTGGCCTGTGTAGTTGAGGCTTGCCTTAAACACACTGCAAGCCCACATTCCTCAGGTATTGGGTTACAAGCATGGCCCTGCACCCATCTTAACATTGCTTTTAATAAACATATTACCAAATGGCTTTTAAATTTATTAATAAGAAGCAAACTTCTGTTTATATTAAGGTTGTAATTTAATTTTTAAAATATGACATCATACCCAGATAACAACAACAATGTAATGTACACGTGACTCTGAATGATTTCCTGCAGAGAATTGTTAACTGCCCTGTTCTATATGGTGCACCATCATAGAAAGGCTCAAGGAATCTGACTTTCTTGGCTTTATCACTAACCGAACAGGCTTGGATAATATAATTAACCTTTCAGTGCTTTGTACTCATCAGACCAAGGAAAGTGTCATATATAGCTTTATATTAGGGATTAAAGAATACTCTTCAAATGTTGGCAGTATCAGGTACATGAATGCCTGATGAATGTCAGTGCTTATTATTGATATATGTGTATTTGCCTAATAATTCGAGTTTGTCATTAGTTCAAGAACAATGAAGAGCTTTAGAAATGAGTAATTAAAACAATGAAAACTTCCCTTCTCCTTTCCACCTAAAATCAGTCAAGGTGTATCACTGAATCACTGCACATCACTGTGGCCTGGACAAAAAGATCTGGCTTTTCAAATTCAAGAAGTTGTATGTAATGTCTGAGTAAAATAAGATAAACTCTCAATTATATACACACAATTATATTTGCTACATGGGACTAAAACCAAATATCTTATGTTTGATATTCCCAAAACAGATCAGGATTGCAGCGCCTCAGCTTGTTATCTCATGGAAACAACACTGGGGTTTTATGGTTTACAGATGAAAAATTCAAGAGAAGAATTATTTAGTTCATAATTCACTTTATTGATCTATGATTGGCATGTCTAGAATAAGGAACATCAAATATATTTTATAATGACACTGCAGAAACACAATTGTTCCAACATCCCCTTTGTAGTACAGTGTCTAATCCACATCATTACTCCTTGTATCCCATGTTGGATTCAGCACTGTTGTCCTCATAAGCCCTACAATAACAGGACACTGCACGCAAATCCCTTTCGACCTTTTTGGATTGTAAGTCTATTTTGAATTCCTAGTATATGCCAAGTCCTGTTCTAGATGCTTCCCAGGGGTCACGCCTTAGCAAATCCTCACAATGTGTCTCTCAATAGATATTAAAATGCACAAAATTTCACTTTGAACTTACTTTTCTACTATTAATTTTATAATACCTGTTCAGAATGCAAAACAAAGCATAATTCTTATAAGCAGCACAGTTGAGTAGCTTAAAATGAAAATACTGAATTAATATTTGGTTGAAATATTTAAAAAAAATAGTTTATCTCATTTTTATATTTGGAAGCAAAAGAACTAGACAAAAATATAAAGAGGTTTTCTCAGCCTAACAGTTAACTCTTTCATGGAAGAATTTGGGGGAACAATTTTAACTGAATTTAAATTGCAGATGGGGGGGCTGGAGAGATAGCCTAGCGGTTAAGAGCACCGACTGCTCTTGCAGAGGACCCAGGTTCGATCCCCAGCACCCACATGGTGGCTGAGAACCTTCTGTAACTCCAATTCTAGGAGAACTCCAGTTCCAGGGGAATCAACACCCTCTTCTGACCTCTGTGGCATTGCACGACATGGGTGCACAAACCTGCATGCAGACAGTACATTCATACACATAAAAAATAAATAAATAAAGGAAGTGGACATTTAAAAATAAATAAATTAATTAATAAATAAATTGCTGATGGGTTACTGAAGAATCTGTCCTGCTTTTCTAATAAAAGAATTATATCACTAATTTGAATTTTATGGATTTGGAGGGAAACATTTTTGATTGTGGGATGAACAAAAAGTTTTGTAGTATAACACACCCATGACAAAGGTATGATGTTTGCACAGAACAGTGATGGATAGACACTGACATCATTTTATTTATTATTTTCTTCCTTATTTAGTTGAAAAATCAAGTAATTATTCTTGGATGAATCATTTCTTGTTCCTCAAGAGATAAATGTGTGGAAGGCAGATACCTTGCTGGACTCTATCAGCATCAGCACTTCAGGAAGGGTTGTCAGGGAGGGCCCAAGGAAGATCATGAGAATCCTGGAACCTTGAGGCTGTGAGGACAGGAAACCAGACAATTCTAGATAGGAAACCATAATATATATATATATATATATATATATATATATAGTGTGTGTGTGTGTGTGTGTGAGCATTCCATGTTTTAACATGCATGATTTGTGAAAATGTATGTTTTTCTGAAAGTTGAAAATAGAAGTAAAAATGTGGATAAGAAGCATTCTTTCACTTCATAATTAAAGTGAAGAATGTTTTTATGGATAAAATCCCATAGTATAGAGAATATTTTCTGACTATCCTGAGCAAACAGAAAATGAAACTGTAATAAAATATTTTACCCCTAGTTTTAGAATCCTACTACACAGTGCCACTTGAATTTTAACAGCTCTTTCTCCATAACAGAAATCTCTCAAGATTATTTTATATATTTAAAAGTATATTCTGAAATATTACAAAGGAGTATGTTACCTCTTCAAAGAAGAACCAGGCCACTGAGGGAGACTCTCTCAATCTTTTGTATTTCAGTGAGAACACAGAGATAGTTTTGTCAATACCTCTTGTTTGCCTCAGTCTACTTTTACAAAAAAAGTATCTTTGCAGAGAGCAATAGTCCACAGCCATTAATTACTTTTTAACTGTTTCATTTGTTTTTATGTGTATGCATGTACTGCCTGCATGTGTGTAAGTGCAATGCCATAGAGGTCAGAAGAGGGTATCGCATCCTGTGGAACTGGAGTTACCAATGTGGGTTCTGGGAATCGACCTTGGATTTGCTGCAAAAGCACCCAGGACTCTTAACTGAGACATCTCTCCAGCCCCAAAGCCAATAATTATAATGGAAGCATATAAATCACAATGTCTGCATCCACTTTAACACATGAAGGGGAACCAAACATGGCTATTTCCAGTGATGCATAGAACACTCCCAGACACATCAAGACTGTCCTTAGTTCCAAGCTTCATGACTGGCATTTGAATCTCTATTCAAGTTCACCTTAGAAGATAGACTTCCACAAATGGGTCATATTTGGGATTATGTGGTTTACATTATCTTAAATTCTTATGCTTTTCTCTCTAGAATTATTTTGCAGTAATTCTCCCTTTTTTGGGGGGGGGAGGGGTTGTCTTTTTGAGACAGGGGTTCCCTGTAGCCCCAGCTGGCCTGGAACTCGCTATGGAGACCAGGCTGGCCTTGAACTCATAGAGATCCACCTGCCTTTGCCTCCTGAGTGCTGGGATTAAAGGTGTGTGCCACCACCCAGCCTTCTCCCATTTCTTAACTGTGTGTCTCAACATGAGATTTTCTATGCTATTCTTACACAGGATAGAATGGCTTTTTACTATGAATCCATTGGTTTCTGGGCTAAAAACGCACCATAGTAACTTCTCCCAGCATTCTTTGGTGTCATATGCACTCTCAGTAAGTCGTCCTCCTTATTCTTCTCTATACCCAACTTCTTGTCTCTGGGGCATGCCCAGTGCTTGCCTCTTCTTACTGAAAATAAGAGCATATTTCCTGTGTGCATTGCGCTTCACAGTTAACCCACTGCTTGCACAAATATGATTGCATTTTGTGTCCTCTCTCTAACCTTAGATTCATTCCAGATCTGTTTCTCAGAAACTTTTATAAATTGCAAACTTTTCGCTGTTCATTTTATCATTCATAAAATATTAATGAATTCCTGTTGCCTGACAATTTACTGATTTCCTTAGGGTTTTTGTGCAAGACCTTTTTCATCTCCTTTGTTTAAACAGCTTCTCTGGGTTAATCTTCACCTTCCGGCCTGTATAGGCTCTCCACTGTTCCAGCCAAAGCACATGTTGTAAATGTCTAAGCAAATCTTTTGCTTTCAGTTTTCACAGTTTTCATCTGAAAAGTGTGGTGGTGCTTTCTCCTCTTCATTCCACGTGCTGCATGATTAGCATGCTCTTCCAGGTCAGGAGAAAACATGGCATCCTTTCTCCAAGTTGTTCTGGTGAGGCCTGGAAGCATGGTTCAGTACCTAAGAGCCCTCACTGGCAGCTGTTGCAGAGGACCCGGGACCAGTTGCTTGTATCCAGAAGGCAGCTAACAACCATGTTCTCCAGTTCAGGAGGGAATCCAATGCCCTCTTGTGGCCTCCGGGGACATTGCATGCTCCTGGTGCACCTGCGTATCTACAGGCAAAACACTCATACACATAACATAAATCTTTTTAAAACGTTTGGCCAGTGGACCAGCCACAGTGGAATGAAAGCTTTCTCTACTGATGCCTTCTTAGCTTTTGGGCATTGCTTTTAGCAGGGAACATGCTTTGGGGTGTGTGTGTGTGTGTGGTGTTTCCATGTGTGTTGTTCCCTCTGCAGTTTTTCAGTTCTTTGGAGAGTTAAAGTATATTCTTCCCTAGTTCAGTAGACTTACATTCTCCTATGTACTATTAATTTAAAAAGGGCTTACTAAAATTTGGTGAAAGTGTACAACAGACATCTTTCATAGCCTCTGCAGACTGTGAAGACATAGTTACACACTTGGAAGACTAATTCACTGTGTATCACTCTAGTTCACAGTCACTGCCTACCTTTCTAGGAGTCACTTTTCCTGTGAGTGCTATCCATAGAACCTAATAAACTGTGTTATGATAAGTAGCAAATCTATGTGACAATATCGGTTTGCTTGCAGATGTAAGGGTTTATAAAGACCTATACTTTTAGTTGTCTGTGTTCCCTGTGTTTTCCCACTGCCTGGGCCTATACAACACAGGATATTTTAGTGTCTTTCAACACATAAAAACATCTTTTGATAAAAGTGAAATATTGGACCCTATAACACAATTGAAGCCATTTCCTATTACTTTAGAGGACAAAGCATTATTGCACCTCTCTTAGAACACGTGCTTTCAGACACTGCCTGCCAAGGGCAGATTATAAAACAGCATAATGGTGACACAGCTCAGAATCAACTTATAAGGATTTTCATGTCTCTACTTCTCTCTAAAGAATCAATGTATACTTGTCCACAAGGCTTAAAATATGCAAATATGAGGGTGGGTGTCTGTGCCTAACACTTGCCCTTGATAAATGGTCAAAGAAGGAAAATGCTAAGGGAACCTGATCCAGAGTCTTCATGCACCACTCATACTTTTAATTGTGCATCCACCTGACTAAGATGGCACCTTGGTGAGGTATCTGAGAACCTCTCCAAACTTACAGCAGAAACAAGACAAAATTCTGAGTTCCTTTGTAAATTCGACCCTATTTGTTTCTTATGTTTTCTATTCTTCCAAAAATGAAAATTGATGATTAAATATCTTTGACATTCAAAGATCTTGTCATAAATGTAATACAACTTCTGTTTTCCATTTGGCATCCCCATACAAGCATATATTAGCAACAATTTTTAAATTGTGTCTTCTGGACTAGATTAAAGGTCATTTGGTGCCACAGACCTTTAACCCCTGCACTTGGGAAACAGAGGGAGGCAGATCTCCATGAGTTTGAGGCTAGCCTCATCTACATAGTGAGTTCCAGGGAGACCCTGGTTCAAAAAGACAAAAAAGTCATTTGGGAAGAAAGGCTATAAAAATGGTATCAAGAAGGAAAAGTATCACGTGTGGCCAATGACTTCAGTAGTATCAGTAGTATCAGTCATTCACGTAACACATGTTTTTTGTTGTTGTTGGGGTTTTTGTGTGTGTGTGGAGTACCTGCAATCTATTATTGCATTAGCTCTTCAGAGCAGTGTGAGGCATTACAGCCATCCTTGTTTTAGATGTGAGGAGATAGATGTCTACTAATGTCATGAACTTTCACCTGATTTTAATTCTTGAGTTTTGGAAGAGGAATGGACACAAGCAATCTTGAGGTAAATTTGTACTTAATCAAACTTACTCATGAGAAAGGCAACTTCTAAGCAGGTAGGAAAAGAATGAGAATCATTTGTCAGAAAGTCAGACCCTCTGACAAAAGTTGTGCATGTGGTTGACCAGGCTCAGTATGAGGAGTTGAGAAATGGACAGAAGTCCAGTGTAATCTGTCACTGCCATCTGACTCCCAGCTCCTGCGGGTTGATTCTCTATACCTTCTACACATTCATTCCCCTTGAACATAATGTATAATTCTGACAAAACATGGATTTGCTTTATGTATTTTGGGCTACTTCTGTGATCACTATGAATGACAGAGAGATCTTTCAGTTGTACTGAGACTGGTTAGGAAAATCAACATGACCCTAACTTTGTGTTCATGAACAAGCCAGTGTTCATCTAATAGGCCATGCTAGATGATAGTGGGTAAGATTTCATACCTTATAATGTGTGATGATTCAACAAGTATGCTTATTGTTTGGGGTAGCCAGAATTTGGTCATATTTGATAGAATTTTTGATATGATAGTATGAGTATGCAGATCAACTTTGAGGAATCAGATGTGTCTGATTTATATTACATGAAAAGGACAAATTCAAAATGTGCTTTGGACCTCAGAGAAAAGAAAAGGTGTAAAGTGACTGGCTACAAATATTTTATAAAGAAATCTGAGGGGGAGACACTAGCTAGAGCCCATTAGTGCTTTATTTAAGTGCATTAGGAAGAAGTTGAGATCTATGTTTGTAAAGAAGAGCATGGTAATTTACATGTTTGATGATTGTGAAACGCATTTGAAATGTGTCCAGGTTTACTTTCTATTCAAAAATCCATTTCAAACTAGAAGGTTGTAAAAATAACTTGATGGTTGCCATTTATACCATTTTAAAACTTAGGTATTAGTACAAATAATTCTTGGTAAGCAATTAGCCAATTATGCCAAAGAGAAGTTTTGATAGACATAACTGCATTCTCAGGAGAAGACTTTGACTTTCAGTATGAACTTCTTTACTAGACTCCAAGTGGGAGTGATTCCTGTAATGTTTCCAGCAGTGAACTCTGCAGAAGAGCCGACTCAGTGAGGATGCTCAAACAGTTAAATCCTCTGCAATCAGAGGACTCCCACTGACTAATGATTATCTGTATGATATATTATAATATACTGAGCAACTGTGCAAAGATCATGTGATTTATTGTTCATTTTGCTAACTTCTTAAAGGGACCAAGTGGAAAAATTATACAGTACCCTATCCATTGTATAAAATATCCTTTCTGATAAAAGCAGAGGGTCCCTGAAGAGTGTGTAATTTTGAAGCATAATTTCCATCTCTTGTTGAAACAGATTTTTCTTATTTGGAAAACAGCTTTGAAATGAAATGGATGAATCTGATGCCCTCAACCAATTTCACTTTTACTGGCTTTTGTAAATTAATTAGAAACCTTGGTTATTCCGTTAATATAATAAGTCATTTTAATGAATGAAATATAAATTGATTACCATAAATACAATATAAATTACTTAAAATTTCCAGATTGTATTATACTTTTGTCCAACATGAACACTGTTTATGTGATAAAAATATAAACTTAGCTGGGAGTGGTTGTTAATACCTATAATCCCAACACTCTGAGGCTAAAGCAGGAAGATTAATAAGAGTTAGAGCTCAGGGGCTGGAGAGATGGCTCAGTGATTTAAGAGCAGTGGCTGCTCTTGCAAAGGAACACAGTTCAGTTTCCATCACCCACATGGCGGGTAACATCCATTAGTAACTCCAGTTCCAGGGGACCAAACAATCTCTGCTTGCCTCTGTGGACTGTGTGTGAAATGGGTGCACTTTCATACATGGAGGTAAAATACCTCCATAGGTAGGGTATAAAATAAAAATAAATAAAAAGTTTGAAAGAATCAGAGGCTCAGAGGCCATCCCTAGCTACAAAGTGATTTCCAGGCAGGCCTAGCTACAGAGTAAATGTATCAAAATCCTTAATCAATATTATTTCTATGGAAAGTAACACTATTTACCTGGACAGCATTTGAAATGTAACATGAAATTCTTTTTTATTTATTTTTTTTTGATACAGGGTCTCCCTTTAATCCTAGCTGACCTGGAACTCCCTCTGTAGACCAGGCTGGCCTTGAACTCACAGAGATCTGCCTGATTCTGCCTCCTGAGTGCTGGGATTAAAGACATGCACCACCATGCCAGCCATAAATTCATAGCTACTTAAAATTAATTGAAGCCAAGTGTGGCACTTGTGAGGCAGAGGCAGGCAGATCTTTGTGAGTTCAAGGCCAGCCTGGACTACAGAGTGAGTTCCAGGATAGCTGGGGCTACAGGGAGACCCTGTCTCAAAAAGACCAAAAATAAATAAATAAATAAATAAATAAATAAATAAATAAATAAATAAAATCAATAGCTTGCTACTGACACTTGAAGTATGGTATGTAATTATATTTAATTTATACATGTCCATAAGTGATGTGTGACAACATGCTGGCGAACCAAGCGCATCAGCTGAGTTTCATTTTCCCCAGAGACTCAGAGTTCAATGAAGATGTGGTGGTCTCTGTAGTTCTGTCCAGAATTTCTTCTGATAGTCTATGGGATCCTAGCACATAGTGTATTCACATCACAGTTTTTTTCAGGTTTTTTTATGAGAGACTGGTTCAAAGTCTCACAATCTGCCTTCTGGTGACTGGAGAACAAAAACGCCAGAGGTGTGATTCTGGCCTGTGTCCTAAGGTCTGCCAGGGTTATTAATCCTAGGGAAGAGTAAAAAGACTGATGTAACTTTTCAAACAGATACCCAAGAATCAAAAGAGACTAAGTCTGGTCCCTTCTCTCCCTTTTCTGTGCAGTTCCTCAGCTCACTAGGGATGACTGCACAGGGATACCCACTCATCATGGGAAAGGCAGTGCACAAAGCACCTCAGTCATTCAACAACAGAATTACTGGTTGGTTACTGTTATCATTCTGGCTACTAACAAGAGGAAACTGAGGCACTGCCTGAGGACATGGAACTAAGAGAAGCCAATGTTTGTTCTCAGGCAGTCTGCTTCAGTAGTTTCAACTCTTATTGGCTTGTGCTCTAAGAAATATATTGGTTGTATTTAAGAAAGACCAGAAAAATAAAAAAAAAAAAAAAAAAAGAAACGTGAAACCTAGCAAGATTAGAGGCAGATCCTTTACACAGATCAGACTTAAATAGATCACACTTTTCTTTTTTTCTTCTTTTTTTCATTTTTTAACAATAAGTAATAATTTATGAGTACAAGCATCCTTCATGTAAAACCAATTTGCAAGCAGTTGTGCCCAGACCCACACAGCCCAAGGGTCCCACCATCCAGCTGGGCGGGGGTGGGGGGGTGGGGGGGGAACTTGTATGTACAATCAAATTGATCAAATAAGTGTCCTGTCTATATTGCTGTAGTTTCACCATTCACCCCAGTTGCAGCCCTTACATTCTACCATGCCCCCTCTTCCGCAGATTGTTCCCTAGGCTTAGAAAAGGGGCACAGGTGGATGAGAAGCAAAACAGTCTACTTTCTCTGGAGCTGTTGTCTTGGACTCTGGTCAATTCTGGCTGTTTCCTTTCATGGGCTGACAGCTTGTCCAGGAATGACCTTTCAATCCTACTAATGAAGCACAAGCAATTAGACATATAGGTATTTAAACAGTAATTATTACTGTAAGTTACTTTGGTATAGACAGATGTTTGGATGGTATGTTAATCCATGAATTACATTTTTTTCTGTAAAATATGACAGGGTCTTACTGTGGCTTATATCATCTCCTAACCACTAGAGGATGTAAGCTTGTGGTATCAGCCATGGGTTATTTCTCCAAGGAGAGAGCTCATAGCCAATTAGATTTGGGATATACAGACATATGGCTGCCACTGCTGCACAGTATTTCCGGGCAGGTGAGGTGTAGCTGGTGCTGACGGAGGAGTCTTGCTCGACTCAAGGAGACCTATATTTGCTTTATTAGTTTAGTGGCCTTTGGTAACACTCTCTGGTATTCCAGAGAAGAACTATACGCTTGCAAGTGCGGTCTCAATACACCTTTCCCATGCTTACATCAGGTCTTTGACAGCAGGGCCTTATCACCTCTCTTCTTGCAGGTATCCCAGTTTACAGGCAAGAAGCCTTTACCATTTTGGGGGGGGGGCTTAGATCCCCTAGCCAACATCTCCTTTGTAGAATAATCCATTGCTGATATCAGAGCTCTCCTATATTAATATATTTTGCTTAAATGCACAGCTTAAGGAGACTTTAATATTATATTTGATTCTGAATAGAGAATAATCCTTTTCACAGTTTCTATGTCTATTAGTCAATTAAAGAAGGCAGTTTTACCAGTTTTATAAGAGATTACCTCTATAACAGTTGGCTCCAATTTACAGTTAGTGAATGACCTCATCATCATCATATTCTTCCTTGTTCTATGAAGGGGAGGTAAGAAAGACTCTCGTATTAAAACTTTGCGGCACCTAAAAGGTAAGTTTCGTTAGGACTCATTATAAACAGTTGTTACAAGTAGGATCCACAGAGGGGTTTGATGCCTGTAGCACTCTGAGGCTTTTCTTCCTTTCAATATTCAGATGGGCCAACCTTTCTGCTGGCACTTCCTGGTATATCCTACACAATGCAAAGTGTATCTTTTCTTTCTCAGCCATTAAATTGGTGATATTTTGACCTGTGGGAACATACAAATCTTTTCCCATAGTTAGTTTTAAGATTTAAATTGCAAAGTTTTTGACAAAAAGTTTTCATATATATCTGTATTCCCCCATTTTTATTTTAGGTTTTTATTTTTTGACCCATGAGTCTCTAAAAGGCAGTTGTAGTACACATACCTATAGGCAGGAATCAAGGTGCAGATTTCATCAAATTCACCCAAGCTGTTTTGGGTGACAGTATGTCATTAACTTGGGAAGCAAACTTAATTCCTTAAGTTAAATCATCCTACAGGTAAAAGAGAATGCTGCAAGATGATAATGTACAACAGAAAAATTATAGAGCACATTTGTATGTGCCAATCCCAAAGTTATTGTTATACAGATTTTAAGTAAAACAAATGTGGACAATTTATATTCCCAATTAACTCAGATGCATTATTGTTTTTATCAAAACCTTTAAACCAATGTTGTTTAATATACACATATTTACTTTTACTAAGTCCTAAAACACCATGTAACCTGTAGACAGAGTCTGGGAAAAATTGGATACTTGTTGAACTCACGTCAATTAAATATACATTAATCGAGTCTGTAGTTGTGGCCGAGTGGTTAAGGCGATGGACTAGATCGCACTTTTCTTTATTCAGATGTGATGACCATGAGTTGACTTCTGTAAGTGGCATACCTGACCTCATTTAAGCCAGCTTTGAGGAATGACTGATGGTGTCCTGTAAATAATCGTGTGTAGGTATGTGAATGAAAATGCTGTGTTTGAACCCAAGTCTGTCATTTTTCATTTACTAAGGAGGGGGTGATTAACAAGAGACTTTTGAATGTTGGCTTTTGCTCTGTAAACACTTCCACAATGATACTATGAGATATGTTATGTGGAAACCCAATAAAAGAATATTTAAAATATTTCTATAGATGGTATTCTTATTAAACATACAAATGCTTTGTTTTCTGTTTCAAGAAATAATGCATAAATATATTAAGAGTTTGTTTCCTTTGCAAGTAGGATATTTAAACATTTAAACAATTGTTTAACATTAAATAATACCATTAAAATTCCAATTATAAACAGTGAGATTTTTGGACTACTTGATAAAGTTTCTGACCTGAGAATATTGTCTAATACTAATGTGCATTTAAGTGAGTTGACTAAGCATTTATTTTAAATTGTTTTAAATTATTTTGTTATATATATATATATATATATATATGAATGTATTCCCTGTATGTGTGTAAATATACCTGTTTTATGCAATGCTTGCTGAGATCAGAAAAGGGCTTTGGTTTCACTGAAACTGGAGTTACAGACAGTTGTTAGCTACCATGTAGGTGCTGGGAATCCAACCTGGGTCATCTGCAAGAGTAGCCAGTGCTCTTAACCACTGAGCCATCTTTCCAACCCAGAATAAGCATTTATTTTTCAATATATTTCCCTTATGTATGTCTCTTACAGATCTCTGTGTCAGGTCTCCCCTATATTTTCATGTTTCCTTGCCTCCCTTAGGCATGACTATAAAATTCAAAATGAATGCATGCATAGTTTAATTTTTTCTTTAATTCTGAGGATTTCATACATGTAAACCATGAACTCTAACCGTCTCTACCTCCGTGTCCCCTCTCTCTCCCCTTGTTTCCGCACAGCATGTCTCCCGTCCTAGCTTCATGACATCATTTCACTGTTGTCCTTCCTACAGCCTAGGACAGAAATCATAATTTGAATTTAATTAAAAATTAAAGTAAGTATACATATCTTCATGGAATAGTTAAAATTAAGCTTGTTTATTCTGTCACAAGCCTAGAAACAAACTCTCTAGCCCATATGAAAACCTTGTTTAGTTTGAATATGCCATTGAATTTTCTGTTGTTGGCTGGCTTGCTCTCACTGTCTCTGTCTTTTTTCCTTTGTCTTTCTATGTCTCTGTCTGTCCATCTCACTGTCACTTTGTCTCTCTCTCTCAGTGGGTAGTATAATTCTGCAATGAATAGAATAAGTTCAGTTAAAGTTCTTTCACCAGACTTTGCATCATACTAGCAATGTAGCCTTGGGTAAGGTTTGAGTTCATTATGTAGGGTTGAATATCCTCCTAGACATTCAACATATAACTAATCATAAGGAATAATAATAATAGATTCCCCTCACAGTGAAGTCACGAGCTTGCTTTGAATGTGGCATGTAATGGGCAGCTGATCTGGAGGGCTGGATTCTTTCACCCCCTCTGTAGGCATCTTTCCATACCCAGTCATCAGAGAAACAGCATTTTTCATTTTCTACCTCTTCCTTTATATCTCAAATAGCATGGCCATATGTTGGGGGGGGGGACAATGTGACAGCTTCCCTAATCAGTTTTCCCACAGGATCATTTCTACTGACTTAGTTCTCAGGGGAAATGTTATCAAAAAAGAATCTCCTATTCAGAACTATGATGTCATACTTCAGTGAAAGCCTGATTTCTTATGGGACAGAAAATTCTGTAGTCATTTTTATGTACTTAAGCTTATAATAGTTTTATGATCTTCATCAAAAATATTTTAATTAAAGCAATTGTCATGCAACTGTGATCATGTCAATTATCAGAATAATGAATTTACCTTGACGGTACATCTCACTGAGAGGCTGCTGATTAGCTGTAGGGGCGGCATCAATAATAATCAGCCAGAAAGTGTAGTGGTGCAAATCAGGGTCTCAGTGGTGCTGAGGCTTGCCTTGGGCACTCCACGCCCTAACAATGGTGTCTAGATGCTAGAAGATGTGGATACTGCTGATCTTGCTGTTAATTTATTCCCTGATACCTTTAATTTATATAACTGATGCTTAAGCATGGAAAAATAAATAACTCATGCTGAAATTTTAATTGGTAATCTAATCATATTTTTAAGATTTGAGCGTAAGGAATCATTGAAATTCTATGTTTTGCCAGTGTTTAGCAAATATACCTCACTTGGAATATGGTACTATAATTCTAAATAAGTAATGGTATTTTAAATTTTCATCTTTAATCAATACCAGCATTATAAAGTAGGCAGATCCTCCCATTGACATGCACCATTATTCACTCTGAACACTGATTACATAGCATCCTTTAGGAACAAGTCATGTTGAACTGCCTTCTCATGATGCATTGAGTTACCAAGTTTAATAATTTTTGTCCAAAGAATTCATTTCTGATAAGATTTTAGAAAAAAAGTCCTTGTAGCATATTTTATTATAAAGTGTACACAATTTGTACAAGGCATACATATTTTAATTCATTTTGTTTAAGAGCCTGGAATTTCGTTGTATTTATCTATTGCTGAATAAGAAATTACTTCAATCCATGCATCCTGGAGGCCCCAAGACACGGACATGGAGGAACTGTCACCCTGTGAAGCTCAGTGTGGGAGCCTAGCACTTCCCCTGTTAGTGGCCGCGGTTGTATGCCCACTCTGTTCCAGCTCTTCTGAGCCAGGGCGGTGTGAACAGGAGGGTCAGGAGGCCTCATGCAGGGTTTTGTAAGCAGTGATCTAGTTTCATTAACAAAAGAAAACAATAAAAAAAAAAGAAATTACTTCAAGCTTTGTGGAGTAATGTGAAGATTCTGCAAAATCTGGTAGGGATGGACTTGATTGAGGTGAAGCAGGATGGCTTGTCTTTACTTGATCACCTCAGGGTGAGCACATCCAGAGACTTGGGCCAAGCCGTTTATTAAGATCCGTGGGTGTGGATGTGAGAGCGATCTGGCTGTGATATCTGTCACCCCATTTATCGCCAGGGTTGATTCCACTGATCTGGCTGGGTAAGCTGGTGACCCCTTCCTCCCATTATGCTCTACCTGCATTCCTCTGGAAGCTGCATGCCTGGTGGAAGAGGATGACCTTCCCTTATAGAGGAGGGTATAGGAGTAGCAGTGCCCCCCTGCTAGAACCTGTCAACAAGCTCTTAAGATTTGTGGTATGCTTGGGGTGACTGGCCTGGTCTGTAGGGCTGAATGTAACTTGGGTAGATATGTTGACTGACCCCAAAAGTGCTGTAGGCAGTGGGAAGGTCAGGATCCTTTATCTCTATAGGCAAGATGGCAATTCCTTCCCATAGTTTTGGGGGGTTTTTTGTTTTTGTTTTTTGTTTTTTGTTTTTTTTTTTGTTTTTTGTTTTTTTGACTAGGGCTCTGAAGGCAGCTGAGTTTAGGGGATGGGCTGGAGTCCTCGGCTGCTGGAAGAACTCTTTCTAGCTACAAACTGAATCCAGAGGCATTGGTGGAACCAAAATCCATAGGGTTAAGTCCTAAACCCTGCTAAGCCAGAGTTATTGGGGCCAGGATAGGCCCTTTCTCTAACTGAAATGTCAAAGATTCTCAGGGTCGGATAGTATATCACCACAAACTAAATCCCTAATCATCAAAGATACTTCAGAAAACTAAATGTTTATAAACAAAATGGGAAATAAATCAAGTGTAAATTAAGAAGCTTTAGTTTGAAAAACATCTACTAAGATTTTTATGGTTTGTTTTGCATTTTACAAGGTTAACGCCCCCAAAATTTCTAAGATGACATCATGAACTATATTGACCTGCTGTATTTTATCAATACATATTTTAAACTTTTTGTTTTATTTTATGTGGATGAGTTTATACCTGCGTGTATGTAAGTACTCCCATGTTGAATGCCTGCAGAGGCCTGAAGAAGATGTCAGATCCCCTGAAACCCCCCCCTGGGTAACCTCTTAGGGAGCTATTGATTGCCAGTAGCTCTTCATCTAGAGGTGGGACCTTGTAAAATTTCATCATCTATAATGACATGTCAGTTGGTGTCATCACGCAGGTCTTGCTTTGGGTAACCATACTGCTGGGATTCATGGGTGTAGTTTCCCTCTCATGTCTGCAATACACTATATAGCAACAAAGGAAAAGTTGATGATAATTATCTTAATTACTATCATATTATGTCAGGAAAATATCCAAATATTCAGTGTTTACAGAATTTCAGTAAATAAATTATGTATTACTCCCGAAAAGTATACCACATTCCCAGTACTTATTAATGGAGAATAGCTTTATACAAGGGTGAAGATAGGGAAATAACACAAGTGAGCAGAAATTTTTCTTTTTTTTCATAATTTTTTTAAAATTTTATTTATTTATTTATTTATTTTTATTCATGCTTTGTGTATTTCACACATCATTTTCCAATTCAGTTCAGGCATATATCCCCTTCCCTTCCCCCCACCCCACCCCTACCCATCCCAGATCATGCATTCTGCCGTAACTTTTCTGCATCTTTCTCTGTTTTGTTTTGTTTTCATTTTTTTAACAATTAGTGATAATTTGTGAGTACAAGCATCCTTCAAGTAAAATCAATTTGCTAACATATACTGTGGTAGAAGATATTTTACAAAGAGGAATTTGTGCTTATTCTTGTTAATTTAACAAATTATAACTTTTTAAAACACTTCATCCTTCCCAACAAGGAGTTTCAGTTTTCATTACTCAGACTGCTCCACTGTTTGGCACAAAACAAATCCTCATTAAAATGTAACCCACCTTCCAGCTAACAGCTCCCCATTCATACCCACAAGTGGCTGAACCTGTATATTGTAGTGGGAAGGGACTTTCTGAGAAGAAGATGGGTAAGGAAGGGGAAAGTGAAAACTGCATGTGTGCATGAATTTACCAAACAATACAAATAACCAAAACTGCATGTGTGCATGAATTTACCAAACAATACAAATAACTAAAACTCAACTGAACCACAAGTCTACACATGAGGCTCAGTATGTTACACAAGATACCAGATCCTCACAATTCCCTGTGATGTAAACAGATTAAATAGAATACATGATTCTTTCACATGTTATGAATTGCTTTATGACCGAAAAATAACCTGCAGGAAGCCCCTCCACACACATACACTGACACACACAGGTACTCACATGCACACACAAACACATAGTGACATGCATGCATACACACAGACACACACATGCGGACACATGCATTTGCACATACCCGCACATTCAACATGCACACAAAAAACATGCACACCATCATGCATGTATATACAGAGACACATACACATGCATGTACTTACACAGACCCACAGGCACACACAGACACACACAGGTAGGCACACACATATGCACAAACACACATGCATTCAGTCATGCATATATTCACAGGCATACACACTTGCATATACATTGACTCGCACAAAAAGATGTATGTGAGTTAAATAATAAGAAGGGGTTCAGCGGGAGTAGAGAGGAAACCAGGGAGATATCGCAGTCCTTCATACCCATGTATAGACTTGTCAAAAACAAAAAAGGAAAAAAATATATATTTTCCTCACCCATTTAGTATCCCCTAACTTATTACTAATTTTTTTCCCAAACAAATCACATTAACTTTATTTAACCTTATCTCTAAATGCACTTATTTGACTTCAAGTCTATTGCTTAAATAATAACCTCTCAGGGCTGTAAGTTGGAATTTTTTACAAAAATATTTTAAGTTAAAGACAAAACTCTCTAGGCTTATAACTACTTTGGTGATAATATTTAATATGAAATGTAAAAAAAAATGTTCACTATACCCTAAGTTTGGGCAACTAAGTTTAGTTATTAAAACTACTTTAATATTTCATTATTCTTTTATTATAAACTATAGCTGCATGAATTCTTTGTCCATAAACTAACAGCAGCATGATTCTACAATGCCTGAAATGTGATCATGGATCACATTCAGAATTGTTTAGCATATCAAGACTTTAAAATTAAGGATGCTATTGTTTTAACTGGAGACATAATCTATGAGGCTGTATAAGAAGCAGGACAGATATATATGCTTTTCTTTAAAATATTTAGTTAAATTGTTTAAACAAAACAATTTAGAGTATAAATACTGAGTATGCAAATAAATGTTAAGTCATTTAAGTTTACTAAAATGAGAAGAACTGAGCAAAGGGAAACTTGTTCAATTTTTTCCTTACATGTCAATCAGTAGTTACATACATAGTCTGTTAATATGTATATTTAAGTTATGTTTGATATCCACTATGCATTAAGTACTCTTGCAAGTAACTTATACGGATATATTTTATTTAGCCTCTACAAAAAACAGTAGTTTATCAAAAATTACTTTTAACATATCTTATATTTTCTGGCTTACTGAAAATTCAAAGAACCATAAAGATGAAAATAAATAAAATTTGAAAAATGTTTTAAAAATTATAAAAAAAGAACCATAAAGTTTCAGAAATGATAAAATAATATAAAATGTTAAGTTAAAAATAACAATTTATATATTATAAGAAATATTTAATTGCAGTATTTGATAATAAAAGAGCTTTCTAAGTTACTTTGTTCAGATGTTTCATTTGGAAAAAAATTTAAAGATATTTATTATATGAATGGAAAGAAAAAGTTTGCACTAAAGGAATTTCAGGAGTCATTCCTTATCCACAATTTCACTGTGACGTCTTCAATTACATTTGTGTTGATTGTAATATATAATATTAAGTGGATAATTCCAGAAATACTAAACCCTTAGCTTTTAGTAATGTGAAACATATTGCTACATTTTTACTATTTGCTACTTTCTATTGCTGGTACTCTTTTACCATGGCTGTTATGAAATGACCTTTCCATGCACATATAGGAATTGGCTAGCACACTTTCCTGTGAGGATTAGTACCACTTTAGGCATTATAGAATAATAGCTTATGTGGCTGGAAAGATGGCGCAGTGGTAAGAGCACTGGATGCTCTTGCAGAGGACCTGGGTTCAATTCCCAGCACCCACATGGTGGCTAACAGCTGTCCATAAACTCCAGTTCCAGGGGATCAGACCCTCTTCTGGCCTCTGCAAGCATTGCACCACATGGGTGCACTTACATTCATGTGGGCAGTACACTCATACACATAAAATAAAAATAATAAATAAAATATTTATAAAAAACAATGAGTGAAGGATGGCTTGCATCTTAGTTCAGGAGGAATATGTCATTATTGGAGAATTATTTTCACATATCTCAGTTGACCATATTTATTGATGTTTGAAATACTTTATTTTAAGTATTCCCATTCCTCTGATACTGTACTGCAGTGTAGTCAAATCTTTCTGAAAGAGACCTGATTTCAAGTTTGATGTTCCCTGGAGATGAGCTTGCAAACAGAAGTATTTCTTCTGTGAATCACAGCTATGAATATCTTCACAACACCTAATATGAAAATTTTATTAAGGATTTTTTTATACTGCATAATTTATCACCATGCCAAATCCATGTATATTTTTGTTAGGAAGAAAAGACAACAAAAATATATCCTCCTAGCATATGGAAAGACAGAGTCAGTTCTGTAAATGTTTCATAAATATCAACAGGATAAAAATATTTCTAGCACCACAAACTCCTCCAGTTATGACAAGCTTTTGCAGTCTGCTGACCCTGTCTTCTGCTCTCAAATCCCATGATGAAAGATATGGAAGATGGCCTGCAGTCAACAGCTTGAGAAATGGGCAAGTCCTAGATTCTATATCAGAAGGATGTGATTGGCTCTGATGCCCACCAGAACCAACCTTGTTTCCTCCTTTGTCTGCATCCCACCCTCTGACACCTTCTGTCCACTCTAGGTCACCCTGATTGATTTTGTGGTGTTTCTTCAAATGACATTTCTCACAGAGATCCCTGCCTCTGCCTGTGTGTGCTGAGATTGAAGGAACACAACATGGCACCCAGCTTTTTGTTACACTCTTAATGACAGTGGCACGTTTTTCTTCACATTCAGTTGCCTTAGCTTCAGCTTTAGCTTCAGCTTCAGCTTCCCATTTCTTTTTATGTAGAGCACCGGTGCATTGCTCACCCTACTGTGTAAGAGGAGACATTTTAGAATTAATCCTAGATATTCCCCAAATCCTCCCACACTTGTAATGCTAGAATCATCATCAATTCTTTGATGATTCATTCACATACTGAGCTAGGAAAATCTGCAAACAATGAACTTTCCTGAATGTAGGTAACAACTCTGCATGGATATAAGTAGTGACCAGAAGTATAAGAAAACCCTTGGAAACTGAACATTTGTGTCTGTAGAAATAGTCTTGGCTTGGGTGTTGTTAGAGTTTGGATACCCTTCATGCCCAGCTGCCCACCGCCAAACTTGGCTTCCTGAGATGAACACCAGCCAAATATATTCATTTGGTCCTGCCTGTCCATTTCAGGATAGCACCTCCCCAATGTACCATCTGCCACCCTGGACACAGAAAGACTGAGAAAATGTTATTTCGAAGCATAATACAATAAATAGCAATTCGGGATTGTGCAGGATTATTTGAAAAAAAAAAGCATCAAATTGAATGGTTATGATTTTCAGTGACAAATTATTCAGAGAAAATTCCAATATGAATTATTAATCTTATTTTCTCTGTGGAATTCTAACCCGATTATTTTAGTATAAATCATGAAGTTGGATGAAGTTAAAACAATGGAAGTCTCTTCACAAAATACTTACTTGATAAATGGTAAAAATAAGAGTACATATAGCAGGTCCCTTCTAGGTATAAATATGTCATTGGCAAATCTTCTGTTTTTTAGACCAGTGACAACATGGATTGAAAAAGAAACCCTTAAGTCTCTCAGACCCATTCACATCTCAATTATTTAACACAGTCTTCCTAAGACAGTTGTGAGAAACCAGGAATTACTTTTGCCTATCAGTACCTAGAGTGAGGAGCATGAAGATAACTTTTCCAACAGGGTCGCTAGTCCCAGACATTATTGTTCCTATATTAACAACTTATATAAATAAAACAATAATAATCCCACTTCAATATGTTATAAAATAGGCTATGTGCATATCTTTTAACCTAGTGGCTTGTTTTGTTTTTCCTTGTGTTTCCCACAAGTGTCTGCAGTAGGAGAGAAGAGTAGCACTGTGTTATGACCCTGCACTCGGCTGGTGATGGTGAAATGTGGAATTGAGCAGGGAAAGGAATCCTTGTCCTCTCATTTATAGATTTGAAAGAGGATGGCCTTAACCATTTTCTCAGAACAATGTGAATGCTGTTCATGTTTAAATAGCCTCATCCAAGTATAATTGATATATTAGATAGATGCAATTTCTTGGATCTGGAGCCACACATGTCTGATCCCACCTCCATGGTAAAGGTAGCCAATTTATCCATCTTTATTCTTTTGTGCTACATAAAGATTTGACAGTGATGTCTAAGTGGTTAATTACAGTGTAGAACCTCATATCAATAATTGCTTTTTCATCTGTCATGAAATTCACTGGTTCACAGAATCAAAACGTCAGAAATTTAAATTGTCAGCAGTTTACAAATTTGCAACAGAAATCCCATGAAGAGTTCATTTTCAAGCAAATATGTTCCAAATAATTGCCTTAGTCTAATTTTGCCCTTCACTTATTCCTTCAAGGAAAACCGATGTTGCTTGGGAAATGAGGCTCATTCCGCATTGGTAGCAGTCACTTAGTGGTTTCTGCTAAGACCTTCACAGCACTTGAATATGCAAAAAATATGTGTAGGGGGATGAATGTGAGACATCCCCCATGGGTTCTGATGTTTGAACAGGTGTTTCCCAGCTGGTGGTGCTGTGGCAGGATCAGGTGCCCTTTGTCCCTAGCTGACAGGTGCAGAAGTGGAGGTGTGAGTCTTGAGGGTTACAGCCTGGCAGAACTTGCAAGTGTGGTTCTCTGCCCTGGGATACACAAAGATGCAGACACAAGCTTCTGTCTCCATAGAGGGAAACCCAGGCACAGTGCCTTCTTCTCCAGAATGGATTGTATCCTCTTAAAGATGGAGCCAGAATACATTTCTCCTTCCTTAAGTTACTTCTGCCAAGCACCCAGTCAGAAAGCTGAGAAAAGCAGTAGCAGAAGATAGAAAGCACTTTGTGTGTTTTGTTTCATCCCTCAGTCATTGAAAATGTGGACAGTTGAGCTTTAATGTAAGTCTTTATTATGGACGGGAGCAGAAGCCGAGGCCAAGTTACTAGGCACCAAAGTGCATGCCAATATAGTGTATGTAAAATGTTTCTGTGTTGTCAAAACGTTTACAAAGCAACTCATAATAATCAAGTATTATTAATATAGTTTTATAAACAAGAAGTAAATAAAATTACTATTTTTGTCTCTTTGAGCCAGGGTCTTCCTGTAGTACCAGCTGGCCTGGACCTCACTATGTAAACCAGGCTGGCCTTGATCTTGCTGCCTCTGCCTCCAAAGTGCTAGGATTGAAGTCATGTGCCACCACACCCAGCTGAAGTTACTATTTTAAAATATTTTTCCTTCATTTCTGAGAATTTCGTTCATGAATAATATAGAAAGGAAATATGATCACAGCTAACCCTATTTCATCCTCCAGTTTTCTTATGATACCCAGCATGCCCCCAACTCCTGACTTCATGTACTGATGCTAATCTTTAAACCTAGGGCCATGATTACTAGACTTTAAAGACAAAGACAACCAAATAGAGAGAGAGACTAGGAAGTCTGATTCATCTCAGGAATCCATATCAGTATTTACTTAGAAAAATTCACATTAAATCAATTCACAGTAACTTTTGATGATGCTTCAAATGTGCACAGATAATTATTGTCAAAATGTCATTTAAGTACCAAAGCAAAATTTGTATAAATTCAGAAAATATTGAAAAATTCCTGTGCTATTGGTAAAATAGGTTTTAACTGAATTCATCTGAAAGGTCACCAAGCATTTAAAAATATATGTTGCTTAATTGATTATTATGATATGAGAGAAAATAAAAAAATGTATTCCCAAGGGTAGAAAAGATGGTAGAGAGCACAGGAACTTGAGGTCAGCGTTAAAGAATTGGTGACTGAAGGGAAGACTGGAGAGGTTTTCTGGTTTGTTGTCGTCATAAGAAAAACATAAGCCGGGTGTGGTGACGCATGCCTTTAATCTTAGCAGTTGGGAGGCAGAGGCAGGTGGATCTCAGTGAGTTCAAGGCCAGCCTGGTCTTCTATATAGTGAGCTCCAGTCTAGCTGGGACTAAAGGGAGACCCTGTCTCAAAAAGACAAACAATCAAAAACAAAACAAAACAAAACAAAAAAAAACCCACAAAGGCAAAAGTTGAAAAAATTCTTTAGAAATTACTATACTAATTAAGAGTTATTGTGAGGGAACTAATAGCCTTGTTTCATTATATTTGTGCATGAGTAATTTTTTTTTTGTCTTTTTGAGACAGGGTCTCCCTGTAGCCCCAGCTGTCCTGGGACTCACTCTGTAGACCAGGCTGGCCTTGAACTCACAAAGATCCGCCTGCCTCTGCCTCCCAAGTGCTAGGATTAAAGGCGTGCGCCACCACGCCCGGCTGTGCATGAGTATTTTTAAACCATACTTCCATACTTTATGTACAGTAATACAATTTTCTTGTTAAATAATGCTAAAATAATGATATGATATGGTTTTAAACTGAGATAAAAGAAAAAGTTCAGATCAAAGAACCTGCTCCTTTTTTAATCAATGAATCATGCAACCCTTTAAAAATTCTAATGATACACATCTCACATCTCAAAGTTAAATTGAACTTGGCTGCATGGTTTTGTACTGGCAATAATAGATTTCAAATTATTTTAGGATATGATTGATAAGATGTAACTCAACACAGTAGCATATATATGTACTGAAAATAGACTAAAATCCTGTAAATCATTGTGTTTTAAACACGGTTGCCATCTAGCAACTAATACAAATGAAATGAAATTAAATGAAAAGAGAAAAATGCTTCCTTGTACCTAAAGTGTGCATATTCTATAGATATTCTTTAAATAATTGTAATCTTATTTTATCAAAACTGTCATTGCTGTGAATTCATATGAGTAACTTCCCAGCTTCCAGGAAAGCTCTGTTTCCATTTCATCAAGGACCTCTGGCTCTTACAATCATCTTGCCCCCTCTTCCTCAGTGATCCCTCAGATCTTGGAGGGAGAGGTTTGATGCAGGCACCCTATTCTGGGACAAGCACTTTGTAGCCTTTTGTTCTCTGCACATTGGCCAATTGTCGGGTTCAGTGTTAATCACCTTCTGCTACATAAGGAATCTTCTCTGCTGAAAGTTAAGTTATAAAGTAACCTATGGGCATAACACTAAGTCTTTAAGAGTCAGTTTAAATACTATTTAGCACAAGAATAGTACAATGCCTATGCCCTGTGACCTGTGTAGCCTCAGGATCCTGGGTCTGATGTCATTGTCAGGTATGGGTTCTGTCTTACGAAGTAGACCTTACATGGTAGGCATAGCTTGTCAAGCCAGTTGTTGCTGTAGCTTGCAGAATCCACAGCTGGGTTTGGGTGATGATTATTCTTTTTCCTTTCAGTAGAATGCATAATACCTTCCAGCACCATGCAAGCTAGCCAGTGGAGATGAAGCTTGGAAATCAGCACCAGCTTGATTTCTCCTTGTTTCTTCTACAGCTCATGTATGTAGGGTCTTCAGCAGTAGGGCTATGCTGTCAAATCCTGCTGAGTAACAAAGAACGGGGTGGGGCTCAATGACCAGTATTGTTTGAGGGTCTAGGGACCACTGGTCAACAGCTTCAAACAAGGAGTCCATTCCTGGCATTGAGGTTTTATTTGCTAGGCTTATGGTGCATAGTAGAAAATAAGCTGTGTTTTAAGATAACTCCTTTTATAATGTGTAAGGATATACTTTAAGAAGCTTCTACAGTAGTTGATTTCCATATGGCGTTTTCTAAAGGCCTTCAGTGTTAGTTATTCCTCTCCTGCTCTGCCTTGCTCTCCCATTCCATACCTCTTTAACCTTTCCTTGTATATTAGTCTCCCCCTATATCACCATGTTCTGTCCCCCCTCCTGTAAAACCCCCTGCACTTTGGTCATTTATTTTCTGACCTCTCTGATTTTTCATTTGAAACACATATATCTAATTTTAAATCTCCAGACTAAAAAGAGCCCAAGGGCAGATGGATACAGTGCAGAATTCTACAGAACCTTTAAAGAAGAACAGAAACCAGTATTTCTTGTTATTCCATAAAATAGAAAAGGAAACATCTTCTACTTTTATATCGAAGCTACTAACTTCAATTTAACTGTGCAAATCACCCTTTATTTGAAAGTTGTACATTTTTGTCCCCAAACCACTAGGATCCTGGACACATTGTCAATAAGTTCGCCCTGATGTTGTTGTGTTTTGGCTACCCTGAATCTTGAACATTTGGACTCGGGCTGAATCACACTGAAAGATCTCTGGTCTCTCCAGCTGGCATTTCACATCTTCTGAGTCCTATCAGCCCCGATAATCATGGCACCCAGCTTTTATGATAATCTATTCTTACTTCCCTACATCTATCTTTATTCCATTAATTCTGTTTTGCAGGAGAGCCTGACTAACGAGTTTCCATGTGTAAAAAGGGACTTGAGGTCCTATAACGAAGTGTGATTAACCCCACTTCAAGGCTTAATGATTGTAATAACAACAATAAAAAAAACTATTCAATCCAGGTATGATAGGGTGCACTTATAACCCCAGCACTCAGGATACTAAGGCAGGACAAGCTATAGTTCTTGGCCAACCTGGGATACTTAGTGAGAGTGTAACTCAGACTAAGGTGGGGGAAATAAAGTACATGGTAGAGAACAATAAAATGTCAAGGTGAGTGCATTGGAAGACATGTCCACTGAAAAGGAACAAAGTCAAGAGTGTGTGGCCAGCATGGAGCTCAGGGGTGGATCTCTAGCTTGAGGCCCTGGCTTTGACCACACATACACACATACACACAAAAACTAGACTGTATACAAAGACAGATTGGAAATGTGGAAAAATAGTAGATTATGTCAGTAGCAGAGTTAAATCTAACAGCACTTTGGCACCCTGTTAGTAGTTACAACCTTGGTGGGTGCTATGAGCATCAGGATGCTGTGATTTCTTGGATATTTGGATCTACTATTGGTTAAGACATTTGCATAAATGTTGGAGTTACTTGTATTTTCTTCTCGTAGAATGCCGCATTTTCAGAAGTGCATTTGTGCCAAGATTCAGATATAATCATCTGTTAATAATGTGTATTTGATGTTTTTAAAAATAGCTTTTTCCATGCACACACACGAAATTGCCTGACCTTCTTCTCCACAGAATTAATCATTCCATCTGGACTCACATCGGATTTAATTACACATCTAGTATACCATTCACTATATCATGTTGTGTTAGAGTTAGTTACATATCACTTTGTGTCCTTGGTATTAGCAACGTCTCCCTTCTATGTCAATCCCAACAACTGGCATCAGATTTGACCTGTAGTAGGCATTCACTAAGACAGAATCTGGATTGTTTTGAAAAGAAATCAAGTAAATGAGTGGAAGTAGTTTTAATTAACAAAAAATCACCTGTTTTCTATCACCAGACTGTGATGCTTAAATTACTAAAAAGACCCAAGGCATTGTCAATGTTAAAAAAAATAAAGGAACTGATTCTAGTCTTCCAGAACTATAGCTTCTATGGACATGGATTTGGCCCAATGTACATAGGTGCTGTTTGTAGAGGAGGTACGGATCAACTCTTTATCTTTTGGTTCTAGAGTTCTGCTGAGTATCAGCGCAGTTCATTTCCACATCCCTGAAATCTCAGGTTAGTAGAGGTTGAAGAGTGAAGAGATCAGATTTTACCACATGGGTTGGGTAAGAAGGGAGAAGTCATGGAATTTTCAAGAAGCCTCCTTGCATCTGTGAGCTAAGCCAGATATAAAATCACCAACATTGTTGCCAAATGATTGTTTTCTATCAAAAAGGGTTTTACTTAAATATGTTTTTGTCTTAAATTATGAAAATCCTCTATTTTTAACACAGTTAAAGTTTTCTTTAAATACGTACCTTTGACTGTCATCAACACTACTGCAACACTGCTTGTTGTTTTGCACTTTATCTTAGAAGGACACGGTTTCTCATTTTCAACATTGTGTGTGCTTTTAGGTCTAAGAACCTGACATAGATTTCCATGACAAATTGTACAGGGGAACTAGAAACAATCTTCCTATTGCACATGAATCAGAACTTGGGCTGTCACCTGTTAACATCTTTAATTACATAACAGTTATTCTCATTGGAAAATTAAACATAGGTTCTTGATTGTTCTGTATAATTGCTTTGAAGTAGAAATGAGGATATCTAGTTGTATGTATAAATTCTTGCTCATTAGCACTGCTCTGATTATTTTCATACTGCTTTTTTGTTACCCTTGTAACCCACGATATAACAATACTGGAAGCAAGTCAGCTGGTAATTAGTGTGACTACATGGAAACAGATTGCCTTGTTTCACATGCTGTGAACTCTGAGCAATCCACAGAGCTGGGAAGGATGTGAGCCAGCAGCAGATTTCCCCGTTAAAACATGACATTCCTGGGTTTTTAAACAGACAAATATGGTTCAGGGAAGAGAAAAACAGGAAGGTTTGACTGACATGTGGACAAGTGACTAAAAGCCAGATGGGTTGGCACTTATTGGCTTGTGGTTTTCCTCTGCAATGAGTCTTTTATCCTTAAAATCAGCTTTAATTTTATGTGAAGCTTGTGTACAACCTAGGCAAAACGTTAAAATAATGATGAAGAAAAGAAATGAACTGTTTTGTCATTACGGGTAGTTTAGTAACTCAAAACATCTTTACAGACAACCAGTTGGCCATTGTGAGTCCAGTAAGACTTCTTTGTGGTCAAAAACTTAATTCACCACTCACAAAGTTTGCATTATATGACTTAGTTTTGTGTAGTTTATAGTTTAGACAGTTGATCATTTTTCAGAGACTTCACTGCATGAATATTTGGTCGGATCAAGGCAGGGTCACAGCAAAGCCAGCCAACTCCATTTTCATGGCCATGTTTTCTTCATTTACACACATTTCTATGAAAATTAACTGTTTAAATAACATACATTTAATCAACTTTTATTCATAAAATAAGACAATCATTTAGTGAAAAAATATTCTCTGAATTTCCCTGATTCTAAGAATCTTCCTTCACCTGTCATATATTTCCAATTTTTCACGCTTTTTTTCCAATATATATTTTTATTGAATCTTTGTCCATCTCATACAATAGATCGCTAACATATTTAGAGGCCTCCCATACCTATACCCTCCATAGGCCACCCACAGAATTTCATCCATTCTATCATATACGTTAAGGCCTAACATGTCAAGCTTGTGCACATAAATGTCCCTTGGTGTGAATTCATGCACAGGAATCTGGTTGGCCTATCTAGAATAACTCCATTAAAGAAGACCAATTCTCTCACCCATCAGTGACCAACTGCCAATAGCCCCTTAGCTGTGGTTGGCACCTCCTGCCCATTTCCCTAGTTCTGGGCTGGGTTTTTGTTTGATTGATTGTGCATAGGTCTTTTGTGTGCTGTTGTCATTGCTGTGAGTTCATATGAACAAGGTCCCTGGAGCCTGGAAGACACTGCTTTCTTATTTTCATGCACCACCCTGGATCTTACAATCTGCCCACCCCCTCTTCTGCAATGGTTCCTGAGCCCTGGGTGGGTGAGTTTTAATACAGGAGTCCTATCCAGGGACACACATTCTACAGTCTTTATTCTCTACATTTCTTAAAGTTGTGGTTTCCTTTGTTAATTGCCCTCTGTTGCCTGAGGAAGCTTCATTGGTGACAGTAGAGAGTTGTATTAGCATTCTCTCTACCCCTTGTTCCACTGTATTCCATGAAACTTAGGTGTAGAGGTTCCATTGTAGATGGGTGACTTATCACACAGAAACTTATTCTGTGTGTGGCCAGTTGTGGAACTCTGGTAATAGTCCACATCTATTGCAAAGAGAAACTTTTTTTTTTCAGAAAGGTATTTTTTTTTATTTTTTATGTGTATGAATGTACTGTCTGCATGTAGGTTTGTGCACCCGTGTCCTGCAGTGCTGCAGAGGTCAGAAGAGGGTCTCGGATTCCCCTAGAACTGGAGTTAAAGATGGTTCTTAGTTGCCATGTGGGGGCTAGGAATCGAACCCAGGTCCTCTGCAAGAGCAGTCAGTGCTCTCAACCGCTAGGCCATCTAAGAGAACCTTTTTTTTTTTTTATTGATGCTTTGTGTATTTCATACATCATTTTCCAATTCAGTTCAGGCATATATCCCCTTCCCTTCCCCCCACCCCACCCCTACCCATCCCAGATCATGCATTCTGCCGTAAGTTTTCTGCATCTTTCTCTGCTTTTTTTGTTTTGTTTTGTTTTCATTTTTTTTAACAATAAGTGATAATTTGTGAGTACAAGCATCCTTCATGTAAAACCAATTGCAAGCAGTTGTGCCCAAACCCACACAGCTCATGGGTCCCACCATCCACCAGGGGGGGCTTGTATGTTCAATCAAGTTGATCAAATGAGTGTCCAGTCTATATTGTTGTAGTTTCACCATTAACCCCAATCGAAGCCCTTACATTCTACCACGCCCCCTCTTCTTGTTCCCTAGGCTTAGAAAAGGGGCACAGGTGGATGAGAAGCAAAACACTCTACTTTCTCTGGAGCTGATGTCTTGGTCTCTAGTCAGTTCTGGCTGTTTTCTTTCATGGGCTGCCAGCTTGTCCAGGCTTAACCTTTCGATCCTACTAATGAAGCACATGCAATTAGATATTTAGGTATTTAAACAGTATAATATATAGCCTTTCGATCCTACTAATGAAGCACACACAATTAGATATATGGGTATTTAAACAGTACTAATTGTTATGGTAGGTTACTTTGGTATAGACACAGATGTTTGGATGGTATGTCAATTCATGATCTACATTTTCTTCTGTCAAGTATGGCAGGGTCTTCGTGTGGTTTATAACATCTCCTAACCATTAGAGGATGTAAGCTTGTGACATCAGCCGTGGGTTATTCCTCCAAGGAGAGAGCCAATAGCCAATTAGATTTGGGATATACAGACATATGGCTGCCACTGCTGCACAGTATTTCCAGGCAGATGAGGTGTAGCTGGTGCTGACGGAGGAGTCTTGCTTGACTCAAGGAGACCTATATTTGCTTTATTGGTTTAGTGGTCTTTGGTAACACTCTCTGGCATCCCAGAGACCATCTGTATACTTGCAAGTGCGGTCTCCATACATCTTTCCCATGTTTATATCAGGTCTTCAACAGCAGGGCCTTATCGCCTCTCTTCCTGCAGATATCCCAGTTTGGAGGCAAGGAGCCTTTACCATTTGTGGGGGCTTGGATCCCCTGGCCAACATCTCCTTGGTAGAATAATCCATTGTTGATGTCAGAGCTCCTGTATTAATATATTTTGTTTAAGTGCATAGCTTAAGGAGACTTTAGCATTATATTTGGTTCTGAATAGAGAATAATCCTTTTCACAGTTTCTATGTCCATTAGTCAATTAAAGAAGGCAGTTTTACTGATTTTACAAGAGAATACCTCTATAACAGCTGGCTCCAATCTACAGCTGGAGAACGACCTCATCATCATCTTATTTCTCCTTATTCTATGGGGGGGAGTTAAGAAAGTCTCTTGTATTAAAACCTTTGCGGCACCTAGAAGGTAAGCTTCGTTAGGAATCATTAAAAATAGTTGTTACTAGTAGGATCCACAGAGGGGCCTGATGTCTGCAGCAATCTGAGGCATTTCTTCCCTTCAATGCCCAGAGGAGTCAATCCTTCTGCTGGCACTTTCTGGTACATCCTACTCACTGCAAAGCTGCATTTTCTTTCTCAGCCATTAAGTTGGTGATACTCTGGCCTGTTGGAACATACAAATCCTTTCCCATAGTTAGTTTTAAGATTTGGGTTGCAAGGTTTTTTGACAAAAAGTTTTCCTATCTATCCATAAAGAACTCCACCAGGAAACTCCCTAGAAACGATTAGGAGCTTGAGTAAGGTGGCAGGATACAAAATAAACCTAGAAAAATCAGTAGCCTTTCTCTACACCAACAGTAGGCAGCTGAAGAAGGAATACAAGGAGACCTTCCCACTCACAAGAACCTTTTTTAATGAGTGGCGTATGGTATACTTATCTGTTAATTAAAAGATGAATATTTGGCATACAGTAATAAATTTCATTTATCTATGGATGTCACAGACTTAAGGTTTTCTCTAGGATCTAGGGCCACTCCAGCCATGTGTATTTGGCTATTTTTACAGCTCCACACATGAACTCCCCCCCACTGAGAGGACTTTAAGTCCAAGTAGATAGCTGTTGGTTACACCTGAGATAAAAGTACACCACTACTGCACCAATGTAGTGTGTTGTGCCAATCATTGTGGTGGTTATTAGGCCTTAAACCTGGGTTTGGATCATTGATTTTCTCTCTTAGCAACTTGCATGTATCCTCTGAAACTATGAGAGCTAGTAATGTTGGATAATATTCTACCAATACAGAAATTTGATCTCAGCTACATTTGTTGGATTAATATTGGATAATATTCTACCAATACAGAAATTTGATCTCAGCTACATTTGTTAATTATGCCATATTACATGTAACAGTGTTCTCAATCTACCTACCATTCTTATATGCCACACAGGGTCATGAAAAGTGAGTATTAAAATTGTATTGCAACCTCAATTATTAAAATAGCTTCAGGTGGAAAGATGTTTTATGTCAGTTAGCCAGGAATTTTCCCATGATGCTGCATGCATGTCATTTTCTCTCACACATTGAGCTAAGTATGCACTGATCTTTCCTTAACATTCTCTTAAACATGCATATTTTATTCGGTATTTACAATTTATTTGAGTATTAGAAGGAACATGACACATCCTGCCATAAAAAGAAAAGCCCATTCGGGGCAGAGGTGACTTGTACCTCAGTAAATTCTCATTAATGCTATAATATGCTGTTTGTTTAAGATATGAAGCTTCGCCGGGCATGGTAGCACAGGCCTTTGATACCAGCACTCTGGAGGCACTCTGTGACTTCAAGGCCAGCCTGGTCTACAGAGCAAGTTCCAGGCCAGCTTGAACTAAAGGGAAATCCTGTCTCAAAAAAAAAAAAAAAATGACATAAAGCTTAAAGGACAGCCTGGTATACATAGCATGGTACAATTCACCTCTGCCCCTAGTGGGCTTTTCTTTTTATGAGACATTTTATGGCAGGCTGTGTCCTGTTCCCTCTAATACCCAAATAGATTCTGTGAAGGGAAGGTTAGGAAAGGCATGGGTGAAACTGAAAGGCTGAGAAAGAATTAATTCACTGAGACCTGATGTTTCAAATACCTTTGGGTTGTTTCTCCTATACAGCTGCTGTCAGAGTCCCCCAAGCTTTTATCACCACCACACAAGAGAAAAGGCAATGCTGAGTTGGTTTTGTATCTCATATAGCAGTGTAACTTAACTTAACGTTGCATATGAGATGCAGTAACACAGCTTCAGGGCAAGCTGTCCCCCTCCTTGCTGCTGTTTGTATTTCCATGAATTTTACTTCAGATACAGTGGACATTAGAGTTGGGTATCACAGTCAGATTCTCAAGGAGCTGGAGTAGTACACCTCTCTGCACCTTGTAGGTCGTAGTAGAAATGTGAAAACTGCCTTTTTCATGCTTGTAAAAACTGTTTTTTATCTTCCTGAGTTAAATCTTGGCTTCATTTGGCACATTGTTTTGTTTTTTACCAAAATAGTTGCATAATAATTGGGAAAACTGGATTTATGTATCTTAGAATATATTTTTAATTTTTTATTTATTTCTGTATGTGTATGAATATATTGTCTGCATGCAAGTGTGATATCTTATGCCTCATACTGAAATGTAGATCTGTTATCAATTTAGGTGGACTCAAGTCTGTCTAGAAAAATAATTGCTCTGATTTGTGGCCTGGGAGTTAGGAATGGGTAGGTTGGGTTTCAAGTGGTAAAAATAGAAATGATTGGATGAAGGATAAGCAGGTCAGTGAATGTTTACCCTGCTGTGAAATGGGCTGGCGTTTGTAAAGCACCTTTGGTGGTGGTCACTGGATGTCACCTCATAATGCAATATTTATTCTGTTCCTACAGAGTCCTTTCCTCAAAGCTGGTTCTCTTTATATTATCATATCTGTGCACATGTATATATGTGCATACGACTGTGTGTGTGCATGCTCATGTGTCTTAATGAGTGTGAATATGTGTGCATATGTGTTTCTGTTTGTGCATTTGTAGTTTGTGACTGTGTGTTTATGTGTGCCTGTGTGTGCATATGTGTAAATGTGTGTATATGTGTTCGTTCCTGTATGTTTATGTGTGCCTGTGTGTGCACTCATATGTTTCTGTGTGTGCATGTATGCGTGAATATTTGTGTGTGCATGCGTATTTTTTGTTTTTTTTAAATTAATTTATGTTTTAATATATATTTTGTACAAGATTATCAAATCTAGACCTGTGTCCCCCACCCTATCCCCCCACCCCACCAGACTCATGTATTCTGCCAAATATGCTTTTCATCTCTTTCTCAGTCTTTCTCAATATTCTCCATGTGGAAGTTGACTGTTTTGAGCAGAAGTTCACTGTTTCAGTCAGTTCTTTGATGCAGTCCTTTCTGTTGTTGTTGTTGTTGTTGTTGTTGTTGTTGTTTCCAATATGCATCACTCCCAACTGCTTGGACAAAAGTTCAAAAACTCAAAGGGCCCTGCACAAGAAATACTTACAACTAGGAATTGGCACTAGCATTCACAGATGAGGGATACCATTCATCATTTGTTTTTCTGGGACTGTTACTTCACTCAGCATGATGTCTTTCAGCTCCAGCCATTTTCCTGCAAAGCTCATGATGTCATCTTTCTTTACTGTTGCATAGAACTCCATTGTATAGATGTACCATATTTTCTCTATCCACTCGTCAGTTGAGGGGCATTTGGGTTGGTTCCAGCTCCTTGCTATTGTGAAGAGAGCTGAAATAAACATGGCTATGCATGTATCTCTGCAGTGGGGTGAGTCTTGAGGGTACATGCCTAGGAGTGGTATGGCTGGGTTGGGTGGCAAGTCCATTCCAAGTCTTCCAAGGGTTCTCCACACTGCTTTCCATAGTGGCTGCACGAGTTTACATTCCCACCAGCAGTGGATGAGTGTTCATGTGCATGTGTTTTAAACTGCATTGTGTGTGTATACTTATGTGTGACTGCATGTTTGTGTGTGGAGACATGTTCCTGTGCATCTGTATGTGTATGTGCGAATGTATGCAACTGAGTCTGCACGTTTGTGTGTGCACGCTTGTCTCTGTGTGTGGAAGTGTGTACAATTTTGTGTGTGAGTTTAGGTGAGCATATGCATGCATGCATATGTGCAGGTGTGTGCCTCCGTGTGTCTGTGTGTGTTGTGTGTGTTTGTATTTGTATGGACATGTGTGCTTATCCGTGTATTTCTGCATGTGTGTTTGTGGGGGGCATGTTTTTGTGCAAGATTGCATGTGTGCTTGTGTATGTGTGTGTGTGTTTGTGTGTGCATGTGTGTATGTGAATGTGGGTTTGTGTCCTTGTGCTTGTGTGTGCATGTGTGCTTGGGTATGTGTGTGTGTGCATGTGTGCATGTGTGTATGTGAATGTGGGTTTGTGTCCTTGTGCTTGTGTGTGCATGTGTGCATGTGAATGTATGTGTAGGTCTTGTGCAGAGAGGCACATCTGCACATGTGCTATGTGTGTGTGTGTGCATGTGTGCATGTGAATGTGGGTTTGTGTCTTTGTGCTTGTGTGTGCATGTGTGCGTGTGAATGAATGTGTGTGTAGGTCTTGTGCAGAGAGGCACATCTGCACATCTGCTGTCTGTTCATGACTGCATCAGCCATGTCAGGGACTCAGAGAGAATAATTCTAGGACTCCTCCCCATCCCTCAGGTCTTCAAATGTCACTGTCCCTTTTTTCTGTGATATACCCCATGTCTGGAAGAGCTGTATAGATGTCCTGCTTAGGACTGAGCACTGAGTACTTATTCACTCCCAGCAGTACTAGTGGGTATGTGTCTAAGTATTGACCATTGCCTACATTAGAGCAGCGTCTTTATCCACTGTATGCAACACTAGGGTGTAAACGTAGAGATTTAGAAGGCATATCTGGCTACACATCTCTTTAGCTTCTGTTGATATCAAGTTCCACCCTGCAGACTGTGATCTCCCCAGCTGAAGGCTTCTGCCCAAGTTTATGGTCCCAAGTCTCTATTTTTTCTTGTAGAGCAGGCCTCAAATCCAGTCACAAAGTGTTTACACCAAAAAATGACCCCACTACTGCCCTTGTAGGGACAGTCTTGCCAGGCAAAGTGGTGCAGTGTGAAAGAGCCACAGCTGGTGAGACCTTTGCTGCCTTTCCACCTACAGCAGTCTTAACAGCACCTTCAATGCTAGGAACTCAGCCCGCTGAGTGTTTTCCAGATCAATTCTGTCTTGGTTACCTTTGAGCCACTTCCAAACATGTGGTGTCTATAGCTACAGTGTGTTAGCATCTAGTTCTGGTGCATGACTGAGAGCAGTGGAAATGGCCTCCATTGTTTGGGGAGCCTATGAAGACTCCCTGGTCAACGCTTCACAGGGAGATAGCCCACACCTAGCACCGGGCTTTTTATTTGAAGAGCTATGTTTTCTGGTCTGAGAGCTTCAGCTAAGGAATCTTGAAACTCCTCTGGAAAGCTTCCTTTCCACTCTGACACGAGAAATAAATTATCTTCATAGAAATGTTCATACATTGACACTCAAAATATCATGGTTTGATGATAATTGGAACACTTATTTAGAAAAGCATGGTGTCACCAAGGGGGGAATATCTTAATTGATTCAGCATTTCTAATAACATATTTAAACTTTTCTCACAAAAATATGACCCACTTCACCTTTTATCGTTATGTGTGTGTGTGCATATGTGGCACGTAGATATACACATAAGAATTCTTTCCTCTTTGTCGCTGCTGGTGAGGTTGAGCATGGCTCTGCAGATCTCACCTGTATTGTCAGCACTCCTTGCACCAAAACAAGTGTTGATGTGCTGCAAACAGGTGGGAGGGTCCATTGTATGCAAATAATTCTATGCATTAAAGTTTTGAATTTAATTTTCTTGTGATTTATGGATTTGTCGGCTTTATAGTCTAACTTTCATAATGTTGTTCATTCTGTTTTCTTTATTTTGTGTGGAAATACTTCCCGTTAAATGCGAGTAATTTAATGATATTTTGACCAATATCATAAATAAACTTTATGTGGATTTTGCAGCTTTAGTTTCTGTCTATATACTATAGCTATAAAAGATCCTCAGAGTTGATGCACAGGGCTAAATCCCAAGGAGCCAAAATGTTGTATTATGGAAAGATTTTTATTTAAGAGTTATAATTTGACTGATGATGCATAAAAATATAATTAAAAACTAAAGATTTTACCAAAATATACATATAATTTCTATAATAAAAAGATACACTGTAATCTGAGAAAATGTTTATACGATACAAAATCATGTCACTGATATTGAACCCTTAAGATAATCAAATAACATTTCTGACTTTAAAAATGTATTTTTCTTTTTCTTTCTTTTTTAATAATTTTTGTGATGCTCATCTTTCCACTGCTCCCAGCCCAATTTAATGTACTCTCATACATATAATGCAGTGTATAGAGCCTGATTTATGTCTCCAAATGTCCTTTGGTGTCAGTCCATCTACTGGGCCTACCATGAGTCCCATCCTTGTAAGACATTGTCTTTTCCCTTTCCAGCAGCCATCAATTGCCAAAAGTTCCTTAGCATGGGTTGTTATTTTTTACCCACTTCCACCTGCCTATGCTGAGGTCTTTGTCTTATTTGAGCTTGCACAGGACTTGTCCGTGTTGTCACCATTGCTGTGGCCTGTCCCCCACCAGCTGGCCAGCAAACCCTGTTTCCTTGTGGTCATCCATGCCCTCTTGGTCTCTGTCTTTCTGCATCCTCTTCCCCCAATGATCCCTGAGCATTAGGAGGCAGATGTTTGAAATATTAAGATTATGGCATCTCTTAACTCTCGCCAGAGACATTTCCTTATGCAGGAGATGGTATTTAAGACAGAAACCCCCAAATGTCCAATGTGTAGAGAACAAGGAGGTGAACAATACTTATTCCCGAATAGGACACCTATTTCAAACTTCTGCATTTGACTTTTTAGGTACTCAATAATTCTGTGTGTGTGTCAGTTATTCCCAGTGCTATGGAGTTATGGAGCTGATGGTACTAGCATTACTCAGTACTGAAAATCATCTTTATGAAGCCAGCTACATAGTCTACAGGCTAAAGTCCTCCCTATAGTTTCATTTCAAATCACAAAGACATTGGTAACAAAGGGACATTTTAAAGGAGTTGCCTGATTCACTGGGGAACATTGCTTGTCTTTAATGTTCAATCTTCTATTTACTGGAACTTTTTTGATTATTTTCAATAAAATTATCACAGACAAAGAAAAGGAAAATCTGTTTTTCAGTGGTAAAGCAGGCCTTGTAAGTGTTACCTCAGTGACTGATGACAGGAAATTTGACATATTCATTCACCTGTAAAATCAGACAGGTTACCTTCCTGTTTTCTTACAGAGGCTAAGAATGGTTAAGTGCCTATTCTAGTTTGTCTTCCATTGCTGTGACAAAACACTCTGACCGACACCAACTTGGGGAGGAAAGGGTTTATTCAGCTTACATATCCTGGGTCACAGTTCATCACTTAGGGAGCCCAAGGCAGGAACTCAGGGCAAGAACCTGGAGGCAGGAGCTGAAACACAGGCCATGGAGGAATGCTGTTCACTGGCTTGCTCCTCTGGCTCATGCCCACCTCGCCTTCTTATATGGTACACAACCACCTGCCCAGGGTGGCACCACTCATTGTGGGCTGGGCCCTCCCACACTGCTCGACCATCAAGACAATACTCCACAGATGTGGCCACAGGCCAATCCAATTGAGCCAATTCTCCAACTGAGGCTCCCTCAACCCACGTGTGTCAAGTTGACACTAAAGCTATCCAGCACAGTGCCCACTTAACTCAATTACTGAATGTCCCTTTTTTACTCTATGATCTTAGACAATCTCTCTCTCTTTGTTTGCCATTCCAAAGCTATACCCCACAAATGATAGTTTGAACTTAGAAATGTATGTTAGTTATTAATTGGAATCTTATATTTTTCTGGAATATGTGCTTTAGAGGAAAAATAAACAAGCACAGCACAACCAGGTCGTCTATAAATTAGTTCTTTATAGGCAGGAACTCAAACTCTAAGTAAACAATTCTATGACTCAAGGGTAGACTATTCAGGCATTTATAAAATTCTGGATGTGATAAACCCTGAACTCAAGGAAATACCCTAAAGAAAAGTGCAATATTCTTATCTGGAAATACTGATTTAACAGTGGTAATACATAATTAGTATTTTAGTTTCTAAAATGAAATATTATTCTTCTTACTGAATCATTGCTAAGAAAGTGTCTCCCGAAGACATATGCTTATGCCCTCATAGACTGTAATTTACATTTTTAAAATTTGTAATTTGCAATTAGCACTATCATTACCTTTTATTTGGGGAAGTATACTGAATCGGTTCTCTTAAAATTTTAGGAGAAGAAAATCCATATTTTGCAATGTTCTTCCGTAAGAATATTATACCATGATGTATTTTACTATCTGCCAAAACTGCTCTCTTTCACAGCAGAAGATAAATTGCTCTTTATCTCTGAGCAGCGCCTTGTCCACAGCCAGTGGGATTCAGTACCACTGATTCTTTTTACAATTTTGGTTTAGAAAATTAAAGAAACTCAAGTGATGCTGCAGCGACCATTCTGGGCTAATATATCTTGTTGTGTGTGACTGAGGACAAGTGCCCTCCAGATTAAATTTTGCTGCTCAGCATCCAGCATTTTCATAAAATATATTCTTCACATGGCTCTATGAATATACCAAACATTTGGTTGAATTTAAACTAACATGCTTGAGGGACACATTTAAATAAAATATCTGTGATGTTCCAAAACTATTTTATAAATGCATGTTCTTAAAATTAAAAAAGCAAACCCTGTAATTTCATGTGACACAGAATCACATCTGTACTGAGTGAGACACAGATAAATCCTCAGTGGGGATTTCCTGAGACACCTTGGGACAAGGCAGACACAGGGTTCCTCAATGTTGAGTGTGACAAAGGAAGGCAGCCCAGCCTGTGCTGGTTACTTCAAGGACTATGTGGAGACTGCCTGCTGCCTGTGTTCTCTGGGCCAAGGCAGTTGAGATATGTTGAAATCATATGTGAACAACATAGAAAAATCATTTCTCTGCCATGTTCTGTTTGGGACATTCACCTACTCTTAGAGTGCAAAGGTGGCTTCAGATCAGCAGTTAAAGGAAAATGCTTCACAGAATGACAACTCTAGTGTGAGTCAAAATATAATGACAAGAAAAGATGATTCTGGAATGAGTAAAACCGATCCCTTAGCATTCTTTATTGTGCTGCATGTGTACACCCTCCAGATCTTTCTACTGTAAGAACTACTGTACTCTGGAAGAAACAGTTTAAACTCTTATGTGATTATCAAGAGAAACCAACTCAGTGATCATTGGAGACCACAGCTTCCTTTTCTTGTTTTCTTTCTTTTGCTTCTCTCCCCCTCCCCACTCTTTCATCTCTCTGTCTCTGGCCTCAACAACATAATCCATGACATGATGTCACATAATGATAACATTTTATTTTAAGACTTGTTAATGGAACTTTTGGCCACAGAAAAACAATCATGAGTGAAGCCAGGATCAAGAGAAGCACTTGTCTCAAAGCCTGATGACCTGAAATTTCATCTGTAGGACCCACATGGTATAAGGAGAGAACTAAGTCTTGAAACTCTTCTGACCTTAAATAAATAAACAAATAAAATGTAATAAAATAAACACATTTAAAATTTGAAAAAAAAGGTAAGTTGAAATTTAAACATCCCAATATTATGTGTGAACATTTTCTAAAATATTCTAAACTAATTATGGGAATAGTGATCTCTGAAGACTAAAAGGGTTTTGATAGAACATCATCCCTAGAATACCTTATATCATGGATATGACTAAAATACCCTAAATTAGTTGCAAAGATGGATGATCTCCAGTTGTTAAAACATTAACAATGAATAAATAAATGAACAATAAAGAAATAAATGGAGAATCATGTAGTTGTGTTGACAGTTCTGAAGGAATCATAGGCAATATTCTCCAGGGATAACTATTTACAGTTTCTGAGTCTTCAGGCTAAATTTTTACTTTGCAATCAATTTTTTAATGTCAAAACTTATGAAATTAATTGACCAGTTTTACACATGGAAACATAAAAGTATCAGAATTAATATAATGAAACAAACAGCAAATTTACTATGATAATATGTTTCAATTATAAATGTATGTGATGGGTAGTGTTAAGTTGATATATTAAATTATTCACCAAGTAATTATCAAAAGGTTATCAGAGTTTTAGTCCTTAGCAAGAACACTAGATAATTTATTTCAAAAGAGCCATTAGAGTCAACCCTCCCCAAGTACATGGTTATTAGTCACCAGATACGTTAGCAGAGGGAACGGGTCCTATCTATACAAAGGTCAAGAAAAGCTGAACTTCATACCCATAGCTCTGGGAGTGTTTTGTCTTAATAATTGGATATAAGGCCAAATCAAATTGAAATGGATATTTGAGAATATGGTCTTTCTCTTGGTAAGAAGAAAAAATGAGGACTAAACTATGTGTGTTCTGATTAACCACACCAATTTTTAATTTAAAAGGAGTGATGTATTATTTAATTTGTTTCTAGAACCAAATATCAGAAAGGAAGCTTAAAGAAGTGAGACTACTTCAGGCATGATGCTGTACACCTGTAATCCCAGCACTCGGGAGGCAGATGCAGGTGGATCTCTGTGAGTTCAAGGCCAGCCTGGTCTACATAGTGAGTTCCAGGACAGAAGTGAGACTTATTTGGTTCACAGTTTGAGGGAACACAGTCCATCCCCATGTGGAAAACACTGTAGTCAGAGCCTAAGGTCATCTGTCACATGGTTTCTGTGGTCAAAGAAGCAGAAAGAAGACAGGAAATGGCTTTGAACACTCAGAACTCAAGGCTGCTTCAGAGCTCCACTGCCTTTAGAAGGGCTTATCTCCTAGAGGTTCCACAGTCTTTCAAAATGCACCACTATCTGGTCACCAAGTCTTCAAACACAGGAATTTATGAAGACTTGTATGTTCAATCACCAGCAAACAGCTGAATCAAATATCCTCTTCATCTATAGATTCTGAAACCAAATGTCTATTAAGTATCTCAGTTATAGGAAATTTATCAATACTTACCAGCTGATAGTTTTCATTTATTTAGGGCTTATCGTGTTACTTCCTGCAAATTACATCCTAGGCTTTCACAAGAAAAAGAGTTGCAGTCTAGATGGGGCTACAGGGAGACATCATCTCAAAACAAACAAACAAACAAACAAGCAATAAATATAACTACTTTACTCCTCAACTTAACTTCCAAATTTGAGTTTTCAGGTTTTAAGAGATGGTATGCAATTAATATGAAATCCTGAGCACATGAATATTATTTCATAATAACTTACTTATGAGATACATTAAGAATGTCTGTATTTAAGGTAAGACTTCCAGAGAAAGCATTCAAATCATGAATACAAGGTCAAGAACAAATTTATATATTAAAAGGGAGATTAAAATAACATTTTTATAATGTGATAAAAAAAACAATTGTTCATTTGAGCAGAGATATTATAGGCAGAGAGTAATAGAAATTAAGCCAATTGTTTGCCAATCTACTGAAAATAGCTCAGGCTGGTAAAATAACAAGCTTTATATGTTAAAAATAGTTAAAGATATTCAAATCTTTAAACAGTTTTAATCCTGAAAAACATAGCAAAGCAAAGACTAGTTTAAAGTATAAGTAAATAAATACTTTAAGTAGTACTCAGAAATTTTCTAAGGCCAAATCCTTGATGTAACAGATCAAATCAAATAAATTCAAGAAAGAATGTTAGATACTGAACATGTTTCATGTCTGAGCAAAGATCTTAATGAATATATACTTATGTGTGTAAAAGTAGATGCTGCAAAAACAAATATCAGTGAATTTATTTCTTATTTTGGATAGGCCTGCTATGCTATCCAGATCTCCCTTAAAATCATTCAAAGCTGAAATGCTTACTGTGATTTGAGTTGGTCATTGCTCTGTTTTTTGAAATATTTTTACTGAGCTTTGGTACATTTCATACAACAGTTATTAATCAAATTTATATTCCCTATACGCTACATGTCCCCATACCTCCACTGGGCCTCATGCACTCTGCCACACAAGCTAAGTCCCAATTGGTCAAGCATTTTATTCAGATTTCCTTTGGTGTAAGTAAGTTCATCCACTGGAGTCTATTCGGCCTATCTAGTGATCTTAAGGAAGGTCTACTTTCAGTTTATCATTATTTAATTAAGATTAAAATAGTTATTTATTCTATTTAGATTTGGGGATTTTTTAAGAAAGAGGGAATTTTCTGTAAATCCAAATTAATAATACTTAAGACCTAGAAGCAGAAGTATGAAATCTCAGCTTAATGTGCTAACCACTGAGTGTTTCCTGAGAGTGTGTATCATGTAGAAATAACAAGATTTACAAATATCTCCTAAGTTGAGTTATAGAGATTGTTAACAATTCATGTTAAAGGCCACAAACCTTATCTTGAATATTCAGCAGAAATCAATTCTATTGATTCAAAATATATGGAAGAAAACTCAATTTTCTTTTTTCTTAATTTTTTTTGAACTTTCGTGCAATTCATACAACATTTCTTGGTCAAATCTAGACCCATTCCCCCCTTCCATGCCCCCCACCTCACCAGAGTTCCTGCATTCTACCATACATGTCTTGCATCTTTTTCTCAGTCTTTTTAAAAATTTTCAATGCAGAAGTTTACTGTTTTGAGCAGAATTTTACTGTTTCAGTCAGTTCTTTGAACAAGTATTTTTTTGTTGTTGCTATTCCCTTTAATTTTATATAGTTCCAAAGTATGAACGTATGCACTCTGCACATAAACCAAAATTTTCAAACTAGAGGCACTGGCCAGACATGGTGGTCCAGGCCTTTAATCCCAGCACTTGGGAGGCAGAGGCCAGCATATCTCTTGAGTTTTCAAGCCCAACCTGGTCTACATAGTGTGTTCCAAGCAAACTGGAGCTACAGGAAGACCCTGTCACAAAAAGACAAAAAAACCCAAAACATAAAAACTGAATGCACTAAAACAAGAATATGATATATTTAACTCAAGTCAATGAACTCTTGCCAAAATAAAAGTATACTCATCTGGTGAGGGTAAAGTGACTAGTCTACAGAGAAGGCAGAGCTTGAGAAATGTCATGTTTGGCATGTTCATGAAAGGGAAATTTCAGACCACATGTGCTTCAAGAGAGATAGCCCAGTCTGTTCTAAGTCTATAAGTTTTCATCTATTTAAAACAGACTCACTGTTAGTCAGACTCTACTGAAGCACAGATACAGAAAAGTGTGGCATAGAGGTGTCTGGCTTCTCTTGAGAGACCATCAAGAGATCATCATTCCACATCATTTACCATGCCGTGGGCTTCAAGAACCAAAACAAATCTAACTCTTAGAGCAGTTCAAACATGTATGATCGTGTTAAATTCTTCCTTATGCATTTATTAAATTGGCCACTATGGAGCTGCCCAGAGTGATACTTTACAAAGACCATGTGTAAGAAAATGTGCTGCAGAGTCTTATGTGTAACAACCATGTATGTTTGCATTTACTTTTAGCTAGTTGAATTACTCCCTTAATTAGTCCTTAAACTAATAATAAAAGTCATGTATAACCTAACAGACCTGTAACAATTGGCTCAGATTTCACGTCCAAAGCTTACAGGACCCTGTTTGACTTGAGGTGCTGTAACATCATCTGTTGTTGTCATTGTCATTCCTTAAAATATGGCTGGAGTTGGTTCGGGGGTTAAGAGTATTTGTTGCTTTAAACAAGGACTCTGGTTCCATAAGCAGCACCTATGCTTTGAGGCTCATAACTTCCTGTGACTCCAGTTCCAAGGAATATAGCACCCCGTCTGGCTTCAGGCGCAACTGCACACACGTGGTGCACATACAGATAAGCAGAAAAGGACAAACATAAATAAATATTTAAATATACTAGCTTGAGCTGATGAGTTGCAAGGCAGTCCTTAAAATACTTGTAAGATTTAGTGTTTAATTTTAGGAATTTTACATTGATTTTATTTCCATTATTTTTCTTTCTTGTTTGGTTCATTATTCACTAAGAATCAAACCAAAAGCTTTCAAAATAATAGTTTGAACCCAGTAAGATCTAGTAATGCACAAATTAGTTTATATTATAGGTGATAAGATATTTTAAGTAGTATTTACAGAAATCCTGAGGCCAAACCCTTGAATTAACCAATCAAATCAATAATACATTTACAATTAGTATTCAACAAATGAACATGTTTCAACCACTGTGCTAGATCTCTTCCATTATTTAAAGAAGTAGGTTCTAAGAAAACATATCATACAAATGGAAAGGCAATAAGTGCTCTTTTGTTGAGAAAAACTGCATACATTGCAGGAGAGCTTTTGAAGTTTGAGCCCTTCAGAGGGGGAAATCTGATAGTAACTTCCTAAGGATGAAGATACTCCTTTGTAGAAGGCCCCAGGACCTCAGCACAATGCATTGGGAACCATAGCAGTCTCTCATACCATATTGTCCAGCATCATCCATTTCTTCCTTGCTGCTGCCTCTCCTGAAAATCTGAGGATAACTATTATGTTGGTTTAGAATAAATCACATATGCATGTTGAGCTCCCATTAAAGAAATGAGCCCTTCAAACAAGGAAGTGTGTATTTATAGTATGGAGATTGGTCACATAAAGTCAGTTGGCTGGCATTACACAATAAGAGATTGCCTTTAAGTAAGACAAGAGAAAATTGACCCACTATTTATTTTTCATTCTGCTAAGAAAACTTTGCAATCTCTTTTGTGCTGCAGAAGACTGTAAGCCTCATTTCTCTCTAGTGAACAATTAAGTTCCTTCAGGGAGACGGACTGAGGCAGGTGCTATTACAGGCTGATGGCAGCCTTTCATGGTGGACTTCAGAGCCCTACTAGTTCTAAATATTTACATTACTTAATTCTTAAGGGATGATCTGAAGATCTGTCATTTCTGTGCTGAAATTAATTATCATATTCTTAAGACAGAATATAGCTGATTTCAGAGAATAACGCATTTAGCATTGAGAAACCTCAGATTAGGATTTAAGATTAGCACTCATCATTGTGTTAATTTAGCAATCTTATAGACATGATGTGGCCTAATGTCACTGTATTACGATACCCCATGCTATAAAACCACTCTTACTTAGCTTCATTCTGCCTAGTACCTAAACTGTGACTTTCACACATCTACCCTGTGATCCTACCTAGTCCTTTTGACTCCCTGCTGTTGACAGTATTGAATGCCTTAGGATGCATAGGGCCTTAAATAAGAAGTAGGGAAATAGGAAATAGCCAAAGTGAACTAGAGTTAAAGAAAAGCCACTTGTAAGGAACAGGGAAGAGAACCAAAGACGTGGGAAACAGACTGTGGACACAGAAAGGGTAGCCAATCTTCAGAAAAATGACAGTTCCTCGACCCAGTAAGCAAGTGAAGTTATTATAGACAATGCTTTAAAATCATGCAAAACGTTATCAAAATATCATGTTAAAATTCAAATGATTTAATCTTGTTAGAAGATGTCCTTCTGCAACTCTGTGGACAAGGCACCTGGACTTCAGGGACCTTTGTTCATTGGGTGAAGGTTTATCTACTGTCTTCTTCACTGAGATAAATGTCAGGGCTGGCATGTAACAGGAACTCATATCTATCCACTGATGATCTTAAAGGTTACAATTAATATTCAGTACACAGTTTTAAAAAATGTCATTTTTATTGCATGTCATATTTCACATTAAATAAGATCAAAGCAATTAGAATGTTTTCAAGTACAAAGTTGAACATTTAGTATTTCTCCTGTATGGATGAATATATGTGCAGCATTTTATTTATCACTGGCCCAAGATTGTATATGTCTTCTTATTTTATTTGTCATTCTGCTGCACTGCATCCTGGATGACAGCATACATGTTGGTTCTGGGTGCCCCCAATCAAAAAAGCTGAGCGGCCTATTAAGAGGCCTACACATGGGCCTTCAGAACAACTCTTGACAGTTTCTGTTTTTCCTTTCAGGTTCTGACCTAATAAAATATCAGGGGTATTTTTATATTTTTCATCTAGTCTCTCCCCGTGTTGTTGGCCTAATGTAGGAAATATAATTTTAATGGTAGAAAACCCTATTTGATGCATGGGGACATTTCAATGAATTCCATTTCCATTTGTGCAGTTTTTCCCTCACTACTGCTCAGCCACTCCACCTCTCTCTGGGGAAAGCAGCCTATTGTTTCTCAATTTTCAGACCTGCACAAGTAATTGCTTAGTTTATGATGTCAGTTGCATGAGGTGTGTTCACATCTGATTAACAGAGTCCAGCTCACAGATGGCACTGCATTTTGTGGAATTAATGTGTGTGCTTTCCTTTACTGCTGTTGTTTAAAATAAAACGGAATATCTGTAAGACTACATACTGTAATTGTTCTGTTTTAAACGCTAATCAAATGGTGATCTTATTCCTTAATAATTGCATAAAGATTAATCTACTTAGTAAGGGAATTAATTACACTATGAATAAAGTTTTCATGGAGAAAGAACACAAGGGAAGAGGAGAATATCATATATTGACAGCCTGCTGCATGCCAGGCACCCCACTAATCTCTCTGACCTCAGTGACCTCTGCTTTATAACACAGAAAATCAGGCTTGATACCTTTACTTCAATAGTAAGTTCAGTAAGGTTAAGTGACTCATTGGTGATAATTAAATAGAATAATAACATTGTTGTGATATTCTACATGCTATTACTAAGATAAATAGTTCACTGCTATTTAATATTCAAACCTACGAGGAAGGCATTGTTTTATCCACCTGCAGTAAAGAAACACCACTTAAAGGATTTAAAGAATTTTGAAATTTGACAAACTGATAATCAATCAACTGGAATTCAGAGCTGGGACGTGATATCATTAACTGTTACTAGGCTCAGATGGCTGCACAGAGCAAAGGCTTATTTTAAGATGTTTCCTTCGGTGTCCTTGGTAAAACTGATAAAGGTCTACATAAATAAAGTTTGTGCTACTAACACGTGGTTTAACAATGGCTAAAACACAATAAAAATGCAAAACTCTTACCAAAGAAAGGCAACACTACAGCCCTGTGCTGAAACCCAGTCCAGTAAACTTACTGTATTGTGTGAGGGTTTCTGACTTGACATTCAGCTCCTCAGGATCCAGCCAGATTTTGTCCTGTCTCTCATGAGTTGTTTTCCAGAACCATTTTTTGTCCCATTAAAAAAAAATTCCAATAGCTTATTTTTCTTAAACTCTTTGTTTTCTGGGGGTTTTGGCTCTTGAGAAGTTTCTAGAGTTCCCATGTTTTCTCCCTGCTATGTGTCCTTCTGCAGGCTTCATGTTTATACCATCTGCATCCTTTAAGGACCCTGTGTTCCAGTGCCTACCCTTGTGAACCAAATTCTTCTTTAACTTATTATTTTTATTTTGTATGTATGAATGTATTGCCTAAATGTATGTAAGCATACCCGTCTTATGCAATGCCTGTGGGAGGTCAGAAGAACGTGTTAGATCCCCCAGAACTGGAATTACAGATGGTTGTTAGCCACCATATGGTTCCTGGGAATTGAACCCAGGTCTTTTGCAAGAGCAGCCAGCTCTTAATCTCTGAGCCATCTCCCCAGCCCCCATAACCCCTTCTTTCTATAGCCATGAACTTGTCCTCTGAAACAAACTCTGCTGACTTCCCTAACTCCAGACCATGAGGAAGCTCAAGAGAAGGGAGGTCTGTATGTGTGAAGAGAATGAAAGTGATGGTGAAAGAATGGGGTCAACAGGTTTGCTCCTGACGTGTCTTCTACAGGACCAACAGCCAGTGTTGTAGACTCTACCTTTAATATGCAATTTACAGTCACACAGTTTTGTCTGTATTCTTGACAATATTTCTTTAGAAGTGCCTGAGACAGGGTCTCCATGTAGTTCTAGCTGTCCTTAGAACTCACTATGTAAACCAGGTTGGCCTTGAACTCACAAAGATCCACCTGCCTCTGCTTCCCAAGTGGGGGGATTTCACCAAGCCTGACCTCCATCGTTATATTTTATCTAAGAGATTATTACTCAGATTCGACCTTGCATCTCCAATCTAAGCTTATCTGTGAAACCAACCATAGACTCTCCTCAGGCAAATGCATAGGATCTCTTCATGTACTTCTGTGTTTTGTCGACCTCTGCATTGCAGGACCCAGAAAACTGCACCACAGGGCAGTTCATATAACCATTTTCAGTGCTGAATTTGGGGTTCTTTTTACTGTCATAGTCTCAGCATCTGGGATTAACTATACAACTTTGATCAAAAGATGTTATAATCATTTATTTATACCTTGTTTGCTTCGACATTCCAGGGAGCAGGCATCAGTCCAGGTTTGGACACACAATCTTTGTAGGAGAAACATTAAAGGAATTGGAGGAGAGTTAGCTTGGATAGACCTCATTCAGTGTGCTAGCCTTCTGTAGCACTGGCCAAAGCACTAGTGAGCATTTTACAAGGAGGCTTTTAGGTCAGGAAGTTTCCATCTTAGACCTTGGAGCCCTGCACCCTGGCCTGTGGCGAGGGAGAACTTCATGCAGGTTGAGAAGAAATAAGAGGATGGAGGAAACTGGGACAAAACAGCCCCTGGCCACATATCCCTAGTGACTCAAGTCCTCTATAGAGGGAACCTCCCCAAACTGCACTCTGCAGGGCTAAAAGACACCCAGAGTGCATCAAGTGCTCATTGCGTTTCCTCAGTGAACATGAATCTCAGTCTGGAATGACAATGTAAATAGCACATTCATGCTGTCTAGGAGAAGTAGTTTTCATGCACAGGTGAACATGCATTTGGAAGTAAGTGTGTACACATGTGCACATACATTTTGAGGCCTTCCAGAAGATAGCATTAAACGTTCCTCATCATGATCTATCCTGTTTGGGATTTTGTTTTGTTTTTGTGTTTCATTTGTTTTTTGTTTGTGGTTTCTTTATGATAGGATCTTTGACTGGTCTGGAGCAAACCAAGTAGGCTGGATTAACCGGCCCAGAGCATCAGGAATCTGCCTGTCTCTGCCTCCTAGCCCTTGAGTTATAAATACATGCCACATGTGCCCAACATTTTATGTGGGTTCTAGAACTTGGGTTTCCATGCTTTTGTGGGAAGCACCGTTATGAAGAGAGCCATCTCCTCAGCTCCTCGCTACTCCATTCAGACATGCTGAGCACATGGTTTGTGGTGCATCCAGCATTGCTTGGACCATTTCACATGAACCAATGGGTTTCTCCTAAATGCTCTGTATACAACCATCATTTCAGAAGGAAGCTGAAAACCAGAAAAATCAGAAACATTCAAAATTGCCATGCATTGAGGCTAAAAATCTCTAAAACATGACTAAGCTGGTGGTTCAGAAGTCAGCTTGTCTGTGGTAAACAGGTCCTGTGTTTTCAGTTTGGCTCACTCATTGCTCAGAGGAATGGTGCTGGTTAAGGTTCCTCTCCCTGCATCTTACAGCAAATGAGCATGGGGTTCTTTTGTCTATCTCAAGAAGGCTAGCAGTCAAATAAAAACAACAGAACCCTTTTAAATATTAGGCTTTAAAGTATTACACCATTAACCTTAATTATAGGTCAAAATAAGGCCAAGTTGTCAGGTCCCTGTGCTGGAGTCCAAATCCACTATGAGGTATTCTGCAAGTTACTTGGAACAGTGTGGTCTAGAAGGAACAATGATTCATTGAGATCATAAATCTACCAAATCACAAATATACCAAAGAGACACATGATCTCCTCATCCTTTATCCATGAATGAGGAAACTGAGGCATAAATTTGAGACTTTCTCTAGCCCTCAAGAGGTTTTATACCTGCCTGAAACCTGCAGCTTAATCACAGTATGTGAGTCATACAAGGGCTAGTGGAAAGGTGTTTGCAACAAGAGTTTATGGCAGCATAGGGAAGAAGGGTGAGATAATGAGAATATAAGCATTCAATGCCTGGAACTTGAGGCAGTTGTGTATCAGATGCATTTTCACAATATTATTTCATAGATTAGAAGAATCTGAGCAAGAAATAAATCTAGCAGGAGAATAAGAAATATAGCCAACTGATGCCATGCGCAGGTAAATTTTAGAGCTTAGGATTTGTATAGCCATAAGAGAAGACGGTGTGCTGCAATCTTCTGAGACAGGATCTAAGCCGTAGGAGGCCTCGCCCCTCCAAGGAGTCCCTGGTGTCCTGATTTAGCCACTTGTTCCTGGGAGCTGTCAGGCAGAATCAGGAAAAGACAAGGGAAGAGCCTGACAGATGCCTGAGACACAGCTAATTAGGATTCTGCAATCCAAGGGATGCGTGAGGCTCCGAGAAGACAGAGACCAGTTAACAAAATAGAACACCATTAGGTGTGCCATGTGAAAGTCCCAAAATATGACTGCACATGTCACCAATTCAACATTTGTGATTCATCAAATAAAATTTATATCAAGGATGAAATTAAATAAAGATAAAATGCAACAGGAAAAAATGGACTTTATTTTGACTACAGAGATATATAATTTCCTTGGGCATGAGATTCACTCTCTAAATACATGAAAAAATATGCAATTTAATATCTTCCTCTACTAGCTTTATTGTAATTTTTTAAATTTTAATTGACTGTATACTTCATACAGTGGTTTCTAATCAAATTGAGACTCCCCATGCCCCTAAACCCCCATCAGAAAAAATGCATTGGACTGTCCATGTTAAGTCCTAGTCAGTCAAGCTTTTGAACCCAGAGGTCCTTCTGTGCAAATTTATCCACTGGAGTCCAGGTAGCACATCTAGAAAGCTTAAGTAAGGCAAACTTTGCCTAACCCAGCATTTTTTTTTTGTATTAGTGCTCTAAAATGAACTCCTTGTATTTCTGAAATACTGGCTTATATTATCACTCATTTTCAAGATGCTGAGACTCTAGTAAATGGCTTTCTCAAAGCCAGTCACTAGAGAACAGCTTTCTGCCCTATCCGTGACAATTCTGATGGAGGCTCATGACTCTTTATTCAGCTCTGTGACAAACATGTCCCTGGAAATTGCAAAAGTAACCTGTGAGTGCATTGCATTTTTTAGAAACTTTAGACAAAAATGTGCTATACAATTACATTTAAATGGTATCTTTTTTCCTGGTAAGTCAAAATATTAATGCTTTAGGAAGGAAAAATATAGTGAATACAACAAAACATTTTAAAGAATTATTAGTTAGCTGCACTGTTCATGCAAGCATTAAAATTATATGTATTAATTTTTATAAAAGGGAAATCAAAGCATGCATTCCTATTACATAGGAATGGTCAATGAAGTATTCAGAAAATTGAAGACTGGAAAAGGAAATGGGGCCTTCTAACTGTCCTGGGGAACTGAGCATCCCACCACCCTAACCCTCCTCCTTACTTCACGGGTGCTTGGAATCTTGACTTGTCTATGGTTAGTGTTGCCAGAAGTAAAGTTTCTCACCTTCTTCTTGGAGTGGCTTTTTCATTTTGGAAGTAGCCAAAAGGGAACTTTATCTCATTAAGGTAGCCAAGACCACGTCGGAACAATATGGATCACTGTCTCACAAAATAGATGCTCAATAAATATTAGCTACTGTTTGACACTAAAAAAAATTCATTGATCTTGAAAATGGCTGGGTGCTGGAGAGATGGCTCAGCAGTCAAGAGCACTGGTTGCTCTTGTGGAGAACCAGCATTCAATTCTCAGCACTCATAGGGTGGCTAACAACCTTCTATAACTCCAATTCCTGGGTATCTGACTGACACATTCTTGTGGCTACTGTGGGCACTACATAACATGGGTGCACTTGCATACATGCATACATGCTGGAAAAACACTCATACACATAAAATATAAATAATAAATAAATTCAGGGGTTTTTAATGAAATAAAATGGTACCTCACTTCCCTGAGTGAGATTCTATTTCCATTTTGAAGTTTAGGCATCTCTCCCTGCTGAGACCTGAAAGTAATCTCCCATGAAGATGCCTCTCCCTGGATCTGTTTCTGTTTGTTACCCAAAGATCCACAACCATTCAGCCTCCAACACATAATCTATTCATCCTAGAGTGTTTATTCTTTCCCTATGCTCTTAAACCAGTGCCTTCATGTTTCTTGTGAGCAAGTGAATGCTCACTGACACTAACACGTTACCTCAATGCTGCTGGCTTTGCTCGGAATACATCCAACTTGGTGCCTGCTCTTTGGACATGCTCAGCACTGTGATCACTCCTATGGTTTTGATCCTAACCTTGATTCCCTCCTGTGCCCCAGAATCATTCCTCTCACATCTGTTTCTTGTAGTGGTAAGTTCCTAGGACTCAGTTCTAAGAGCTTGACATAGAGCTCAAAGAATATTTGTCTTACAAATGCTTTGAACCAAGTAATGCCAGCTGGTTGTAATATTAGGAAATTATAATGATGGTTATAGGAAAAGCAATGCAATCACAACAAAATATGTGTAACATTCTAAGAAAGGAAACAAATAGGAAACATAAATTTTATAGATAATCCTGTACAGCATTGGTGGAATTGTGTAACAACATTGGCCATGGACATAAAAAAGACAGTTGGCTTATGGATACTTTTATATTGATTTCAAATTCATTTATAATAGTTATTTGATAGAAATTCAGTGGTGGTGCAATTTATATGATACTCTCAGATCATTTTTAAAGGATTTATTCCTGGCTGATGTTTAAGTATGTTCAAAGGTTCACAAAGTTCCTCATGCCGTTCAAAAAGTATCATTTCTGGGCTAGAGAGATAGCCTAGTGGTTAAGAGCACCGACTGCTCTTGCAGAGGACCCAGGTTCGATCCCCAGCACCCACATGGCAGCTGAGAACCGTCTGTAACTCCAATTCCAGGAGAACTCCAGTTCCAGGGGAATCCGAGACCCTCTTCTGACCTCCACGGCATTGCACGACACGGGTGCACAAACCTACATGCAGACAGTACACTCATACACATACAAAAATAAATAATTTTTTTAAAAAAGCGTCATTTCCTTGTTGCATTTAGATTATATATTCAAAATAATGATACACTGCTTAGGCATTCATGAGATTTCAATTATCAAAGCACAAAAGTCATTTGTAAAGGCAGATATTATTTCAAATGCCATTCCTGGGCTTGAAGTAATTCTTAAAGTTACAATCAATAATTAACTTTCAGTTTTGTGTGGTGGTGCATATCTTGAATCCCAGTACTAGAGATGCAGAAGCCAGTAGATTTATGTGAGATCAAAGTAAGACTGGTGTATATGGTAAGTTCTAGGTTGGCTAAGGCTACAGGAAACCCTGACTCAAAAATACAAAACAGAACAAATTAATGATAATTTACTCTCTTCTATATGAGGGGTATCAGTATTTACAGTCACATATTTATTCAGATTATTACTTGTTTTCATGTGTTAAAATACATTATTTCCCAACCCACCATATTTTCATATTTTCCCCATCCCACCATGTTTTCCGTCACTCAATCTGATCATTTTTGGATGGTGAAACTTGTCACACAACTCAATCCAATTTTGATGTCTATCCCATCTAGAATATAGAAAGGGGAAATCCAAAACTGACATTTGAAAACCCTGTACAAAAATCAACTCCAAGTCAATCGAAGATCTCAATGTGAAACCCAAAACTCTGAAGGTGATAGAAGAAAAAGTTGGCAACAACCTACAAGACATAGACATAGGAAAAGACTTTCTTAATCAGACAGTGGCTGCACAGGAAATAAGAATGACTGCAACAGTCAACAAATGGGATCTCATCAAACTCAAAAGCTTCTGTACAGCAAAAGAAACAATCAAGGAAGTGAAGAGAAAACCCACAGAGTGGGAGGAAGTATTCACCAGTGATTCATCTGACAGAGCATTAATATCAAGAATATATAGCTACTCAAAAATCAAAGAAGTAAGAAAACAAATGACCTACTCAAAAGATGGAGTAAAGAGCTGAACAGACACTTCACCAGTGAGGAAGTAAAGATGGCTGAGGAACATCTTAAAAAGTGTTCAACATTGGGCTGGAGAGATGGCCTGGTGGTTAAGAATGCCAACCGCTCTTGCAGAGGACCTGGGTTCGATCCCCAGCACCCACATGGTGGCCAAGAGCCGTCTGAGGCTCCAGTTCCAGGAGAACTCCAGTTCCAGAGGAGTCCGACACCCTCTTCTGACCTCCGCAGCATTGCACGACACGGGTGCACAGACTTGCATGCAGACAGTACATTCATACACATACAGAAATGAAAAAAAAAAAAGAAAAAGAAAGAAAAAGAAAAAAAAAGAAAAAAAAAGTGTTCAACATCAACTGGGCATGGTGGTGCGCACCTTTAATCCTAGCACTCGGGAGGCAGAGGATCTTTGGGAGTTCAAGGCCAGCCTGGTCTACAGAGTGAGCTCCAGGCCAGCTGTGGCAACAGGAAGACCCTGTCTGGAAAAGACCAAAAAAAAAAAAAAATATATATATATATATATATACAAAAAAGTGTTTGACATCATTAATAATTAAGGAAATGCAAATTAAAACATCTCAGATATCATCTTACTCCAATAAGACTGGCTAAGATGAAAAACACAAAAGACCAAATGCTGGAGAGGTTGTGGGGAAAGGGGAACACTCATCCACTGCTGGTGGGAATGTAAACTTGTACAACCATTATGAAAAGCAGTGTAGAGAACCCTTAAAAGACTCGAAATGAGCCTACCACCTGATCCTGTCATACCATTCCTGGGTATATACCCACAAGACTCCTCCTATAGCAAAGATACATGCACATCCATGTTTATTGCAGCTCTCTTCACAATAGGGAAGAGCTGGAACCAACCCAAATGCCCCTCAACTGAAGAATGGATGACAAAATATGGTACATCTACACAATGGAATACTACTCAATGATAAAGAAAGATGACATTATGAACTTTGCAGGTAAATGGATGGAACTAGAAGTGAAATAACACAGTCCCAGCAAAACAAATGGTGAATGGTCTGCCTCATTTGTTGATGATAACACCAAATCCCTAGATGAAAGGCAAGCTGAACAACATTATTGTTATATTTCTGTTTATCTGAAAGCAACTATGTTTTTATAATGTAAATCTGCTAATGGGCTCTAGAATCCATCCACCACTTATTTTCAGACTCTGTAATTACAGTATATGAGTGGAAAGTATGTATTCATATTTTAGAGTAATATAAAATTAAAGGAGGAAAATGTGAATTCCTAAATATAAAAAAGACTGAGAAAGATGCAGGACATTTATGGCAGAGTGCATGATCTGGGGTGGGGCAGGGGGAAGGAAAAGAGGAATATGTCTAAACTGAACTGAGATATGATGTCTGAAATACACAAAACATCAATAAAACCATTATAAAAAAAAGAGATGGTCAGAAAACACTTAGGAGATTATCTGGTCTGCTGCCAGACTGAAGGAGATGACACACATTACCTTCATTAACAAAATGGCTAACACTGAGCAACCATTATTTTTATATTTTTATAACCCTTAACAAAATGGTTAACACTGAGAAACCATTATTTTATATTGCTATTTTGTTTTATCAATTGTGGATTTTTTTTTTCAGTAGATAAGCCCTTCAAAATAATTTGTTTTAATTTTCCTCAAAGTTCTTTAAATAGTGCCTAACAAAAACTCAATAAACATTTATATAGAACTGTATTGAAGACAACTATTATCATTTCATTAATTAGGAAACATAAACAGACTGTGAGAATATGAAAAAGTCACCATATTTCATATGCCTGAGTCAATTTATCCAGTGGCACATAATAATCTTCTCTAGATAAGGCAAGGAAAAAGAAAAAATATATATATGGTTAAATCTAGCAAGTCATGACTCCAAATTAGTAAGAATTAATCAGAAAGATAAAATAATGTTGTCAATATTAAGCCAGGAGCCTGGTCATTTACATACTGTGTCTGCCTTTATCTGATAAACACATTTGTTTCTCTAGCACAAGAACTACTAGTATGTGATTCATCCAAGTATTTACAGTGCGAGCACAGGGTTTGCTCTAACAATATATTTTTTTAATCTTTGTTGACTTGAGCTAAAATTATTAAAAGTTCTGAGGCATACTGTTATTTTTGCAGTATTGGGATTTAACCAAGGGTCCACACATGCTCTGCAATGGCGCTCTATCCTTCTTGTATTTTGAGACAAAGTGCTACTAAATGGTTTAGCCAGGGCTTGAAATCAAGACATACTTTCCTCACTCTCTAAGGATCAGGGATTATAGGCCTATGCCACCAAACTTAGCAATAGTTCTGATTTTTTTTAAGGTAGCTCAAAAGAACAAGCCAAAGGATGGATAAATTTAAAATATACTTTTCAAAAGAATAAATGTCTTGGTCCTGTGGTAAAGGAATAGGGAATACAGTAGGCTTTGATAAAGACTGAAAGGATGGCGGTGGCATTAGATGACACACCACCAAGGTAAGGCAGTGACCAGAGAGGGGGATACACAGTGCAGGCAGAATTTGCAGTGACACAGGGGAAAATTCATTCTATTCAGTACCTTTTACTATGAACCAAAGTAGAAATAAAAATCATATACCTGAATGTAATAAATAGAAAAGAAAATCAGAGCTGTAAGAAAATGTATCTGCAACATTTTCTGAAACACATGATGGGGAGGACTTAATTACACACAGAAAAGGGAAAAAAAACATATATAACATTAAAATCAAAACATATCAATTTTGCTACATAAAACAAAATGCATGTGCATATATATATATATATATAACATTAAAATCAAAACATATCAATTTGCTACATAAAACTAAATGCATGTGCATATATATATATATAGAGAGAGAGAGAGCTAAATGTTTTAATGTGTACAGTATTCATGGGATTAAGTTTGTGTTTGTTTGTTTCTTTTTATCAAGCGTGCACCCCTCAGGGGTCTGCAAACTCAGTGGGCCTGAGAGAAGCGGCCGGAGGGAGGGCAGGCCCGTGGGGTTGGAGCGGGATTAATAGTTTTTATAAATAAAATATCTCATTTTATAAGTTCAGAAAAAGAAAACTCCAAAGTTCAATTAAAACACCAAACATCGAGCCCGGCGTGGTGGTGCACGCCTTTAATCCTAGTACTTGGGAGGCAGAGGCAGGCTGATCTTTGTGAGTTCAAGGCCAGCCTGGTCTACAATGTGAGTTCCAGGATATCTGGGGCTACAGGGAGACCCTGTCTCGAAAAGACCAAAAACAACAAACAAACAAACAAACAAACAAAAAACACCAAACAACATAAGCAGAGGAAGAGGAGGGTATTATTGTATTATTGGGCGTCAGGGATGCTGTGGGAAAGAGTTGGCATCCCTAAGGGAGTTACAAATAATGAGTGACAGCTGACCAGCTGGGGAAGCCTAATCTTATCTGGTGTGAGTGGTAGTGGAGCTTGTATACCTGTTAGCTTTAATGGAAATGCTTGGGTACAAGGTTCCCAGAGGAGGGTGCTGTTGTTACACTTGTAGGAGGGGGACTCTTGGTAGAGCAAATGAATCTTGGGGATGGGGCCTTGAGAATTTGTAGTTCTTCCCACCTCCTGTCTGCTTACAAGAGAGGTAGCTAATACAGTGTCTAATTATGGTGATGATCTGCTACAGCAGAAAAAAAAAACCTTATAATCTGGAAGTGATTTCAGTGCATCACATGGGGACCAGCCTGCATATCCTAGGTAAGTCATACTATACACACAGCACTTGAAGGGTTAAGTCTCAGCTGTGAGCAGTTGCTCTTCACACTAAGTGACCTCTTATGTTTGAATTCTGAGCTTCCCCATTTTTTACACTCTTTCCATATCCCCAAGACCACGAGAATGCATCTAAACAGATTTCAAGCACTGAAATTTTTCTGTTTTAAATTATACACGTCTTTTTTTCCCACTTCATCTTTACATCACTGATGCACACTATAAACAACATTTGTAATATAACATTTCAACTCAAAGGGGGGATATTTTTCAGGTAATCAGGTACTTCCAACTCTTGTTTGCACTGTTCCTACTGGAAAGAACTCACTACATGCTCTTCATATTTAAATTCAAGAGTTATAGTCAGGTGTGGTAGGGTACTCCTTAAGCCCAGCAGAGGCAGGCAGAACTCTATGAGAGAGAGGACAGATGGTTCTAATTCCAAGCCAGCTGGGGCTACAGGGAGATCCTCTCTCAAAATAAAAAGAGTTATGCTTCACCAAACCTAAAGAAATAACTTGCAAATTAGTAATCATTAATACTGCTGTGTATTCATCAGTATTTTCTTTATACATGTTATAATTCAATAAATAATGTACTTATTTTGTTGCTAAAATTGTTCTACCATTGGTGATATTTTCATTGGTTTATATTGTATACATACCCCTGCCTCAATAGTTTTATTTTTAAAATTCTATGTCACAAAGTTGTCTAGAATGTTGACCTTCTAATATAATCAATGACCTGTCAGTTAATATGAATATATAAATTTGAGTGTCCATGCCCTAATGCAATAAAAGCACTACAAGAAGGAAGGAAGGAAGGAAGGAAGGAAGGAAGGAAGGAAGGAAGGAAGGAAGAAAGGAAGGAAGGAAGGAGAGTGGAAAGGAAAGAAAGAAAAGAAAGAAAGAAAGAAAGAAAGAAAGAAAGAAAGAAAGAAAGAAAGAAAGAAAGAAAGAAAGGAAGGAAGGAAGGAAGGAAGGAAGGAAGGAAGGAAGGAAGGAAGGAAGAAAGAAAGAAAGAAAGAAAGAAAGAAAGAAAGAAAGAAAGAAAGAAAGAAAGAAAGAAAGAAAGAAAATTTGCTCCAGCAGTTGGAGAATAAAGTAAGCAAATAATCCCCTCACAGACACAGAGTGCTTAGATTCAGGATAAGTCTCTTGTTTAAAAAAAAAAGTTTTTATTTTTATTTTACACGTATGAGTGCTTTGCCTGGATGTATGTAAGTGCACTCATGTCAGGTAAAGCCTGCAGAGGTCATAAGAGAGTGTAGGAGCCCACAGAACTGGAACTATAGGTTATTCTTAGCTACCATATAAGTGCTGGGAATCAAACTCTGGTGTTCTGCAAGGGCAGACATTTTTCTTAACCAATGAGGCACCTCTTCAGCCCCTAGTCTCCTGCTTTTGGATCCATCAACACTTGAATATAAGTTCATCAGAGAACAGAGTAAAAAAGTGGTTAAAAACTGTCATATCAAAAGATCCTTGTCTAAACTTAGATCCACAAGTTTAGCTAACTAGATGGCTAGAGAAATGCTCTTGAACTCTGTAAGAGGGGTTAAAAATGTCCACCTAACAAACCCGGGAATGGGAAAGTGTTGCAGAGAGCCTAGGGGGAGGAATCAATCACCTAGGCTAGAGGAGTTTCAGAGCCTGTGGAGGCTTGCTTGTGGTACTGTGATGGGGAAAGCTTGATGGTAATCCTCTGCCCCAGGAATAAGAATTCAATACTGAGTGAAGGGAAATGATAATGACTAACATATTATGATTTGCCTATTCCCTCCAGTAGTGGATGTTGGGAGTGGAGGAGGGGATGGGGGGTGGTCACAGAGGAAGAAGCTGGAGGATGACAAGGAGGCTGGGGAGAGGAAGGAGGATACCAAAATCCGCGCTATCTAATAATTTTTTTTCTGTGAACTGAAAACTTCACCAAAAATAAACCTAACATGAAAAAAATCAGGCTAATAAGTTGTATACCTGTATAGAAATAAAACTATGCCAACATTTTTATTACCAAAGAAAGTTGTTCAAGATCCCTAAGTCAGATCATCTTTTTTTTTAATTTTTTATTAATTTTATTTATTTCTGTATGTGTATGAATGTGCTGTCTGCATGCAAGTTTGTGCACCCGTGTCATGCAATGCCGCGGAGGTCAGAAGAGGGCATCGGATTCCCCTGGAACTGGAGTTTCAGACGGTTCTCGGCCGCATGTGGGTGCTGGGGATCGAACCCGGGTCCTCTGTAAGAACGGTCGGCGCTCTTAACCGCTAGCCATCTTTCCAGCCCCCACAAGATTATCTTGACACATCCAGAGAGCCAAAGACTTGATCCAGCATTCCAGAAAATTACATCTTTGTTAAAATTACCCTATTGAATTATTCCAAGCTGTGTTTAATTAATTAGTTGAATGAACATGACAGTCCAAAATAAGAAATTTAATCAATATTTGATTTGGAGGTGAACCTATTAGATATTAAGTCACCTAAAAAATGAAGAGATATTAGTCTCTTTCTCTGTTTCTCTTTTTAAATATTAACCTTTAAAAACCATAACTTAAGGAACAGATTTCCAACATTCTGTAAAACTTTGAAAACTATATTAAATTACATTTTAACAAAATGAATTTAATTCCTGGACTATATATTAGCTTACCTAAGTAAGGAAGTGTTAGGTGGTATAAACCTTAATAAATAGTTCGATGATTAGATTATCTAGGAGACCCCAGATAGTCAAGAAGTTTCTTTTTTTTTTTTTAATTTTTATTTATTTCTGTATGTGTATGAATGTACTGTCTGCATGCAAGTCTGTGCACCCGTGTCGTGCAATGCCGCGGAGGTCAGAAGAGGGTGTCGGATTCCCCTGGAACTGGAGTTCTCCTGGAATTGGAGTTTCAGACGGTTCTCGGCCGTCATGTGGGTGCTGGGGATCGAACCCGGGTCCTCTGTAAGAGCGGTCGGCGCTCTTAACCGCTAGTCCATCTCTCCAGCCCCAAGAAGGTTCTTAAAAGTGGAAGACAGAATCAGAGACCTGGCTTTGTGAATGGGCTCTGTCATAATTTCTTGTTTTGAAGATGGAGAGTAGATCCACCAACCAGGGATATGGAGAGCTCCTAGAAGCAGGGACAGTGGAAGAGAGATTTCACCTGACAGTCTCCAGAAAACATGTAGCTGACCTTGACACTGGCCTCACAAGGGGGATTTCCAACTTCTGTGGTTAAGTCTGTACTACTCAAAGCCAGTAAGTTGAAGGCTGTTCATCAACAGCGGGAAACTAATCAGCAGACAGTAGAGCAGCTAAGGAATGCAGGGCCCTCTATGAGGTGGGGCCCTGGGAAGAAAATTGAATAACATGTAACTATTTTAATGCTGGATATTGGCAAATGGATCTTCAATCCCAAAACAGAAAGTCAAAGCACATTTAGGAAGCTGTAGAAGATGGTGTTTGGGAGAAACTAAACACATCTCCATTGTCATCGTCATCCATATTGGGAATGCACTTTGCAGCTGAGGAGGGCTCATGAAGTGCCCTTGGAGTTTCATGTTGGTGTACTTGTGTGCGTCATGTTTCCATGACTACTGAAAAACAATGCATTAGCCCAAATGAAATCCCAGGCAACTATGGTACTTGATTATAATGATGAAACAGTTGCAGTTTCTGATCTACAGTAAGAACCAGAATAGAATTTTTTGAGAATTTCATATGAGTCCTGTAATTGCATCGTCTCCAGCCCTCCCAGTGCTCCTCCCACTCCTCCCAGAACCTCCACTCCCTCTCAATGCATTGCTCTCTATTATTGTTACATACATATAGATTTCTATAATGTACTGAATCTGCTTAGTGGTGTTTCTGTGTTCATATGTTTCAAGTTGACCACTTGGGAGTATATAAGCAATCAGGGAGCTTGTTCTCGGACAAAACTGATTCTCTCTCCCTCAGTATCCATTGATTGCATTTGCTTCTGGACTACAGGTGGGACCATGTGTCAGTGTCATCCACAGTGGCATGTGGATTGCTATAGCCATCATGCTGATCTTGGTAGGCTGCCATACTGTAGAGATTTCAGGAAGGTGCAGCTTTCCTGTCTTGCCTAGAATAATTATATAACAGTAGGTTTTATGTTCCTCTAGTGCATACAATCCTTCCAACTCCCACTTTCTGTGATGTTTCCTGAGCCGTAGGTGTAGAGAGTGCCATAGTGGGTGAGTCTGTTATAACTGGGTACCCCATAGTCACTTATTCTCTGCATTGTGACCAGTGGTAGATCTCTGTAATAGTCTCTGTGGCAAAAAGAAGCTTCTTTGATGAGTTGTGAGAGCTACACTTGTCTGTGACAAGTATTTATTATACAGTAATAAGTTATCCTGGTTTAGGAAAATTGCAGTAGTAGGTTCTTCTCTAGGATCTAGGGCCTCTCCAGTCATGTGTACAGTACCGTGTATGGATTCCCTCCTATTGCACCTTAACTCCAGCTGATGATTACCCAGAATATTGAAAGTGCCATCACTGCAATGAGCTATATTTTGCTGGGCTACTAATTGCTATCTTTCATAGAATTTTTAGCTGGGTAGGACTATTGATTCATTTTTTTCCCCTCGGCAGCTTGCACAGCACCTTCTAATACTATGAGAACTGTCCCTCAAGGACGAGGCTTCCAGGTCAGTTCCAGAAGGGAAAAAAACAGCTCAAGGGAGGGGGATAATAAGACAAGGGTGCTACCAATTGTGAAATAGAAAAAACAAGGATACTCTATCTGGGAGGGAACAATGAAGAGAGAGAAACAGGGGGAGAGTGAAGAGAGATAAACAGTAATAAGATTGCCTGAAAAACCAATGGGAAATGTATTATTTCATCAGCCTACTTAGAGATATACATATGTGAGTGCATGTTATAGCTAAAGGCCAGGTAACAAAAATCACAGTGCTTGACAAGGGAAACTTACTTCAAGTTGTTGGTCTGGATAGGCTTTCAAAATAATGCAGGCTATGGCCACAGCCCTTGATTGCCTCCCTGAACCTGAAGGTAAAACCTGATTGTTGAAGACACACCCAGCTTCAGGCATGACAGCATGGATGTCTTAAGACCCCTTCCACCATGCATTCAATGCAGAGGCTCATGTGGGATGGTTTTATTTGAAAGTTGTCTTGTTGGGTCAATGAAGCAAGAACAAGATCATTAACAGTCTGTAATTTATATCCTGTAACCACTTCCCTCTACCCACTAGTGACAATCATTTTCTAATCTGAGTGTTTCACTGGAAGTCTATTACTGTTTGTTTTGTTCTTCGGTTTCTCACTGAAACAGTCTTACTTTAAAAACTGATACCCTGACAAATTAGGTCTGAAATTGTCATCACAAACATTTAATCATAAGAAATAATGTATTCACAAACAGATCCTGTTTTTAATAACTTGGCAAAGATGTTTAATTGCTGAAAGTTTAACATTTTTATGTTTATTTAGTCATTCATATACATGTTGCTTTCTCATAAAACTTCACAAAATTGTCCAGAAACAGTTCTTAGAAATATACTGTCTGTTTTGGTTAACAAAGAACACTGAAGCTGATTGTGAATGAACATTGGTGACATTTGAATACTGGAAGTTTAAAAGAATAACAATGATCTGGAAGGATTTTAAAAGAACATAATGTTCAATATTCAAAGAATAATTAATATTTGCCACCATGATGTTCTTTTTATGTAAAAGGAACAAGAACTCTGAGATGTTACCATGCAAAAGTCTTTATCATTAGCTCATGTGTTTGAGGAAGAGCAGCTGTCTTTTTATATGTTTTTTGACAAATCATATTGTAATTCTTTTGTACAAAAAAGAACTACTTGTATCCTAGAAGAAATATGAAATGCTTAATTTATAAGCGGGCTGGAGATTTTTTCCAATATTGTTTTCTTTGAAAATGAAAGGGGATCATCTATTTTAGTTTCAGGGGCCTGGGAACTTTTTGAAAATTTTAATTTGTAGACCAATGTTTTGTCAAAGCTAAGGAAGGGCAGGGTTAAAATAGGGCTCGAATCTCTCATTCTGCATAGACCAGCAAACGTCCCCTCTGCAAGGCAGGTTCACATCACAAACCCAAGAATGTTTGCACCATAAATTCTAGTTTGCTTCAGCCCCTAGTAACCTCAGGACTTGGTTTGAATATAAAAGATGGACAGCTGATATGTTTTCATGAGTAAATATTGTCAGCCAGAAAACAGTTGGTGTCAGGTAATGCATATTTTTTTAGCTTCATTTTATATTTATTTTTCATTTAGTTTTTATTGGGAATGGTTTTCAGAAGAACTCTCAGTTCTGCTTTGGTGTTTTTAAGGGAACCCAATTTTTCCATAGTGTAACTCCATTTAAGAAGTTGTCTGAAAGTTAATATTTAATCTATAGGAAGATTTTAATATCTGAATATAGTCAAATTAAGGATCTAAACTTCCCATAACTTCCTGTTATGACAGAAAAAGCACAGAAAGGACAACCCTTACAATCTTGTCACATTGGTCATTTCCATTTTTTTTGTACCTCTTTTAAAGTCTGTTAGTGTAATTACTTCATTGAAATATTTTTGAGGGTTCCCTGGTATTTTGCTTTGACCTTGGTTCTGTCATTTAGATGTCAACAATGTCCCTAAAAAGCACCTGTATGTTAAGTTCTAATGTCATGATCCCTGTATCTGTTGCTCATTTTAACCCTATTGTCAGTCTCATGTGTATAGCAGTATTTTTTAATAAAGAATTACAGAGATAAAAAGTAAATAAATAAAAGAATAACAATTTAACCTTCTCTTTTATCTGGGAAAATACGGCTACTGTTTCTTAAGAGAAAATTATAATACTAATGTATCTAAGGCAACACACACACACACACATACACATTTTAAAAGGTGGTTGAATGTGGCTGGTGTGGTTGAATGTGGCTGGTGTGGTGGTGGCTCGCATCTCTAACCCCACCAATCCTGAGCTGAGGCTGGAGGACTGCCATGATTTTGACACCAGTGTGGTCCACAGAGTGAGAACCTGTCTCAAAAACCAAAACCTTAAACACTCAGCAGTGATATTTCTACTTGTCAACGGTTTCTGAGCATATATTCCTCAGCATGCCATGAATTCACCATAAGATGCCAAGTGCTTTCATGTGTCTACTGGGAGGCTGTATGGAGGTTGGGTGTTTAGCACACCCGTTCAGGTTTAGAGAGATATAATGCACTAGTTCCTTTACATGAGATTCTATAGAGATTGTAATATTTATCCCAAGAGTTATACTTTGCTTTTTTAATGACAGGCATTAATTCTTCTGCCTCCAATTACTTCAGGGAGCAGAAGCCTGTTGGACAGATAGAGCCAATGAATGATGTTCCTCTTGACAAGGCTGACCCTCCATGAAACTGTTTTCCTATGTGAGAGTCTGTTTTGAAAAACAAACAAGCCAGGCATGGTGGCGCATGCCTGTAATCCCAACACTTGGGAGGCAGAGGCAGGCAGCAGGTGGATATCTATGAGTTCAAGGCCAACCTGGACTACAGAGTGAGGTCCAGACCAGCTGGGACTAAAGGGAGACCCTGTCTCAAAAGGATCAAAAAACAAACAAACAAACCACAAAAAAACCCTGATAAAATAGTCTTGCAGCCTCACTGTAAACATTTCTCAAGTATAACCATATAAACAATTTGATTGAGACATGTATCCTATTTTAACATACATGGCAATTTGATTGGGTTGTTTATTGTGAGAGAAAGGCACAGTCAGAAAAACCGAGTTCCTCCAAAGTTTCTTTCTTAGCACTGATTTGATAATTAAGAGATTCTGTTTCAGCTGCAGTTTCACACCTGCATCAGCCACATAAGAAACATGTTCAGGTTTTAAAATACAGATGGCAAAGAGTGAGAAGTAGAATAAATAAAAATATTAATCCAGAGTCATTGACGAACTTACTGTTGAGCAATTAAAATAATCTCAGTTGAGAGTAGTAATTACAGAGGGAGAATATTGCCAGATTGCCTAATTCTTTTCAGCTCTGAAAGCTCACCCAATCAACAGAGTAAATAACTTACTGTTATCTACTGCATTATAAAGTTGAAAAAAGTTGAGACCCCGTTTAAGAAGAAAAACCAAACTGACATCCATCCAGACTAGCCCCTACTGCTGTCTTACCAAATAGCCAAACAGTGAAGAAGCATTTAGGAAGGTCAGAACCCAGGACCAACCTCAATGAAAGAGTCTCCCCTAGTACCACTCTGCGCCCCCCCATCCCACCTCACCAAGCCTGAGTTTCCATCTAGCAACTAGAGAAGAAATGTGAAGAACAGCAGGTCCCCAACTGTCCAGTCATCCCTGAAACACCAGAAGCCAACAGGTGATGGGCACACCAGGACTTGGGTAAAAATGCTGGCAGGATAGCTGCTATTATCACAGAGTAAACATCACATTAGTTAGCTCAAGTGTACATTATAATCAGATGCATGTTTGCATTTGTTGTTTAAAGAAAACTAAGAATGTGCAAGGATCCAGACTGGAAAGATTAGACTTGCCTGATTTAAACACCTTCTAAGTTCCAAGAGTTGGAGAGTGTACATTTATATCTGCTTCTCTACATTTCATTGTGAATGCCTATCATGTGCTTGACACTGGCTTTACTGCAGAAGACACAGCAGTCCATTCCCCCTTCTAGCTCCTTTGTGGAGCTAAACTTCTAGACAGAGGAAAGTGAAAACAAAGAAGTAAATTAATGAAACATCAATATACTGTGTCAGAGTTAAACAAGGTTTACAAAAAATCTGCAAAAATAATAGTGGGATTGCAATTTCAATGACACCCATCTGAAAACTTTCATTAAAACCATATATGCGGGCTGGAGAGATGGCCTAGCGGTTAAGAGCACCGACCGCTCTTGCAGAGGACCCAGGTTCGATCCCCAGCACCCACATGTTAGCTGAGAACCGTCTGTAACTCCAGTTCCAGGAGAACTCCAGTTCCAGGGGATTCCGAGACCCTCTTCTGACCTCCGCGGCATTGCACGACACGGGTGCACAGACCTACACGCAAAACAGTACATTCATACACATAAACAAATAAAATAAAATTAAAAAAAAATATATGCAAAATGTGAATTCCTCCTATTATCTAAAAATGCAACAAAAATATAGGATGTTCATACCATTAAAAATGTCCCAATTCCTAGGAAGTATAAGTCCTGAGCATTAGGGGTAAAAGCAAAAGGACTAATGAACCTTGCAGGGCTTGTAGCCTATGAAGACCTAGACTGTGAACTGGTAAAGCTTAAAAGGCTTGTAAACACATACACACTGTTCCTGTGTCTAAAGGTCTAAGTGAAATCATTAATACTTCTAGGTGTAAATGAACGTTTGGAATCCATGGTTGACTTTGAACCATGGAAACTGCTATAAGTTACCCCACGTTTTTCTCATTTCCTGTGGCTAGTGCAGGAGTTGCCTCTTTCCCGTCTTCTGAACATTTGTGTGTTAAGTCTTTCATTTGTCTTTCTACTCACCTCTAATTTGTCAGTGAACCTTTAGCTGACATTTGCTAAAGTTCACTAAATTTGGAAGTGATTCTCCGGGATTAAGAAGTGTCAGGCATAATTTTATGTTAAAAACAGTGGGGAAGGAGAGATCATCAGAATACAGCCAAGCAATGGAGACTTGGCAGAAACTAGAGCACATAAAAGCCCTTGCAGGCAGGAGAAGCACTATTTGCATAAGGGTAATCATTAGAGAATTTATACTTCATTAACCTGTTGAATTTGTAAAAGGTCAGAGGCAGAAATAATATTAAAAGCCATAAAGAAGAATTCAGTAGAGATAATATACTTAATTCCTAAATTATAAGATTATACAATAAGTCCAAGCCTCAGGCAAAATATTTTAAAATAGATGAGATTAATTAAAATCAAAATTAAAATATATTAAAGTAATATGTTTCTGAGAAAATTAATATGTCATACAATAAATTGTTTATTAAGTAAATTTGAAACCTTTAAAAAATTCAATGTGGTCATATTTACTATACTATAAAATATTACCTTGACGAAGTATATACCTTGATGATTTTCAGGGAAATAAACTTTCTTAAGGTGACTTAAAATATGAATATCATAGATATTAATGAATTTATATAAAGCAATATATAGTGAGAGGGAATTTTGAGGAAAGGTTTTTGTCTAAACACAAGAGCTACATGGAAGCCTCAGCCTTTCCTAAAAAGCATAGTAAATGAATTTATATCAACTTTATTTAAATTTCACATTGTATGGAAACTGAAATTAAAATCAAAGATGGCTTTGAGAAGCAAACATTTTTAAATAAAAGATGCAAATATTTCAAAATTGAGGGAGATTTTAGAGGAACAATAAGAAATAGTCAAAGAAAAATATTTAAATTCTCATTTACTTTAGAGATTTGAAGGTATTTATTTGGGGAATTTCTTGTATTTGATACACCGCAGTATATGTCATATTTAAAGTTACCTTTTGTAATGGCCACTAAAGACACATAATCCTGAGGGGATAGAAGAAATGAAAATGGGTTGTAAGGACTGGGAAGGGAGCTGCAGAAAATGGAAGGCCAGGATATAAGAAATATGCTCTAATATGCTGCATGTAAGATGTACCAGTAGAACGAGGTGTGGTGGTGCACGCCTTTAATCCCAGCACTCCATAGGCAGAGGCAGGCAGATCTCTGTGAGTTCAGGCCAGCCTGTTCTACATAGTGAGTTCTAGGACAGCTGGAGCTGCAGGGAGACCCTGTCTCAAAAAGACAAAAAAAAAAAAAAAAAAAATACCCCAAGGAATCCAGTCAATCTGTGCAATTAATACATGTTCGTAAGCAAAAGAGAACTATTTCATTAAGTTTATTAAATACTTTTGAACTTAAAAATACAGAGATGGTACGTGAAATTGTTCAGTTGTATTCACAATTTCATAATTAGAAAGTTTCTGGAGTGATTTTTCACTTCCTTATCTTACACATAACAAAGAATAGCTTTTACTCCTTTATTTGCCTTTATTCCTCTTCCTTCTGGGAGTTGCCCCCACCTTCTCTAAAGAGAAGGTTAATCTGAGGAAATCATGTCTAGAAGAAAACTTAGTTTATCAGGAAGAAAGTAAAGTGGAACGTTGTTGTTTGACCACCAGCACCATCACCACCACCACCAGCAGCCGTATAAATCTTCTCGGGACCTTATTCTTGATTTGTTTCATTTTTTGGTAAATTTTAATTGAATTTTTTGTATTTCATACAGAGCATTTCAATCTATTTTTAAAAACATTTTATTATTTTATTATATGTGTATGAGCATATTGATGCATGTGAGTGCACTGATGTCATGCATGCCTCAGAGATCAGAAGGCATCAGATTCCCCTGGACTTGGAGTTAAGCACGATTCTTGGCCACCATGTGGGTGCTGGGAATCAAACCAGGTCATCTGAAAGAGCAGTCAGTGCTCTGAACCACTGAGCCATCTCTCTAGCACCCTCGATATTAATCGTCATATACCCTTCCACAATGGCACCATCCTAACCCCCACCCCTGTAATTCAAACATTCTGTCATTTGTGTTAATGCCTATCATGTCAAGTTAGTGTCTCCACTGGGGTCTAGTCAGCCTATCTAGATTCTTTCCCTTAAAGATCAGCTCTTATTCACCCAGTAGTATTCAGCTGCCAATAATTTTTCAACTAAAACTGGGGCTTGTTGCCCATTTCTAGGGTCCTGTACTGGGATTTTGTCTGCTTGAGTTTGCATGGGTCTTGTGCATGCTGACACCATTGCTATAGGTTGATGTGAGCAAGGTCCAAGGTGCTTGTAGGGCTCTATTTCCATATGGTCACGACCTCCTCCCTGACTCCTAGAGTCTTTCTGCCCCCTATTACATAATGGTCCCTGAGCCCTGAGTGGGTGAAGCCTAACATAGGAGTCCTGTTCAGTGATCCATACTCTGCAGATTCTTACTTCCTACGCTTTGGCCATTTGTGACTTTTTGTGTTCCTGTCCCTCTGTTGCATGAGGAAGCCTTGTAAATGAGAAATGAGATATCCATTAGTGTCCTCTTTACATCTTCTTCTATGTTTCATGAGCCATAGATGAAGAGGTTATCTTGTAGATGTACCACTCAGGCTTGGACGATTGTAGTACTCTGTAATACTTTGTCTGTTGGAAAATGAAGCTTCTTGGATGGGTGACCAAGGTACTTGTCTGTAAATATAAGGATACACATTTTGCACATAATAAGAAATTACATTTTTTCTTTTTTGTCTTTTTTTGAGACAGGGTCTCCTTTAGTACCAGCTGGCCTGGAGCTCACTTTGTAGACCAGGCAGGCCTTGAACTCACAGAGATCCACCTGCCTCTGCCTCCCAAGTGCTAGGATTAAAGGCGTGCGCCACCACGCCCAGCAAGAAATTACATTTTTCTACAAATGTGAAGGCCTTGGCGTTTTCTTTAAGATCTATAATTTCTCCATCCATATGTATTTGGCTATGTTTATGTAGCACACATGAGTTTCTTCTGGTCCAGTGGGCTTTAAGTCCAGTTAAGTATCTGTTGATTGCTCACAAGATGGAATGGACCACTACTACACCAATGTCATTTGCTGTGCTGGTCATTAATGTGGTGATTTGGCCTAGAAGCTGGTGTTGAACCACCTATTGATGTTCTCCCTTAGCAGCTTCCATAGTGGTCTCCAAAGGTCTAAGAGCTAGCCATCAGGGGAAGTGGCTTCCAGGTCAGTTCCAGTTCCATTGCTCCAAATCCTGTGTCCAAAGTATTTCCTGTCATCAGTAATAGGGTCTTACCTTCAAGTTCTGGGAGGCAATCAGGACTGTGGCAATAGCCGGTGTAATTTGGGAAGTCTCTTGGAGTACCCTGGCCAACAACTCAAAGGAAGGTTTGTCCTGTCTGGCACTGTTTCTTGATTTGTGGCCTTAAGCTATATACATATAGAACTATATCATATAGAGATATTGTCACCCCATCAGGTGCACATGACACACCATTTTTACCATTTCATACTCTAGAACTTCCTGAATGCTGCTGGACAAATGAGCTTGGAAATTAGGCAGACCAACTAGGACAGAGTACAGGCTGCATCTGCCGACAAAAAGTTGTGCTTCTCAGCTTTTCCTTAATCTTCTTTTGTCAATGAATGTTAACATATGTATTTAGTATATTGCTATGAGCAAGTCGTAAATGATGTGTCTTCTGTGTGTCAAAACGTGTTTCACCACTGAACAATTTTCTGAACATAATTGACCTTTTTAATTAAAATTTATGCTGTTTCATTCTAATGTAACTCTTGGAGACAACTGTTAATGTTTTCTTATACAATTTTATAGTGTTTTGTTCTCTTAATAATTTTTCCAGAGATATATTATAATTGTTGAACAATAGCTATGATTCTAAGTCTAAAATGATGAACTGTGGGGAGGATGTAAGAGAGGCAGAACCAACAAAAGAAGGAGATAAAGATTTGATGTGTTTTTGACTTGGGAAGTTTTACCTGATGATACTTAACACCCCCCCCCACACACACACACACAAGAAAGTTAATTTAATTCATTATTATTGTTATTTGTGGATGGTGTGTGTGTGTGTGTGTGTGTGTGTGTGTGAGTGTGAGTGTCGGTGATTGCATGTGATGGTAAGTATGTGGAGGTCAGAAGAAAACTTTTGATGGTGGGTCTTACCTTCCACCATTTTATTTGACTTTTTATCTTATTTTTATTGTATGAGTGTTTTGTTGCATGTAATTGCACCTGTCATGCAGTGATCACAGAAGCCAGACGAGGGTGTTGGATCCCCTGGAACTGGAGTGACAAATGGTTGCTAGCCAGGAACTAAACCCAGGTATTCTGTAAGAGCAGCCAGTGCTCTTAACTGCTGAGTCATTTCTTCAGCCCTATCAACTTTGTTTGGATCAAGGTCACTCTTGTCTCTCCCACACTGCCTGCCCCAGGCTAGCTACACCCCTGGCCCCAAGCCCCAAACATCCCTGAGAATCTCCTGTCTCCATTTCCTTTCCTGTAATAATGGTGGTATTGCAGATGCCTGCCACCTATTGTGTGGCTTCCATAGACCAAACACTGTTTATCAGTCCTACTTGGCAGGTACTTTTACACACCTCAACATCTTGGGTATGTAGTACCCATTACTGTATCATTTGTAGCAGTTCAAAATTACAAATACATGAACAGCATTTGGTTTCTCTAGCCTAAGTGTTCTCGCCATGATAAAGGACAAAGTGAGAACAGACAGCCAGGAATGTAAACATTCGAGACACTAACTGCTAAAAAGTTCTAAGTAGCTACTTAATCTAAAGTTATGTAAAATGATTTTTATGCTTATTTCAGCAGTACTGGGATTGAACCAAGAGTTTCATTCAAGTTGGGATAGTGCCCTCCCACTGAGTTATACTACCAGCCTCAAAGTGAAGATTCTCACAGCTGAGAAAATGCTTTAATAACTAAAATTTCCTGAAATTTCTCCTTGACCTTAGAGTCCCCCTGTCATTTGAAAGCTAAAGATGGTGGTTGTCTAAAGTCAACACACAAACAACAAAAGAGGCCTCTGGGTAAATATCAGATCAGATCAGAAATGTGTGTGAGATAATTCAGCTGGTCAGAGGATTTTTTTTAGTTAGAGCAGGAGGTAGAGACAGTAGGGATGATTGACAGCTAATGGTCCCTGGCTTTAGACTAGTCACGGATAGGCTTTTTGTGTCACACACACACACGCACACAAAAAAAAAATGAAAATAAAAAAAAATAAAGAAAAATGATTCCAATAGGCCATGTTCCAAATGTAAGCTATTTTCTTTCAGAGTTATGTTAGTTTTTGAATGACCATTTAAGGTCTCAGTGCAATGGTTCAGCACAAGGTGAGCTTCAATGTAAACAGTACTAGGCTTATCTCAAGCCTCTGAGGACACTTGTTTTGTTGTTCTGTACATTCATGGACAGGAGCTAACCCCCCAGCACAGCTTCTCCGGTGGTTTTGTTTTTAGTTTAAAAACTGTCCAAAGGTTTGTGGAAGCATGAGTTACTGGATTGTTTTGTCCTTGGAGTATGTGCTTTCTTGGTATAACTGTCAAGTATATCTTTAACTTAAAAGAAAAAAAAGAGCCGGGCGTGGTGGTGCACGCCTTTAATCCTAGCACTTGGGAGGCAGAGGCAGGCGGATCTTTGCGAGTTCAAGGCCAGCCTGGTCTACAGAGTGAGTTCCAGGACAGCTGGGGCTACAGGGAGACCCTGTCTCAAAAAGACCTTCCTATAGTTTAATTCTTGCCTATTTTGTAATTCTTTTTCATTTATGAATAATAATCAATGTGCCAACTATGTATATAGCTACCATCTTTCACCAGTCTATCTATCTATCTATCTATCTACCTATCTACCTATCATCTATTATCTATACATCTATCTATCTACCTAATCTATCTATATCTATATATATATTATCTATCATCTATCACATACCTTTACTACCAGTTATCATCTATGTATCTATAATCAATCCTCTTTCATCTATCTATAATCCATTATCATCTTTATTTTGCCTATAATATATTTTCTATCATTTATCAACTCTCCATCTATCCACATATCTATAAACCGTCATTGCTCATCTATCTTCTATCAAGTTCTAGTTTTCATCTATCATTTCTTTATCATCCTCAGTCAGGAACCAAGCAGAGAAGGGGAAGTTTCAATTTTAGAAAACACTATTACACGTCGTCTCTGTTACAGTCTTGTGCATGTCTAAAACGAATTCCGATCCCTCTGTCCTTCTAGGTTTATGTCTTTCCCACTCCTGTCAATCCTCCCTCCTTCCTAGATCCATGATTAGTTGTTTTGTTTCATGACTGCTTTAGTTTAACCTGGGCCACCTGCTTGAGTGCTGGCCTGGAGCTCTCCACTGGAGCCTGGAGACTCCTGCTTTCCTGGAATCTACCAGGATTCGGCCTCCTGGGGCCTCATCTTCCCAGAGCTATTGATTAACAAGAATTATCTTGTGCAGACCCAGGCCAGGCATCCATAACTGTTAGAGTGAGTTCCTGACTGCCATGGCTGGCTGTTACACAAATGGTGGTGTCACCTGATCATCTTCCTCTCTTCTAGGTCTTAACATTCCAGGATTGGTATAAATGTCTCACTTAGGGGGCTGGAGAGATGGCCTAGCGGTTAAGAGCGCCGACCGCTCTTGCAGATGACCCGGGTTCAATCCCCAGCACCCACATGGCGGCCGAGAACCGTCTGAAACTCCAATTCCAGGAGAACTCCAGTTCCAGGGGAATCCGAGGCCCTCTTCTGACCTCCGCGGCATTGCACGACACGGGTGCACAAACCTGCATGCAGACAGTACATTCATACACACACAAAATAAATAAATAAATAAAATTAAAAAAAAAATGTCTCACTTAGGACTGAGCACTTAACTGTCATTCTCCACAGTCTGTGTGGCCAAGGATCTTTGCTTTTACTGCAGATCACTGGAAAGAAAGGCATCACCGATCTAAGCTTAGAGTAACAATTTTCTATGTGTATACATATATTTATTTAGACGGCTATGTCAGTTTGGGAAGCAACAGACTTTTGTATCCTCTCCCTCAAGGCCATGCAATTCCCTCCTGTGGAGTGAGCCTCAAGAGAATGGTTGGTTTTCACACACAGCTATCGTGCCACAATTATACAGGTGAACAAATCTTGCTAGAAAGTTTGAGGCTAGAGTTGACAGTGTTCAGAGCTGGGGAAGCACATCCATGCCTTTTCTTCCACAGCGGCCTGCACAGCATCTTCAGGCCATCTGGAAAGTAGCCAGCAGGAAGAGGTCCACATAATCCCAACTCAGTTTCTTTATGTCATGCAACTAGGGAATGTGTTTCTTCAGGATCCTTGTGAACAACCAAAATGAAAGCCCTGAATTGTGTGGGGAGGCCTCACAGGGCCTCCTGACCAGCACTCAAAAGGAATTATCCCACCCCTGGCTCTGTGGCTTTTGTTTCTTTTAGGAAAAACTTTTTTGAGCCATGTAGTACATCTCTTCAAACTCTTTATAAATATAAATTATGCATTTTAGTTTTGCTGTAAAATGATAAATTTCCATATGATTTCTTCATTTTTGGAAATGTTGGCTCAGATTCTGTATAATAGCCCCTGAGGCACTTCCATTCAAGCAGATAAAGTGTCCTAACGTTGTAGTGAACTCCCCTTAATAATTCAGTCTTTCCTGTAATAAAGTACATTGCCTGTATCCATTTAGTTACGTTTTCCTGCACACTTCTAGCTTAATGATCTTATGAGTTAATAATTCCCAAGTTATGTTCATGTCTTTATGAAACAAGGCATAGTGGAAAATAAAGAAACACTAGTACAAATAACATGGGGTGATGTAAACTATTCTCTAAATTGAAGGTTCTACCAATGGAGTTCTCATCACACTTTGCCTTGGCTTTGAACCTGAGGATTTGGAGATGAGTTTCAGTATTGAACTCACTGAGGATACATATACTGAGTTCTTGTGTTTGTGAAACAGGAACAGTCATAGTATCCGGTATCATAATTAAATGGTGTTTCCTTGAACACTCAAGACGAGTACATATCCACATGTGCTTATGGCAGGAAATATAGTCCAAAAGCTTAGCAGCATGGTAAGGGTCAGGACAGCACCATTGTGAGGTACTGGTAGTAAGCCTGGTGTCCCCTCATTGTGGAATCCCACACTGCTTTTATAACCATTTGCCCGGTAGAAGCTACATTTTGTTAAACATTATAATTTGGGTTTAGTTCATGAATACCAAAATGAAAGGTAATATAAGTCTGTGTTTCCTAAATATCTCTTCCTTGTAATCTTCCTGGGAACTAGCTGAGGACAGCCTCTCCATCTTGACAGGAAAGAATGTCTCTCTCAAGCAGTAATAATTTTCACTAATAATATCCTCACTAAATATGACAAGCTGTTAAAATACTTAGGTGTTCATTATTGAGATCGCTTTTTTAATGTTATCTTCAAGAGAGCAGAAACTTAACAATTTTTAACTGCTCTGTTCTCAGGCCTCAGAACAGGACTTACTACAGTATAGTTATCTGTGTGTAAATATTAGGTGTGAAATGAAGTTTTACTAAAGGTGGTTGGTCACTGCAGCCTACACAAGATGATCTCATGGTAGTTGATGGGTTTTTAGCCCTTAACTATCGATTAAAATAACATTGATCTAATGGATTCAACTTTTCATAGTTTCTGGAATGCCCTGGGTAATTTTCTTATGCTCTCTATTTCAATTTTCATGGCTACAGAGCTGCGTCCAGCTTGCGTCACATGGGGCATCATTGGTTTGCTGAGCACAATAGTTTTCCTTAATCACTGTACCTAACTGGGGACACTGGGGATTGCCTTTCTGTTTATCTGACTTTTCCTTATGTGCCCAATATACAGGTTAGTTGAACCAAGTTAAGTCACCTGAACCTGGCTGTGGTGGCTAACTTCTCCATAATCTCTCATAGTATGATTGAGTCAAATCTATACCTTGTAGCACTAGCGGAATGGAAACTTAGGGAGAATATAAGGAAATATAAGCAAAGAGGCAGAGATGTATCTGAAGTGACCTTTGGAGTTTGTCTTCTTTGAATAGTTGAGTCCCCTACACATTGCAGACTGCTGAGCCATGAGCTTGCCTTCTTCCTGTTAGATGCCTGGAGTTAACCTTTATGTCACACCCATCAAAACCGTCTAAAGACCTTTCTAAATGCTTCCTGAGGACAATGCCAGGTCAGCTGAGGCTCACTTGTCTAATCAGTACAGACCTGGTTTCTTTTAACACCCAGACTACCCCATTTCACAAAGGTCTTGGCATGTGGGTTCAAGATTTCATGAATTACACTGAGGAGCGTCCTCTGGACAGTACTCTGAGGAGCACTGGTATGTTTCTCCACTGCCCAGGAAAGGGTCTTTCCTAGATAATAATCGAGATCCTGGGCTTTCCACTGCTCCCCCTTCCAAAGTGTGATGAAGCATCTCCCAGCGCTATAGGTGGCTCAGGCAGAATTCTCTCCCCAGACTCTGGAGTTCCTGAAGCACTGTCCCCGAACAACAACACAGTACTGAGTACACAGCAGAGGTTCCCACCACACCAGCCTTTCTGAACCAGTCTCCTCTGCATCCTGTCCAGATTTCCGTCTGCCACGGAGCAGGTTAGGTTCAATAACAACACAGTACTGAGTACTCAGCAGAGGTTCCCACCACACCAGCCTTTCTGAACCAGTCTGCTCTGCATCCTGTCCAGATTTCCGTCTGTCACAGAGCAGGTTAGGTTCAATTATAGAATGATGGCTTCACTTCTTTGTTTTTGCCTCAGAACCAAAGGATTGCATCAAAACTAAATCCAGTTCTCAGGCCCAGAGAGTAGAGCCAGCTCTCCTTTTTATAAGTGTTTCTCTACATTACTGTGACCTTAAATCCCAGCCTTGGAAGGAAGGTGGTGTGGTGTCACATGAGCAACCTTTAACATCCTGAGAAATCTCCATTTATAAAAATGGCTTTTGTTTTTAAATTAAAACCTTTTTCTACTATATTTATTTATTGAGAGGGGAGCACAGTATGGAGGTTAAAGGACAACTTGCAGGAGTTTCTTCCTTCTACCATGTGAATTCCAGATTGAACACAGGTCAACAAGCTTGGCAGCAAGTGGCTTTACCCACTAACTCATTCCCTCTGCCTCAAAGTAGATTTCAAATCAACTTTCTGGGAAAAAAAGAAAATAAGCGGAATCTCTTTTTGTTATTATTTTCAGTAATTTTTGCCTTGATATAATTTGGGTAAATATTACTGGATATTGGGTTATTTGAAAGCTTCAAATTAAGATTATAATACTTAGATTATCTGACTCATGTCCTGCTGCCTGTGGGCATTTACTATTGAAGTGGACATTGCTTTAAAACATTATACATAGAGTCATATATAAATCAAATAATCAATTTAAAAGTATCATAATTGCATTCTGGGTTTATACTGGGAATGAGAACTAATAAAACTACAGAGATATTTCTAGACTTTTTAATGTTCAATTTTCCTTCCCACCTGGGCACTTTAGGGAATTTAAAAGTATTTTGGTGTAATAGTCCACTGAGAAAAGTCATCACCAAATGGCCTGATCTTCTTAGTGCTTATAGTGTTCAGCCATCCACACCTGCTTCTCCAGAGATGGGAGCAGCTGCACGAGCTGGGAAAGGAATGAGACCTTGATAGGCTCACAGCCAGCACTGCTGTGCGGGGAACCGAGCCACTTCTGCAGGCACCTCCTGCCTTTCCCAGAAAAGAAAAACACTGCTTGCAGGAATTTGATCATTTGTTTTCAAGGTCTTCACAAATATGTAGACAAATTGTAAACATTAAAAATATTAATAAGTTATATAAAGTCAATTTTATTTAAACATGATTTGAAATTATTTTTATAATTTTTTATTTATTATTTTTTATGTGTATGAGTGTACTGCCTGCATATAGGTTGGTGCACCCGTGTCATGCAATGCCATGGAGGTCAGAAGAGGGTGTCGGATTCCCCTGGAACTGGAGTTAAAGACAGTTCTTAGCCGCCATGTGGGTGGCTGGGAATCGAACCTGGGTCCTCTGAAAGAGAAGTTGGCACTCTTAACCACTGAGCCATCTCTCCAGCCCTTGAAACTATTTTTATGTCAGAGTCAAGAGACATTGTGTGGAAGTGCAATGCCCCTTAGTTTTAGACTGGCCTATAATACCTATAACATCTATATTTTAATTCAAAAACTGGCTTTGTAAAAGATTTATTTATTTTTATTTTGTGTGTGTGAATGATTGCCTACATGCATGTACATATGTATACAGCTTATGTGTAGTGTCCATGGAGGACAGAAGAAGGTGTCAGATTTCCTGGAATGGACTTACAAGTGATCATGAGCTTCTATGTGAGTTGTGGGAACAAAACCCAGATCTTCTGCAAGTACTCTTAACTGCTGAGCCATCTCTCCAGCCCTTCAAAAACTAAATTAATCCAAACACAAAAATGTTAACTCCAGAATTGCTTATTGATATTATTTATTTGTTCATATCTGCTTTTTGTAGATATCTGCTTTTTTCCATTCACTTTGGAAAATAATTTAAAACTATTAAAAAAAACCATAGCAGGAAATCAAGTATATTCAAATGACTATAAGACAGAAGAGTCAGGTACAGTACCTGGGTGACCTCCGCAGTGTTGCCCATCGTTTAAACTTGTGGACACCGAAGGATCAATTGTGCAGAGAACAGGTGTGTTTCTGCTGCAGTGCTGAGTGCTGGCCAGAAGCCGTCCTCCTCACTGCAGACCTGCTGCACTGGATATGCTTGATACTTGGAACTATCCTAGAAAATCAGGGGAACATTTGTGTCAGCAGGATTCAATGACCCATGTACTTACAGTTATGAACCCAGTATTGTGCCCAGGCTCAACTGTACCTGCTTTACTTCAGAGTGAGACTCAAACAAGTGTTTAATCAACCAAGACCTGATACAGTATAGCTGTGGTTATCTTAGAGGTGAGAACTCCTCTCTTCTGAAGGATGGAGATTTCCTAAAAGCCAGCAGACTGTTCCAGGCCTTCCCTGCTCTCAGATGCTCTAATGGAAATGTGACACTGTGACAGAAACGAGAACCACACCAGATTTTTTATGCCCAGTCCTGAAACTGGCAGGATGGAAATCTGCAAGTGAGCAAGAGGGTAGTCTTGTCTGAACTTCTGTAGACTGTTAAGGTCTCTTAGGCTAATTTTTTGTCCCACAGGCAGGCACTCACACCTGCAACCTCTGAAGAATGGGTCAGCCCTCTGAGCACCTTGTACTTCAGACAAATTCTTAGATACATAAGGCCATGATAAATCAGTCATTTCTTCATTTTGATGCATGTCCTCACAGTTTTAGAAGTAACAGTCCAAGTATCAGCTGTGAAATACATGAGCATAACCTACCATACATTATAGATCAAGCATTTTTATTACTTATTTTCCTGTGATAGCTCATTTACTGTGCAAATGTTTTTCCAATCTGGAATATGGTGACCAAGAGGGAAAACAGGCTTCCTTTTGAGTTCTGTAGAAATTACTACTGCAGTTCTATCTGACATATTTGAAGTTGCATCCCTAAAGTTTAGATGCAAATGCATTGCCAGAGGTAGAGCAGCAGGAATAGGACAGCAGTAAGCACTTACTAGTTGAGACAGAATTGTTCCAGTGGCTGGGCCATGGCACCGTGTGCACAGTAAAGGACTGTGTCCCTACCCCAGCACCAGGACAACAGGCACTGCTGTCTACCTTTACCCTTGGGAGAGCTTGGTAGAAGCCCTGTCAGACTGCAGAGCCCCATGGAGGATATCCCCTTCCCTATGGAAAACCCCATCATTGAAAGGGTTTCATACCCTACCAATATTACAGAATATTCTCTTCGTTCCCTATGTCCCTAGCTTGTGTTTAGCTGTTTCTTCAACATTGTCAAAGTCCCCAGTATCCACAGAAGGCAGCATCTTCATCTCAAGTAATGAATACCTGAGTTGGATCAGTTTCTCAAATGATCCAAAGTAGAGTAATATTCCAAAATTACTAAAAATCACTTCTGTTGTGTGATGTCAGCATGCTTTCCCTGTATTGACCCCCCCATGTGGCTTTGGGGAGCCCGTGGTTCTTTTCCCAATTCAACCATGATCAGAAAGTAGAAATGAAGAAATCTTCTGAACCAAATCACCCTTGACATTGCCCCTAAGCAACCTCCTCCTGCACACTCAGGATCTCTTGTGTGTAGTTTTTTTTTTTTTTTTTTTTTTTTTTTTTTTTTTTGCTTTGTGCATTTCATACATTTTTTCCAATTCAGTTCAGGCTTTATTAAGTAAATGTGTGCCAGAAATTCCATCTTCAAACAGAATTGTGTAGCCTGTGTGTCAGTTTTAATGAGTGATAGTCTTTAAAACATAAGGAGTGCTGCCTTGGATTCATGGCAAGCAGTCGCTATGTCCAGGATACCATAGTCCCTCTGCCAGGGTCTTCATCATGAGAACTCAGCTGGCATGCTTGCATCATTAATTATCTCAAATACAAAGAACCATCTCTGCATACAAAAGACAGTGCTTTTATAAAGGGAAGGCTGCCTTAGAGAGGCCACAGGGTTGGCTTTCTAGTCTCACATGCAGATCCATCCACTTAAGTAAGAGAGCCCTGTGTTCAGAATCTGGATCTCATGGTCACAACATTAGGCGTCACAAGGAAAAGATGAGATTGTGTGACATATCGCTGAGCATCCTTTATGAAATGTTTATCGTTAAGTCACGAAGCTGGCTCAGGGGCTAAAGGGTTGGCTGAGGAAACCTAAAAACCTGAATTCCAACCCCTAAAACCCACATAAAAAGCCAGATACAGTGGTATGCATCCGTAATCCCGGAAGTTCTGTGGTTATGGGAGGCAGAGATAGATCGCTGGGTGCTCCTGGGATGCCTGGTCTGGAAGATGCAGCAGGTCAGACAGCAATAGAGACCTTTCCTGAGCATATGGAGGGAGAGAGCCAGTCCTGAGAGCTGGTCTCTGACTTCCACATGCGTACGATGGTTTGTGTGCACCCACATTCACACTTCACACACACACACACACACACACACACACACACACACTTTTACCATTGATATAGGGTTGAAAATATCTTACTAGTTTGCTAGCCAGTGTTAATCACCAATAAAATATTAAAACATATAAACTCTTTTTTAATAAAATATTTTATTGGTGTTTTGTGTATTTCATGCATCATTTCTCAGTCCAGTTTAGACAGATTCCCATTTCCGTGCCCCCCACCCCACCCCAGTTCCCACATTTTTCCATACATGTCTTTCATCTTTTTCTCAGTCTTTTTAAAGTTTTACTCTGCAGAGATTTATTGTTTGGGCAGAAGTTAACTGTTTCAGTCAGCTCTTTTTAATGTAGAGTATAACAAATAATAAAAAGGAAAGGAATTTTGTATTAACTTGAAAACATTTTAAAGTGTTCAGTAAAACAAATAAAAATTATTCAGACTGGATTCCAGAATCCAAGTCAACAGCTCCAGAGAGAGAGGACAGTTTTACTTTTCATCCACCTGTGCCCCTTTTCTAAGCCTAGGGAACAATCTGCGGAAGAGGGGGCATGGTAGAATGTAAAGGCTGAGATTGGGGTGAACGGTGAAACTACAGCGATGTAGTCTGGACACTCATTTGATCAACTTGATTGAACAAACAACCTGTCACCCCCCACTGAATGGTGGGACTGTGGGGGTTTGGGCACAACAGTCTGTAGATTGGTTTTGCATGAAGGATGCTTATACTCATGGATTATCACTTATAGCTAAAAAATGAAAAAAAAAAAACCTGAAAGATGCAGGACAGTTATGGCAGAATACATAATCTGGGATGGGGGGGGGGGGGGGGGGAAGGGAAAGGGAAATATGCCTGATCTGAATTGGAAAATGATGTACGAAATGCACAAACCATCAATAAAAATTAAATAAAAAAATTATTCAGACTGAAAAGAGATAATTTTTTAACGTTTACTTACACATGGGAAAGTTTGTCCTTTTTTACGTTGTGTTCCTCTGATGATGCTGACTGTTTCATACCAGTTCAGATTGGGTATAAGTTATGTAGTGAAGGTAGGATCATTACAGAATCACTTAGACACAGGAGGGTGATAAAAGGAGTGCAGATGGGATTTCGGGTTTATTGGAAGCATGGTCTGTACAGCACATGTACATCCCCAACAGAGCTGTTCTATCAAAGAGGCCAATTGTGCCCTGGGAAGAAATGATGTTTTACTGATGGCAAAGTCCTTTTACAACAAACCTGATTTAGTAGAACTGAGGTGAAGACTCTTCTGCTTACAAAGAATAAAATATGGTCTTTGCTCCACTTCAAGACATGTGCTAAGGAGTTCCTTGGAGAGCTTGTGAAATGAGCTGTGTGGCTGCATTGGCTGAAAAAGCCCAAATTCCTGCCAGGGGCTGAAGAGTGATTTTTAGGTTCATCAGAAATTTACAATAGGACTCTGAAAGAAATATTGCTCAAAACATAATGTAAAAAGCATGAAAAGATTATCCCAAAAAGTAGAGAGAGAATAGGTTATATGTGAGAAAACCTCGAAAACATTTATTCCCTCGGCGATATAAACATCTTTAAGCTGTGGATCCTCAAAGAGTATGCATGGTGATTGAAAAGGAGGCTGCAGGTACTTCTCAAAACTTCTGCTCCAGATACTTTTCCTTGTGCTTAAACCAGTACGCCTTTTCCAGCCTTCCAGCACTTTATTTTTGCTGTTATATTACCCCTGATTATTGGTTCTGGGAGGATATGGAAGGAGAGAGCTCTGATAAACTACATGTCACTGAAGCTCACCACAGCTGTACAGGAAGGTGGGCAAACATGTCCACCTCATGTAGCGTGCCAGGTTTCAACAAGGCAGGATCACTTGAATATTCCTTACCCAGCTGGCTTGGAGGTATTGTCACTATCGCATTGGAAGAGTTACACAGAATTTTCAACTTTACATGCCTCATTGGAACATTAAAATCCGTATGGTCTAACCTTTAAAACCCAGGGCTTAGGGAGATGGGTCACCAGTTAAGAGGACTGGTTGCTCTTGCAGAGGACCTGGATTCGATTCCCAGCACGCACATGGCAGCTAACAACTGTCTGTAACTCCAGTTCTGTGAGCATCCAACATCCCCATCTGACATCCTCAGACATTGCATGACACAGGTCCAGTTACATGCATGCAAACAACACACTCATACAAGTAAAATAAAAATAAATAAAAATATTTTTAAAATCCCTGAACATTTTTGATTTCAGATTTTCAGAACAAGGATGTTCAAACTGTAGTTGAAACATCTTTGTAAATGAATAATCACTAATTAAATATCGGCCTCACCATTAGAATATATTGGGAGCCAGGAGAGCCAGGGGAAGAAGAATGTTAGAGACTTTCATAGTTGACTGTCACTGTATCTCCACATAACCAGGACTGAACAAAAGTCCAGAGGTATGGCTAGGGAGGACCTGGGAACAAATGTCCACTTCTTACCAGGGCAGCAGTGGACCCTGGAAAGTCCTTAATAATTCAATAGTGGTAGTTCAGAAAGACATGCTTCCTTACAGCCCCTCCATCTACCCAGTCAAGTTATTGTTTGTGGTGTCTGGTTTAAATCTGGTTTGAACCTGCTCTGTATTAGACAACAAAGTTACATCCCCTTCTTGTCATACTTAGAGACTGTAAAGTCCTTGTGATTGTTCTAGCTCTGTGAATATGGAAACTGCGGCTCAGGTTAGGTATGAGAGTCTTGTAATGCACATGTTGTCATACATGATACAGTTCTGCTTAGACAGAGGCTGAAAGCCCAAACTGGGTCTGCAGAATTGGAATCAGTTATATCTATCCTAGCAAATATATTCTAAAGTCTTTAGTATAAAGGACAATGAATATAAAAAATTTATTTTGAGTTTATATCCTAAATTAGTGAAAATTGCACCTCTTATGAAGTACAATGTAGTTAACATTTTATTTTTTAAGATCCTGAGTCACAAAGAAATGACTAAATATGAAGAGACACCATCCTTGCCAAAATGTTAATTATTACAAAATGGAAATTGGATTATTTTTAGGAAACTTGACTGAGCCACTAGGTGATGTGATTTGGGTGCTCATGACATTTCTTTCCTTAAATGGTGACTGGGGAATTTTATGAGGGAGGGTGTCTTTTATTGAAGGTGATGGTTTCACTGTCCTTTAACTGCACACATTTGAAGGGAGCCCTTTTATAATTAAAGAGGTGCTCTCAAAACCACTACTGTGAGGATTCACAGTGGCTTTAGCAGTGATTGAAAGGTTAGAACAATTAAAAAGTTCTCATGGCATAATTGGCAGGTGTGATTTTTTTTGCTAGAGCACCCAGAAACTTTAAGCAGAACAGAAGAAGTAGAATAAGATTTAGAAAAGACATGGCTGGGGACATGCTCAGTCAGAACAGGACTTGCCAAAGCACAGGACTGAGTTCAGAACCCCAGCACCCACGATGGAAACTGGGGACAGTGGACATTGCCCAGTTGCAATCCCAGTGCTCAGGGAGAGACAAGGTCATCCCTGGCTCACTGACCAGCCAGCATAGCCCAGTCAGGAGCTCCAGGTTCACTGAGGGACCATGTCTCAAAGAAGAAATAAGCAATCAGCTGAGACAGATACATCATATTGACCTCTGTCTTCATGTGCATCAGTACACACACACATGAACAGAAACATACTTGTACAAATGAACAGAAACAACTATACACACGAAGATATACAAAGAAGAAAAGATATGTAAAATGCAAAGCTGACTTCAATATTACTATTTATATCCTGTGGCTATTCCCTCCCCAGGGAACAGGAAGTTCTGGAACTTTTCTATACAATTTCTATGATAGTTATATGTAATATATTTTGAATTTATTGCCATTCACGATTAATATAGTCCTCCAGTGGCAATATCATCTTAATCTTTCCTGTTGGAGCATGGTCTGTTGACCTTCATCTTGAAGGTTAATTTATTGATGCGTTAGTGTGCCCAATGACCTGTAGAGACTGAGTAACTGCTAGAGCAGCTGGACTCTGAACTGCCCTGTGGCTCTCCCTCTTGGGGTGTGACTATGGGGAATACTGCAATTCTTTGTCACTTTGAAGGTTCTGACTCTGAATGTGCTTATTCCTGTGTCTGTCTTTGGCTTCTTCATCACCACTGAGAGCCACCTGAGTCTTTACATGCCATTGCTTAAAAAATTATGAACAGCCAAATTTTCCCCCACCAGTCTTCTCACAGCCCAAACCTATCCCAGCTTCTGTGTGACAGGAGGTTGACAATGTGCATTCTACTCCACTCATCAATCAAGTTTACAAGAACAACATGGCATTCATTTCAAACATTCACGAGAATATTTATGGGATCCATGTCTTCTCTCAAACATATAAATAATGGACAATTTTCCATCAATGTTTTGTTTGACTTCTAATAAGCCTACACTAATCAGTGTAAGTTCTCCTTCCTGTCTGGAGTATCCACACTGCTCTGAGGGCAGTGGATCCTTCCGTTCCCCACCCTTCCTTTACTGGGTTGACTTGTTAACTCTCCTCACTAGTCGTTACAAGCCATTATCCGTTCTTGGGTGAAATTCTTTCCTCATTAAAAATGGTGATGTGGACAGCCCAGTGAACATGGGCCTCCAGATTAGGAGCTCAGCCCATTTTACACAGGCAACATATTCATCTGTCTTCTGTCCTCCACAAGCTCTGTCTCAGTTTAGACTTTCATTTATGTACATTTGATTTTTTTGAAATCTTCATTCAAATCAAAATACCATTTAAATACATCTCAACTTTAATAGTAATATATCCCCAAACACTGAATTTTTAAATAGAGTTTTATTAAATTTGTTCTTAGGCAGTTTCAGTCATAAATATAATGCATTCTGGTGACTCTCACCCCCACACTTTCCTATCTCCCATTCTGTCAACCTCCCATTCTCTGTGTGACATAGGTTAGGAACTTTCCCCTAGAGCCTGATGGACTCACGAGGACAGCCCTGCCCCAGAATTCACTGGTAGCAGTTCAGGGGAGCAGGGCCCTGTGATGCCCTCTCCATTCCCTGCTTGATTGATGATGGAGTCAGTCTCCTGCAGGACCAGTGAAGAGAACTTGACTCTACTAACCAGATCATGCACACACACACAGTGTTTCACATCTTCTTGCTAGCCTACCTCTTCATGCCCTTTCCTCTTCCAGGATATTTGCTGAGCTGTGGACAGGGTATAAATTTCCTGTCTAGGGCAGAGCACTCACCTGTCACCTATTCTCAGCAAGTAACTTGAGTCTTCTCTCAAACAGTGTTATATATTATGATAGAGGTTCCAAATGATGCTTGTATTATGAACTTATGCCTCCCTTCTTTCATGCCTAACAGTATGTGTGTGTGTGTGTGTGTGTGCGTGCGTGTGTTTCCCATAATGTGAGGAATCCGACCATGGGTTTGTACACTGAATTCACCTGAAGGGTACCTTTGATTTCATTGATAATCAGTTTGATAATTTGTTCCCATTTTACTTTTTTAATTTTTTTTATGTGTATGAATGTACTCTCTGCATGTAGGTTTGTGCACCTGTGTTGTGCAATGCTGTGGAGGTCAGAAGAGGGTGTTGAATTCCCCTGGAACTGGAGTTAAAGACAGTTCTCAGCCACCATGTGGGCGATGGGAATCAAACCCCGGGCCCTCTGCAAGAGCAATGGACACTCTTAACTGCTAGGACATCTCTCCAGGCCCCATTTTACATTGTTTTAATTTATTTTTATTGATGCTTTGTGTATTTCATACATCATTTTCCAATTCAGTTCAGGCATATTTCCCTTTCCCTTCCACCCCACCCCACCCCACCCCATCCCAGATCATGCATTTTGTCATAACTGTCCTGCATCTTTCTCTCAGTTTTTTTTTTCATTTTTAGCAATAAGTGATATTTTATGAGTACAAGCATCCTTCATGTAAAACCAATTTGCAGGCTGTTGTGCCCAAACCCCCACAGCCCCACCATCCAGCGGGGCAGGGGGCTTGTATGTTCAATCAAGTTGATCAAATGAGTGTCCAGACTAAATTGCTGTGGTTTCACCATTCACCCAATCGCAGCCCTTACATTCTACCACGCCCCCTCTTCCGCAGATTGTTCCCTAGGCTTAGAAAAGGGGCACAGGTGGATGAGAAGCAAAACAGTCTACTTTCTCTGGAGCTGTTGTCTTGGTCTCTGGTCAATTCTGGCTGTTTCCTTTCATGGGATGACAGTTTGTCCAGGAATAACCTTTCAATCCTACTAATGAAGCACAAGCAATTAGATAGGTATTTAAACAGCACTAATAGTTATGGTAGGTTACTAATACACTAATATTTATGGTAGGAAAAAAATGTAATTCATGGATTAACATACCATCCAAACATCTGTGTTTGGATGGTATGTTTGGATGGTATGTTAATGGTGTTTGGATGTTTGGATGGTATGTTAATCCATGAATTACATTTTTTTCCTGTTAAATATGACAGGGTCTTACTGTGGCTTATAACATCTCCTAACCTGTAGAGGATGTAAGCTTGTGGCATCAGCTGTGGGTTATTCCTCCAAGGAGAGAGCCAATAGCCAATTAGATTTGGGATATACAGGCATATGGCTGCCTCTGCTGCGCAGTATTTCCAGGCAGGTGAGGTGTAGCTGGTGCTGACGGTGGAGTCTTGCTTGACTCAAGGAGACCCATATTTGCTTTATTGGTTGAGTCGCCTTTGGTCACACTCTCTGGTATACCAGAGGCCATCTGTACACTTGCATGTGTGGTCTCAATACTTCTTTCCCATGTTAACGTCAGGTCTTTGGCAGCAGGGCCTTATCGCCTCTCTTCTTGCAGGTATCCCAGCTTAGAGGTGAGGAGCCTTTACCTTTTGTGGGGGCTTGGATCCCCTGGCCAACATCTCCTTGGTAGAATAATCCATTGCTGATGTCAGAGCTCCTGTATTAATATATTTTGCTTAAGTGTATAGCTTAAGGACTTTAGTATTATATTTGGTTCTGAATAGAGAATAATCCTTTTCACAGTTCCTATGTCTATTAGTCAATTAAAGAAGGCAGTTTTACCGGTTTTATAAGAGATTACCTCTATAATAGTTGTCTCCAATTTACAGTTGGAGAGCGACCTCATCATCATCATATTTCTCCTTGTTCTATTTTTATGGCACTGCTTTCTCTCCAGTTCTTGTGTGATGCTTATCTCCTTAAGTTGGGAAAAACTTTCATATTCCTGCCCTTCCTCTTTGTAATATATTTGTTAAAACTATGGCTACCTCTTTTCTAGTAAATGAATAAACACTAAATATACTGAAAATCTCACTACTCTAAACTTCAAGTTTTTAAATAAACATCCTCTACTTTGATACCTTGTCTTTGTCTTTCAATAAGGTTCACTTGGATCCATTTACCCATCTTCAAACAGTGTTTTCTAATAGCATCTAATTTATCTCATTTCACTCTTCCAATGCTTATATTTGCTCACTGTGGTTAAAAAATATCCCCCAATAACTCCTGAACTCCACACACTTAATAGGAAATCTCAACCAAAGTTGATCTCTTATTATATATTATTTTTAAAGAAGTGATTAATGGCTCTTCTCTCCCAGTCAGTATGTGTCAGGAACAAATCCACAGTGCCCTTGCAGCTTCAAGACTCTGCCTCCTGACAGCTGTCAGGGTGGTGGTGATTCAAATGAATATTAAAGAATAATAAGGGAGTGGAAGAGGAAGGCTGAAAATTTTGTCTGTCTGAGACACTTGGTTCTGAAACTTTAATGCCTGTAAAAATGAATTTCTGTGGGGTAAATTATAAGGGGACTCAGAGCAGAGCTATGTTTAAAAAAAATACCACAAAGATACCTGTTTTAGCTTTTGATTGGTCTTCAAGACATTGGCTGGTCTCCTAGTTATCATCTAAGGATTAAAAATACCAACTCTTTATTTTGATTTATGTTTCACATTATCTTCAGAACTTTATGGGGTCTGATACATGATTTCTTAGTGTTTTATTTTAAATTTTGTGTAAAATCAATTAGAACTAAATCTCTCAAGTGGCTGTTTTTTAAATGACCTCATATACATTTAAATGTGAACTTTTAAGATAAAGGTTTTATTCCCCAAAAATGACTTATCCATTTTTGCACCAAACCCCACATATGGCATATAACAAACACACACACACACACACACACACACACACACACACACACACACACACACACTGGTTTCATGCTTATAGGAACAGATTGCCTAAAACACAGATCCAATAAAAAGGCATTTGTTGAAGAGAACATAAGAGATTTCTATAAGTCTGAAATCAGTTGTACCTTAGGATACAGGCAGAACTCAGCTTTCCCCTAAATTCCTGCAAAGTCTCTACTTGTAGCTGTCATCTGTGAACTGTGGGACTGCATGTAAGTAGGATTTGGTGTGTGCATTCATTCCACCCATCTGGTAGTGTTGAAACAGAAAATCAAAGCAGCTATCATATGTACATAGTACTGCTGTTGAAGTAGAAGGAAAAGTTCCTACTACCAGGAATTGGCATATGCTTTTTAAAAATACAATAATATTTTTACTAATTCTGTGAGATGCCATAGATCCTATACAGTTTTTTATCATATTCATGTCCTACAAAATCTCCCAGATTCCTCCTACCCCATCTCACTTGGTATCCTCTTGTTTTTATTTAAATATTATTTTTTTATTAAATTTGTATCTATATCATACATAACATCTCAGTCTTAATCACCTTTATAGCCCCTTCTCCGTTGGAATCCCCTCCACACAGCCCCCTCCTGGGTCATTTCTCTGAGATCTATGACCTCTCCAGCCATGTGTATTTGACTATGTTTTCAGTGTCACACATGAGTTTCCTCCCATTGAGTGTACTTTAAGTACAATTAGCCATTGATTGCCTCCAAGATAAGAGTGCTGCTACTGCACCGATGTATGTGCTGTGCCATGCATTGGGGTGGCTATTTGGTCTTAAAGCTGGTGTTGGACCATTGATTGGTGTTCTCCCTTAGTAGCTTGGACAGTGCTCTCCAAAGCTGTGAGAGCTACCATTCAGGGGAGGTGGCATTCATTTTTTAAAGAATCATGTTTTACCTTCCCAGACACAGACAAGAGAAAACACAAACTATGGATAACCCACACCATGAAAACAGCAGTTCTGATACTCAACACCCTGTCTGTTACATCCATCTACTTTCAAAGATAAGTTAAATTGGATCCATTTCAAAATAAAAGACAAAAATTTAAGCATATGTGTAGAAAAGGAATCTAGGTATTTTACTTTCTATTTGAATATGTAAAATTGGACCACATTAGGAAGAAACCCCTCATCCAACCGGACTGACAATCACTAAGGGAAAAATTATTTTATGTCCATTGAAATTTAGCAATATTTTCCTATGATAATATGGAGGAAGGAAAATAATACCAAGGGAAATAATGATGATTAGGATAAAGAGTATTAGAGGCAGAGGAGAAAACAAAGTCAAATCATAATTATCGTAGGAAGTCAGCCTTATTGAACAAGGTGCCTTGTGTCTCAAATGCCTCTTTCCCCAGGAAGAGGTATGGTTTCTTCCTAACTCTGATGATCACATGACTTCCATCCGTTTGTTGGGCATATTGGTAGAGTAAACATGTAGAAACACTACACAGGCTAGGGATTGGTGTTTTCATCTGCATTTGAATGAAATACCAAATTATAGGTTTCTATAATTGCTAAGGGGAGAGATAATAAAGAAATTATCTATCTATCTATCTATCTATCTATCTATCTATCTATCTATACAGTCCTTAGGTATGTGCACCAATAGTAAAAGAAGCCAAAAGATAAAAAGTAAATACAATGCAGTCTGACATTGTGAGCAGTACTCAGATCTGGAGTTTGGTTATACCCAAAGCACTAAGGGTGTTAGGTGTGGTGAAGGTCTGAAATATTATATGTAAAGCATGTGCCAGTCTAGATGTATGTGATGATTAGTCTTCTGGAGTTATCAATGAATACTAAACATCACACCATCACACTCTTACTCTTAAGTATACTACCTGCTTAAGCAGCCATGTTATTTTTTGCTTTTTTTAATAGTCCAAAATAACCAAGGAAGGTTATACTATCCATCAAAAATAGAATTGATACCCAAAAAAGACACTAAAACTGTCAGACTGATATACAAGTCCCCCCCCCAGTTGAAATTCCTGAATTATTGAATACAGACATTTAAATTTATGTTTTTAATTGTCCAGATATTTTGTTAAGAATTTCATACATGCTAGCCATGGTGGCATATGGCTTTAATTCCAGCACTTGGGAGGCAGAGATGGGCAGATCTCTGTGAATTCAAGGACAGCCAAGCTTACATAGTGAGTTCAAGGTCAGCTGGGGCTGCAAGCAGACCCTGTCTCAAAAATACAAAAAAGAATTTCATACATGAATTTTGTATTTGCATTATTTCCACACTTTCTAGACCCTAAACTCTTCCCATAACTCCCCCACTCCCATACAATTATATATATATAAATATATATATATATATATATATATATATATATATATTGCAATCAGTGAGCCCATTTAGTGTGCTCCATGTACCTGTGTTTAGGGTGGTGTGCTTGGATGAGATTACCTCTCAGAGAGCTAGTCCCTGGAGAAAATTAATTCTCCCTCAGCATCCTTTGATGACATGTAGCTCTTCATCTTGATCATGTAGCTCTTCATCTTGATGTGGAATCCCATTAAATTTCCCCTTGGCATGACCCTAGTTTAGCCATTATGCAGATCTCCTTAGACTCCGACACTGTGTAGGTCTTATTGGTGCAGCTTCCCTATCATGTCTAGACTGCAGTAACCAACAGCAGATGTTTAGCCCTGTGCCTCTTACAGTCTTCCCACTCCTGTGCCTCAGGAGCCAATGCATTGTAGATGTATCACTTAGGGGTGGGCCCCTCACAGACATGTATTCTCTGTATATGACCAGTTATAAAACTTTGTAGTAGTCTCTATCTATTGCAAAAAGAAGCTTCTTCCATTAGCAGTGATGGGTATACTTGTCTGTAAAGAGAAGGATGTATATTGTATTTAGAATATAGTAAGAAATTAATTCTAGGGGTCAGACACAAATGAGTTTTTCTCTGAGCTCTGTGACCTCTCCAGACATGTGTATTTGGCTACGTTGACAGTAGCACACATTATTTTTCTTCCGTTGCATCTGTGTTAAGTCCAATTAATGGTTGTTGTTTGCCCCCAAGTTAAGAGAGCCACTACTACACTAAGAGAGACAGTTTAGTGTGTCTCTTGTCGTAGTTTGTAGACTTTACAGCAAGATTGGACCATTGCTTGAGTTTCTCCTTTAGCTTGCACAGCATCCTCTAGAACCATGAGAGCCAGTCTTTAGGGAAGAAACTTCCAGGTCACTTCCATGGCCATTGTTTCAATTCCTGTGTCTGAAGTATGTTTCATCTTCAGCAATGGGGTCTCCTTACCTTCAGGTTATTGTGGGGGCGGTAATCAAGCAGGTATTTTTTATTTATTTTTTATAGCAGACATTTTTAAAAATAAAGACCTAACAACCTCAATTTACAATTGAGAGATAGATACTAAAGTCTTTTCTATGTGCACATGAGACAGACTAATTCTCCTATCACTTTTCATATGTTTTAAAATACATTTACCTCAGCCGGGCATGGTGGCAGATGCCTTTAATCCTAGCACTTGGGAGGCAGAGGCATGCAGATCTTTGTGAGTCTAAGGCCAGCCTGGTCTACAGAATGAGTTCCAGGATAGCTGGGACTACAGGGAGATCCTGACTCAAAAAGACAGAAATAAATAAATAAAATATATTTACCTCAAATTAAAAAAAAATACCTCTTCGTAACATATTCTTTTATGGATAAGAAGTGAATATTTAATCACATATTTTTAAAAGTCTGAAAAAAATTAATCATAAAAATCATACAATTAATATACTCCTAATGAGTTATACAAATTTTAAACTCCAAAATGACTTTTATTAGAAACCCTTGTCCATTCTAGAAAGTTTGGCAGCCAGACATGGTGGCACACACCTTTAATCCTAGCACTTGGGAGGCAGAGGCAGGCGGATCTTTGTGAGTTCAAGGCCAGCCTGGTTCACAGAGAGAGTTCCAGGCTAGCTGGGGCTACAGGAAGACCTTGTCTGGAAAAGACCAAAAATAAATAAATAAATAAATAAATAAATAAATAAATAAATAAATAACAACAACAACAACAAAGTTTGGCCACATTAAATCTGTGTTTCTCCTTGGCAACTCTGCATGTTGTGAGGGACTTCCAGTCCTGCCTTGATCTCTCCCTATTCTTTCACTCTTCATGGTGGCCTGGCTGTCTCCTTGGGGAGGTGAGGGGTAGGTAAGAGGAGGAGGTTTTTGTAAGAGATCAACTTCTGCTGTACAGAGGAAGGAAGGTTGCATAAATATGCCACATTCTTTTAAAACTGAGTGGACTTAACTCCTGATATATGTAAGTGATTTTGCTCCTAGTAAGATGTAAATATTTGTTAGATCCAGAGGCCTGCCTCTGGGAATTGTTTTTCAAATTAGAACTGAAATAGGAAAGAAGAAAATAGTATATATTGAAACATTTAACATCGACCAAAATATACCAAAGCTTAATTTTTAAAAGAGGACTATTTCATTCTCAGTTTTTTTTTTAGAGCAGTAATTGTTTGCAAAGTTTACCAAATTTACTTTAACATAATTTCTGGAGGTTTTTATCAACCATTAATGACCTTGGGTTTCAAGGTTTCATTTCAACTATGTCCTGTCTTCTTCATGTGACAATGTTCACATTGGTCAGTGAGGGGAGGAAGCATCCCATTTCTCTTCCTGGTTTCACATCTCACAAAAACATATTCTTTACCAAAAAAGAATAAATAGAATATTTCCTCATCTTATAATTTCAAGTTGATCTGGTAAAAACGAATCTTAAGAAGCTTTAAAAAATGTTGATAGAATAATTTATATGTTCTGGGCATGTGATAACCTTCAATATATATGTACTTAAATATGGTAAGTCAGCTATAAACACCATTGTAAACCATGAAATATTTATGGGCACAGAGATGATGGGAAAACAAACTTAATAAGAGCCTGGCCATGCCTAAGAGTTCAGAGATGCTGTGGTCCTATCTTCAAGAGCAAAGTGGTGCCAGTCCAGTTTCTTCTGAACTTTAACTCCTGTTCTAAGACTGTAAACAAAGATAAATGTTCTTTTTAGTGTTTGCATATTGCTAAGTTTAAATCTTGTTGCAAGTCTTTGAGACTAAGATCAGCATTCCTTGAAAAGTTGATAGAGTGTGGAAAATTTGCAGTAGTGTTGGTCTATAGTTAGATTTGACTCCCTTCAAGCATAAGCTTATTACTTGTCCACTGACTATTAATGAATTTACAAGTACATCTCTGTAAAGATGCCATTTTATTTTCTATGTACTGTGGCTAAATGTTTACATCACCAAACATAAATCCTCCATAGTATTAGTCAAATCCTCACATAAATCTTATGACCTAGACATTACCATAATCCTTTTGGTAAAATAGGCATTATCTTAATCCCCACAATGAAGGCAGAGGCACATCTGGGTTAACAAGTTGACTCTTGTCATAGATCACCAAGAGTGTCAGCATCTACACAGTGTGGCCTGGAACCAAATATTGTAACTGAAAAACACAAGGCCAGAAAAGCCTTTGTAAGTTTAAGTCAGGACTGTGGATACACAGTGGAACATCCATTTTTTTCACTCAAGACTGCATGTCTTCCATCAGACGCTTTTTGGCCAACAATGTGGGGGTACTTATTTTCAAATAAGGAGATGTGCAGACATCCCAGCATGATTTTACCCAAATGGAATTTCCATGTGTTCTTTATGAGCTAGCTCACCAGTGTCTCTGAGCATTAGAATTTGTGCTGTGAACTGAGATGATGGAGAAAGATGCTGAGTCTGTATACTATAAAAAGTAGCATATGCAGATAACTGCTTTCACTCATTATTAAAGGCTAAGAATATAGCAACACAAAACCAAGCTCACTATTTACAGTCCCAGTGTGGCCTAGGAAAGTTCAGATTAGTGAAATGGATCAAAGAATTGTTTTCAATTTCTTTGACACTGAGAACTGTCAAGCTAATTTCTCTTGTCATCATGTTCTAAATAATGCAATATTGTAACTTTATATGCATTTTATGTACTGGACCTTAGAAGTAGTATAGTTGAGAGGAAGGTGTGCATAGGTCATATGTAAATAGCACATCACTGTGTACAACAGAGTTTATCTATGGAAAGGTCATATATTTTAATTATAAAATAACACAGATGTTTCAGTCTCCTCACCTAACATTTTTCTGTCAGTAAACTTTGTTACAATAGCAAAATAGCTGAGCTCCTTCTACTTATGAAGTGAAAAGGTTTGTGTTCATAGTTTTGAAGTTTTCAATCCATGATTAATAGGCTTCATTGCTTTGAGCTTGTGACAAATAGCAGATCATAGTGATTGACAGGAGGCACAGAAGAGATGGTTTAACTGGAAGCAAAAGAGGAGCTGGAGGTGTGGGATACAAATCCTTTTCAGGAGCTGGGCCCTATGCAAGATCTCCTGCAAGGCTCCAGCTCTCTAATGATCTCTACTTCCACCTAATCCCAGGGCTGAGGAAAAGCCATTAATAGAAGGGCTTTGGAGAGCAAGCACTTTGCCAAATTGCAGCTCCTCCTAGCAGCGAGTCAGCTGTCCATCATCATATCTCCCAGTTTTTGGCTTATTGTCTAAACAAAGCTTTAATCACAGGAAAGTCTCTCTGAAATACAGGCCTCATGTTTGAGGTCTGAGATGAATTTCAGTTATAGATGCTAAGGATGAGATCCCTCTCAGATGCTCAAGGTCATATGTCTCCATTTCTAAGTGTCTCTGATTATCATTCCATATTGATGAGATCCCTCTCAGATGCTCAAGGTCATATGTCTCCATTTCTAAGTGTCTCTGATTATCATTCCATATTGCTTTTTGCTTAGAAAGAAATAAAATGTATCATATTCTGACAGATTAGAACCTTCCTAAGGAAGCATCAAATTACAAAATCTACATGCCAATTACTTCCTTGGGCAGCAGGGCCCAAAGCTGGAGAAGCAGAGAGTGAGGCTCCTATCTTTGCATCTGTCCTCTTTAAGTTTATTTTTATTGCTTTAAGTGTGTGTGTGCATGTGTGTGTGTTTGTGTGTATGTGTGTGTGTGTGTGTATGTGTGTGTGTATACATATGAGTGTAGTACCTGCAAAGGGCATCAGATACCCTGGAGCTGGAGTTAGAGACAGTTGTGATCCGCCCCACATGGGTGCTAGGAACTGAACAGCAATTGCTCCTAAGCATTGCTCAGTCTCTAGCACTCAGGGACGGCTCCTCAGAGGAGTCTGTCTCTCCACTAGCATATTTGGAATGACTGCTGGAGTCACTGTGTACAGTTACTTGCTTCTCTTTATTAGCCGCTGACTTTTTTTATTAGGGCACTTTCCCTTTTTGCTGTAAATTGTTAATTATAACCTCGATGCACTGGGTAAAGCTTCTATTAACTGTCATTGTTTGACTAACAGTTTCCAGGATTTACTGCTGCTAACCCTAGCACAGTAGGTGGTCATAAATCACCAAGCACAGGCCATTAGAGAAAAGCCCTCTGTGTCTGTGGCCTCAGCCTACAGGGATGTATGGGTCTCCAGGTTTATAAAGAAAGTGTTTATGAGGCTTGTATGCTTTGTTGCAGAGTTTACCATCATTTAACAGAGTCCCACTAATCAGGACTTAGGGAAATACTTTGCTTGAATTAAGCTGTCATGCTCTGACCAATATTCTTGTTAATGACTTAGTAAAATAAAGTTTAATAAAATGTACCAATAAATTGAAGGGCACTTCTGTTTGATTGCAGTGTTTTAATTTTATTGAACAATGTACTCAAATTTTAATAACCCTTTCCAAATATAGATCAGGATGCTGTATAACATAAAGCTCATGGAAGATTCTCTCTGCTGAATGGATGTTTTTGATATCTATTATTTTAATTGCCTTGTAAAATTCATATAATACCAAGACTAGAATGTGTCAAGTACTGTTTGTATTGCTATGACAAAACACCTCAAAAAACAGTGCAAAGGGGAAGGGTTTACTTCCACTAAGGGTGCGAGGGTTGGTGCATGATGGTGGAGAAGGCAGGGCAACCGAGGGAGCTGGTCACACTGAGTGCATGCAGGAAGCCGAGAGCTAGGATGCTCCTGCTCGGTGTTCTTTGTTTTATATCCAATCTGATATTCCAGCCCATGTGGCTCCATCTACACTCAGGGCAGTCCCTCAGTTAAACGTCTTGGGGCGGGGGGGGGCATCCTCACAGGGAACATATCCAGACGTGTGTGTCCTGGCTGAGTTATATGATCCCACGTGGCACTGTTCACAGTTCAGGCTCCAATCCTTGCCTTCTGCTGTCCGTTCCTGAGCAGTCTGGCTACACCTGCTCCTCTCCAGGACACTCTGTCTCTCTCTGTCTTTTCAGACCAGAGTTCACAGTCACTGGCTCTGAGCCATTAGACTGTGATGTGATGTCTTCATATTTATTTTCTGGAATTTGCGCTTTGAGTCTGGGAAGTATTTTTATTCCTTCGTTTTATTTTTTGAGTTTCTTGGATATGTAAATTTAGAGTGTTTTTTTTTCAAATTTGAAGATCTCATGCTATTTTATTTTCCTTCCTTCCTTCCTTCCTTCCTTCCTTCCTTCCTTCCTTCCTTCCTTCCTTCCTTCCTTCCTTCCTTCCTGCCTGTCTTCACTCCTGTGTGTTGGAGAATCCCAGAATGTGGGTTTTAACCAGGTTCACTAATACTTTTTCCATTTTTTTTAAGGTAGAGACTACCTTTCATATTCTTCTTTTGGAAGGTTTAGCTGCTTTCTTCAAGAAATTGTTTTTTCTTCTGCAATTTTCAATGCAGTGTTCCCCCTTCCCGAGGACTTTGACCTCGGGTACTTTTGCACCTCAGCTCTCTTTAGTTTATTGAGAATATGTAATACGATTTGATTAACTTTGCATATTCTTGCATGCTAAAATCTCACTCAATTTTAATTGATCTATGTTCTTCATTATGGTTATTTCCCTGGATTTTTATATGAAAGGCACTGTTTCACTGGGTACCAAGGAGTGTGAATATTATGTTGCTTCTTGGGTTATGTTTTAAATTCTCTAAATGCTTCTATAGTTGCATGATTGTTAGTTACCTTAGTTCCATGTAAAGTGTTTTGTCTATACAGCACTATCTGTAAAGCCAGTTGGGTGTGTCAAATCTTTGATACATTGTTTTCAACTACCAAAGAAAATACATTCAAAACTTTGTCCCATTGGAGAGTATGTGCTGTGCCAGGTTCCATCCTCTTGTCCTGTGACAGGCCATTCCTGTGCTGTGGCAGACTCTTTTGCCCGTGTCGATCAGTTTTCCTTAAAATTCAAGGAAGCCTCCATATGAATTCCAGGATTCTTTATGAAATTATTTTCTGTTATTGTCTTACAAACTTGGAACTCTCAGTTTCAATTCTGTCTCCTCAGTTTGGAATTTGCTGAGACCTGTCTGCATTCACTGTCACTGGGACACCACCTGGATGCACTCAGTAACACTGGACCACAGAGACAGGCATAGACTTATGTTTCCTAACATACAAGGATGGCCTCCTTCAGTGAGTGACTCTCCAACATGCATTTTTGTTCTGATAGCTTCCATCTCTCCTGAAGTAGAAATCCTTTTAGTAGCGTGTACACACATATTAAACATAGTAAATGTGGGAACAGCTGCCACAAAGCATCTTGCATATAGAATGACAGCATTGCCGTACATTCTGCCTATTTGTCTTCATGTGTACCTACTCTAAAATGATTCTCACTATGAATTTGATGTGGAAGTCACACTTCCCAGTAATAAATTCTAAGTATGTATTCAGTGAAGATAAATCGTTGACAAGTTTGCATCTATTTCAAAGAAATTCATAAATTTTGATGGTGCTAATTATTGAGCACACATATGCTATGTAATACCCTATTGCTTTTCCAAGATGGAATTTGAATAAATTCTTTAAAGGAATTTCCTATTTATGAAATATATGCATTTGTCAAATTAAAAATTAGAACAGTCTTTCTGTAGAATTTATAAGTACATAAACATTACTGAATAGTTTGTAGAAACAGCAACCTGAAATTTAGTTTATTTACAAGTATTTATAATATGTGAGAAAATACATTTTGACTAAAAAAAAATACAGTGATTTTTTTTCTTCATTTAATATCAAAATATTTTGTTACCACAGAGTAATTTCAGGCTTGTGGGGACAATATATTTATTGTTAAACAAATATGTTATAAATTATCCTCTATACTTCTATAAAAGTAACAGATCAGATAGTTTATAGGTGTATTGACTTGTAACTCCATTTATAAATCTTTGCTTTCAAATGATCATTTTCATGGCAAAAGTCTTTATTGAATTTTTTCTATTTTTGAAACCAAGTTGAAGACACAATCACAACTGTTCAAAGGAGAGAATCCCCAGCAGGTCTCTGGTCCACTCACATCCCTCTCCTTGCCTCTGTCCTTGCATGGCCCATGTTGTCGTCTTTCCAATTAAAACAGTCATGTCTGACATTTATGTTATGTACATTATTCATATCTAATGTAGCAAATTTTTAGCATATAGCATGTATATTTTATTTAATTATCATATTAAAATGAGAAAATGTGGTGATTCTTTTTTTATTTTATGTGTATAAGTGCATTGCCTGCATATAAGTAAATACACATTTCTTGCAATGCTTACAGAGGTCAGAAGACAGTGTTGGATGCCCTGGAACTGGAGTTACAGGCAGTTGTTAGCCAATATGTGGGTGCTAGAACCAAGCCCAGTTACTCTGCAAGAGCAGCCAGTGCTCTTAACTGCTGAAACATCTCTCCAGCCCCTTTGATTCTTCTTTTCATTTATTGGAGTTACAGTTTCCCTATGTTAAGGAGGGCTTGTGAGTCTCTAATAATTAAGTGGCATTCCAAACACATTATTTCCATATTTCTAGCTGAATGCTGAGCACTACTGTTATGCTAACATGTCTGCAGGCTGGGCTGCAAGGTCACCTTACAGGATCTCAGTGACCACAGGTGCCTGGACTTTTAGTTGCATCCAGCCCTTTAGTCCTTACCTCAGATTTCTCCACTGTATCATGAGGCTCTTGACAAAGCCATCTGTGATATCGAATTGAAGACTCCACGAAAAATTCAATAAATATGATGTTAAGTATTTTTCTTACAGCTATGGATTTATTTTTGGGGAGGGCACAGATACCCACTGTGCAGCTGTGATGTCATAGAACAAGGTTTTCGCTGGCTCTCTCCTTCCAGGTTGTGGGACTGAAAACTGAACTCATGTCATTACGTGCCTCATTATGTGGCTTAAGCTTGGTCCCTTACCTGCTTAGCCACCTCACTGGTATGATAAGTATGAATTTTAACTTCTTAATGACTTTGTCAAGGTATTATGGAGGAACTCACTGGTTCAAAGTTCCAAGGGTACAGTATAAATATTCATGAGCTCTGGGTCAAAAGATTGAAGGTCACTCATTAATAATAAAAGGGGCCTCTGCTCCACACAACAGCAAGAGGTATGCAAAATATTCCTAGGTTTGTCACTTTTCATTTGAAGTTATAGAATTGTATTGAAAATACATATATTGTGATGTCTTTTGTTCTTGAGTGAGGCTTAGAAAAATAAACAATTGTGCATTCTCTGATCCCCTCTCTGATTGTATAGAATTGGAAGGAGCTACTTCCACAGTTGCTGGGCTCCAGGATCCAGAAGTATTTCATTTGAGAATAAAATACTCATGGGTATATTAAATATTGTACTATTCAATGTGGAATTCATCTTTTCTCTGACAGCAGGAGAATCTCTGGTCAGATGGACATCAGCAGGAACACAGAGCTGGAACACAGCTGCTGTTCCTCCAGGTCAGGTCTTTATCAACTGTGGACCTACTTCTGTTTCCTTCTCCTTCCTGCTTCTTCCTATCACTCATCTTCTCTATTCTCCATCTTGTGTCTGATAGTTGTCAAAGCATGTGGGGTCTAAAGGTTTTACTTTTCACTTGTTATTTTGTTCATTTATTTTGTTATTGAGACAGAATCTTACTCTGTAGACCTGGCAGGCCAGGAGCCCACTATGTCATTTAAGATGGCCTTAAACTCTCAGGACTCGTGATTCACCTCTTTCAGTTTCCAAGGTTCCTGGATTATAACTGTCTAGTACTGCATCCAGGTTTCACTAAATGGCATTTTCTAGAAACTATTTTAAGGGCTAGAAATCTAGCAAAGCATTTCTATTCTCATGAGGCTTTGTGTTGGGGAATAAGATTGGACTTTAGAGCATTTGGTGATCACCAGAGAGGTCAGAATAGTTAGAATGAGCAAAAGTTAATAAGAGCTGAAGTCTCAGAAGCATTAAGTCCTGCCTTAATGTTAAGCTACTGTCTGCACCAAAGCTGAGGAGCTCACAAATTTATGAAGAGGCTTTCCAAGCCAACCCAATATGTGGTCACTAAGCACTTGCCCAGTACTTTAGTAGATGGATTCATATACAGAAGACTTCAGCATCCTCCTGACTGTAATAAAAGAAATGTATCTGAGCAAGTCCCTAAGGCCTGGTTTGTACCCTGCAGTTTGTATGGAGGTTAAAAAGAATTTGGCTTTGGTCAAAGCCTGTTTTTTGTGTGTGTTTAACAGTTTGATGGTTTAATGTTTTAGCAACAACTTAAACAGATTCTTCTTTGCCAAGTGAATGTTCAAGGTTTGGGTTTGGGTTCAAACCTTCAGAGAGGAAGGTGCAGCAATGTGGGTCACAGAGAGGACAAGACCTCAGTGCTTTCCCTTTAGTGCAAAGGAGAGAGGGGTAAGGTGGGGATAAGACACTGGTTGCCTGCCCACTGTGTGGGAAAGTGGAATTGTCTCTGAGTGAAATGGGAAACAGTGAACATTTGAGCAGAGAGGAGAGAGTGCCTGAGTCTCTGGATATTCTGGGAACTAAATTGAGGGACTGTCTGTAGAAGCTGCCATGGAAGCCAAGGATGTATTGCTGTAATAACGACAGCCACTATTTGGTGCCCTTGTTTCAGATGGACCCCATCTCACTGTCTACATTGTTAATATCTTGGTCAAATCCCAATTCACCACTGATTCTCTTGCTGTAATGGTGAAAAATATTTATATTCTGAATAAACATATTTTGGTGAAAGCAAATAAATTAAACTCATGGAATAGTGATCACTCAACTCTCGTGAGAGAATCTTATTTATGCAGTAGATGACAATTAACACAGAGACCCCGAACTGACCAATGTGCAAAGAACAAGACCCTGTGCAGTACTAGGCTCTAAATGCAATGTCTATATCATGCCCCTCCACTAAAGGCTCAGAGATCACCAAGGAAGAAGGGCAGCAAAGTCTCTAAGAGCCACAGGTGGTGGATGACAGTATTTCCAGGACATGACAGGGCTGCTGCACCAGTGAACTCACAGTGGCTGTGACTGCATGCATAAGACCTGCACAAAATCAAGCCAGCCAGGGTCTCAGCACTGCAGGCACAGAGGGCATGGAGGTGGGGCTTGGGTGCCCAGAAAGGCCCAGCTCTAGCTGAGGAGATGCTGATGATTGATGGCTGCCAGGGGAAGGAGTGGCAGCTTTCCTCATGGATGTGGCGCCTCACACTACACATGCTCCAGCAGGTAGAACACATGTCCTACAGGAATCAATGAATGGACTCGGTGGGTTTATAAGAAAGAGTGCATAAAATTGGGAGGAAAACATGATGAGGAAGGGGAGGAGAGGAATTGGAAGGACGGAAATAGGATGTAGATTTCATCAAACATGATTTATGATTATATGAAATTCTCAAACAATAATGACCATTTTATAATAACCAATACAAACTATGAAAGCCAAAGAAAGAACTCCTTTCACAGTTTCAAGTAAGCTGATTCTCCTGAAAAGTTTCAAGTGGAATTGACTTATGATTAATGGAGAAAACACTTTCCAGTCCTCTATGGTCCTTCTCTTGGACTTCACATATTAGGTCTAAGCATTCATGTAAGTTAGACCTGTTCATTGTCTACTCACCTGTCCTGCAACATTGTATTACTCTATTCTCCTAGCAAACTCCTCTGTACTTCAGGATCACAATTGGTATACTTGTTTGCTCAAAACCCTTTGGATCTGTATCACTACTAGATAGTTCAGAGAGATCTGAACCAAAGGATGAAATTTTTTCTAGCTCAAATTGAAGGACAAGGCACCATGGACATTAATGTTAAGTCCTGTTCTGTGGACAAGAATCAAATATCTAGGCTCAAGTTGTCAGGAAGTCAGGCAAATTCTCCTACTAAATACATGCTCAATTTGTATCCTCACTCGACTTCAGGATGCTTACCCACACAAAAGGGGGAAATCACCTTTACTCAATGTATCATTTTAAAAATATTGTCATATGGGCCTGGAAAGATGGCCTAGCAGTTAAGAGCACCAACTGCTCTTGCAGAGGACCCAGGTTTGATCCCCAGCACCCACATGGTGTCTGAGAACCGTCTTTAACTCCAGCTCCAGGGGAATCCAATGCCCTCTTCTGACCTCCGTGACATTTCACAACAAGGGTACACAAGCCTACATGCAGACAGTACATTCATACACATAATAAAATAAAATAAATTAAAAAAAATAAAAAATAGTGTCATATAATCAACCTGCTCACAGACATAGCTGGGATGAATGTGTACACAGATGTCTGAAACGCAATGGTCCTGTGCATTCCACACATAAAATTAATAATCATGACAGTGAAGTCACAGATTGATAGAATTTGTGGAACTTAGAAGGATGAGTTTGATTAAGAATGGATAGAATTCCAGCCCTGCTTCCTATATACCAGGAAGTGATGTGTTTTGTGTTACCTGCATAGGTAATGCCCACCAATGATTGATCTTATTTCAAGCAACCGAGGAGCATTATCCATTATAACATTTTAGTTTCAGGCTGTGACTGCCAGGTTCATTTACTTTATGGCAATTCTGTTTATTATACTTCACACTCTGGGGCTAAAAATTCATATTTTTAGATTTGCAGATTTGTGATTTGTTGCTAGTTTTCTCTTTCCTTTCATGTTGCCCCAATGTTCCAACCTGTTCTTCATGAATACATATTACTATTAAAGACACCATCAAAAACCACAAGGTAATGTATTACCATGAGCCAGTGTGGTTATAGTGCACAATGTAATGTAAGCTTCTTATAATTTTTCCAGTCCTTGAGGCTTTGACAACAGTGTCAAGTGGCAAGTGAAAATTTTTTTCAGCCTTTACTTGGTATGAACATCAAAGGAAGGTAAGATGATCTGTAGATCAGTTTGTAGAGTTCTTTAAATTTCAGTCAAGGATATGTAGTACCACTATTCTTTTAAGGATATCAGTAATAATTACTTTGTTAAGAATCTATGTATAGTCTTTCTTCCTCCTCTAATGTCCTTGTAACAGATACATGTTTATTAACTTTGTTTTACTACTTTGTTTTGTCTGGTCTTTTTCCTGTAACTATTTGAAAATGTTTATTTCTTCCTCTCTTGTGGATTTTAGAAAAGATGACATAAGAATGTAAATGAGGAGTTTTATATATACACTTGTTTTTTTCTTTTAAGACTTCCAAAGGCAGTGAGTCACTTCCTCTCTTCTTGGGAAGCACTGAGTCCCTTCTGACCTGTGTCTTCATATAGGTGGGAGAGAAGACAGGTCTTTACTCTTTATTGACCTATTTATTTTATACTTGAAAGACCTATGTTAAAGGTTTCAGGCTTTATTTATCTTTAGAATTCTTTCATCCTCAGCAATTCATTATACAAAAATTGCCTTTTTGGAAGGGGGAATTTTTATAATGAGCATATCATATTAAAAGGCAAGTTTCATATTTAAGAGCTTTTAGCACACATGTGCCATGGGCCATCAGTCCCAGGAAGAAGCAGTGATGTTAACCACTGCACACTAGTCATCAAGTTGCTACGCATCCTGTGACAGCTTTTATGAAACAACTCTCTCTTCCAGGATCCAAGAGCAAACAGATTTGGATGATATTTTTCTTGGGCAAAAGGCAGATTTGCAACTGCCCAGTATAAGAAAGATGAGGTCTCCCCTGGGGTGAAAGCTGGCAGTCATTATAAAAGTCTTATTATGAGAGTGATGTTTTCTGAGTTCCATGTTCCTCAGCTATTACACCAGCCTATTGAACATGATCTGTCCGGGATCCTTTAGTGTCACCCAGATATTCTCAGTGGTGGGAATAGAAATGATGAAACATAAATAATAGAATGGATAATAAAATTCCTTGTCACTTGCTGCAGAATGTTTACTGCCTGGTGTTATGAAAGTGTGACAGGCTAAAATGATTTCTCTCAAACAGGGAATTTCTCACCCGTCATTCTTGTTGATGCCTTCACTTAACACAGGAGATGGGTTCCTGGTGGGAAGACACTAGCCCCAGACTCCTGTGACTGGGACAGTGGCAGTTGAATTCTGGACCCAGGTTCAGGTCATGAAGAAATGGCATGTCTGGAGAGTGTTTTCAGCCCCAGTACTAGTCATGGCCTTCTGGGAAGGAGTGTATGCTGGACGTCATCAGAGCTCTGTAGAAATGCATGTTGTTAGCAAACACAACCAGGCATAAGGAACAGAGTATATTCTTTAATAAGGAAGCCTGGAAAGAAAATTTTAAAGTGTGTTATATTTTTATTTTTATTTTCCTTGCCAAGTATGGAGCGTACACTGGCACATGCTTGCACAAAGGCCAGTTTACACACAGGGTCCTGGGGGATGGGCAGCACTAGAGGAAGCCTCTGTTCATTCCCTTCTGCTTGAGTCCCATTTGCCAGCAGCACCAGTGCATTGTAGTACGAATAATAGTAGCTTGTTGTGAGCTGTGGTGTTTTCTGAAAATAGATGAAGACAACATGTTCTGATAGATCTGTATCAAAATTAAGCGCCCGTTGAAGCTGAGGGGGTTTGGGTGTCTATTGAATAATCATAGGGAAGATGTTCTTGCATTAAGGACAGATAACTATGAATTCTTTGTGCAGAGCTGGGCATGCTTTAAACCAGTAGGTATTTCCTTTGCTACTGAGTTGAACATTTACTTAAAATCCTGTGAGTTGAGTTACTCCTTAGAAGGTCACTAACACAGTACAATTTGATTGTCATGAATCACTTTTTAAAATTTTCTGATCCCTATCCATCTATCAAGAGGATTTTGTAAAAATATCTAGAAAAGACTCATTTATTTTGTCTGAAGAAAGGTATGAAAGTAAATTCAACTTGACGTTCCTCTCCACATGAGCTCTCTCTGGCTTTGAACTCCACCAGTGGCACAGCCCAGGTGTTCCCTTCCTAGGATACCTTTCTCTCGAGGAAATAAGTTCCAGCTTCATTCTCTATCTTCTTGTAAACTGATGAGGAGTTCCTATGTTTAAGGAGAATATACTATTATATATAGCTTATTATATATTTAAAGTAGAAATTTGAGTGGCTAGAGAAATGGCTCAGCAGTTAAGAGCACTGGCTGCTCTTTAGAGGACCTATGAACCCACATTGCCATTTACGATTCTCTGTAACTCCAGTTCCAGGGGATCCTGTTCCCCCTTCTTCCCTCTATGAGCACTGCACGTATGTGGTGTACATACATACATGTAGGCAAAACACTCATACACATAATTATTTAAAATAAAATATTAAAAACAGAAGCTTGACTAGGCTATGGAATAATTAAATATGCTTAATGATATTTTTCCTGTGCTATTTGTTTTTTTTGTGTGTGTGTTTGGTTTTTCTTTCTGTATGACTGTGGATTCTCTTGCACATGCATACTGAGGCTAGAGGTTGAAGTCATGAGTCTGCCTCAGTTTCTTTCTTCTGCCTTATTCATTGAAGCATGGTCTCGCAATCGAACCCAGAGCCTGCAGATATGGCTCAGCCAACTGTCCAGTTGGAGGAATCTCCTCTCTCTCCCTTCCTAGGCTGGAGTTACAGGAAAGCTAACATGCTTACCTGGTATTTGCATGGGTTTCTGGTGATCAGAACTCTGGGGTTTCTATTTACTAGGCTACTACTACACAATGGAGCCATCTCTCCAGCACTGTTTGTAGTATTTTTTAAAAGGTTCACTGAGAATTCTATTAAAGTAAGTTTTTAAATTTTCAGAAATTTAAAAACTGCCGAGAGCTGTCTGAGACTCCAATTCCAGGAGAACTCCAGTTCCAGGGGAATCCGAGACCCTCTTCTGACCTCCGCAGCATTGCACGACACGGGTGCACAAACCTGCATGCAGACAGTACATTGATACACATACCGAAAATAAATTTTAAAAAAATTAAAAAAAAAAAAGAATAGCAAAGCAAAGAAAAATTATATGTGCTAACCTCACACATTACAGTGAACTATAAGCTATTTTAAATCATACAGCTTCCAAATAATACACCATTCACTGAAAGTTACTCAGTTTGAGGGGAAGATGGAATGAATTTATAATAGACTTTAATCTCATCTTTTAAAATATAGATTTTGTAAATGGCCATCTTATGAATTGTTAAATCACAGAGATAGATGAAACATTAATAACAGCAGTTTCGGATGGTGAATTTCATCTGTAATTACCGAGTTTATTTACAGGATGTATGTTTTCTATCTTTCCAGTTATACCCTTAAATAACAGCATTTTCTAAAAGATGCTCTCTCATCAGCAAACCGTTCTCAACACAAAGTACATTATGTAGCATCAACGTGCCCTTTCTGAAATGCAGTAAAATACTTTCATATATAAAGAACACTCAGTGTCCTTCCTTTCCGTGTTTATTTGTCCTGTCTTATATTTATGAGTTCTTGTTTTCAGACTTTGGCATCTCACACTCAGCTTGTCTTCACTACTCCTCTGATAATGACTGAGCTATGAGACAAATATAAAGGCATATGTGATTAAAATTCAAAAGATCCTGTCTGGTCAGGCTGTGGCTTTTGATTTTATATTCATTTTGTCACCTTTATAAAGATTTTTTTTTTAATTATGTCCAAGAGTGTCTGTGTGTAGGTACAGATGACTGCAGTGCCCTTAGCGACCTAAAGAGGGCAGTGGATCCCCTGGAGCTGCAGTGGCCACCTGCTGTTGCAAATCTCCTTCCAAGCTCCTGGCAGCTTTGAGCTGAAGCCAGCTCAGTGGACTATGTAGCTCAAGGGCAATTTGAGGTATCAACCTCCACAGGCAACTTGTACAGGGCTTTGTGTGGTGCCTTAAGCAGCTACAAGAAAGTTAACATGGAGAGACTAGAAGCTATCTGAGAAGCACTGAGTATACTCCTATTTGCAACAATGTAAATAGCATTTGTGTCTATTTATCCCAGGACGATGACACAGAAAGCAAAGGTTTCTTTCTCATCTGTATCATTTCTCTTTTTAACATTTGTTTTTATTATTTTTCAATTATGTGTGTGTGTAAGCAAGTGTAGTGCCTTGGAAGCTAGAAGCCTCAGATCCCCTGAAACTGGAGTTGCAGACCATTGTGAAGTAGCATATATGAGTTCAGGGACCTGAACTCTAGTCCTCTACAACAGCGGTATATGTTCTTAACCATGGAGTCCAACTGTCCTTGTCTTTCCTATGATCAGAAATACTGCATTCTGAGAGGATATCTCTCTTTTTTTTTTAATTTTATTTATTTATTTATTTATTTTTCTATGTGTATGAACGTACTGTCTGCATGTAGGTTTGTGCACCTGTGTCGTGCAATACCACGGAGGTCAGAAGAGGGCATCGAATTCTCCTGGAACTGGAATCAAAGACGGTTCTCAGCCGCCATGTGAGTGCTGGGGATCAAACCCGGGTCCTCTGCAAGAGCAGTCGGTGCTCTTAACCGCTAGGCCATCTCTCCAGCCCGATATCTCTCTTTTAAATGACAGTCTTGGAAACACAAAATTTAGTGTGCATATATCTAAAATGAATCTTTTCTTTTTTCTTAGCAAATTTAGATCATCCTTGTTAATGAAAGAAAAATGATAATTATGATTTTACTTCAGATTAATTAGTCACTTTCTGAGAGTGTCAACTTTACCTGCTCTTGACTTGCTATTTGCTGTGGGTTCAAGGCACTAAGCTGTATGGCACAACTGCATTCTCCATGTTTAAGCCAGTGTTTATATCATATTGTCATTCATTTATTTTGCATTTCTATCCATCCATCAAAACGCATTCACCACTCTGGCTTAATCCACTATACACACCCTCTCCTCCTCTATGATCCCTGGGTACATTTCTCTCCCTTCCTTCCTTCCTTCCTTCCTTCCTCCCCTTCCCCTCTCCCTGCCCTCTACTTTCCTACTCTTAGCCCCTTGCTCTTTACCTTCCTTCCTTCCTTCTTTCCATTTTTTCTTTCCTCAAATTCCTACTTGCACTGAGCTCATACAATTACTATTTTATCCACTATTAGGTTACTGCTATGGATCGTACTCTACAAATCTGAATCCGTTGCTCATTTTCCAGAATGTGAACTTGATCTTGGATGTGAATTGCAGTTGATAACATGAGGTATTGAGTAGTGGATACAATTATGTCCTATAATTTTTAAAGCTATCTAATAGCATTTTCAGCTGCAATATCTAAAAGTTGTTTGATGACTTAGCTCAGATTATTATTATTTATGAAAAGTATATGATGTTATTTCATGTGTTTAGTGGGTATTAATAAAACACCAATTAGACAGTGCTAGCTAGAGTACTTGCCCAGCAGAGTATAGGGTATATTATTATTTTCTGGAGGAGAGAGAAAGAGAGAGAGAGAGAGAGAGAGAGAGAGAGAGAGAGAGAGAAAGAGAGAGAGAGAATCTTGCCCAAAGAGAATTCCTAATGCCTCTCTATGCCTGCCACCTCTCTCATTCCCAGAAAAGCTAGCAGGTGTCTTTCTAAGTAAGTCACTGCCATGTTTAGAGAGGACCATGCAGTCTCACAATTCTTTGCCACACTTTTCTACCACTTCTCTGAAATAACATTTGGCTATAGTTTCTAGAGCAGGTGGCAATTGAGAATCAAAAATACCTTGAAGCAAATGAGCATCCTGCTTACAGTCTGGCTTCATAAAGAATGAGGATCTAGCAGGTGTCCATGCTAAGTCCCATTCTAGCTACACCCACCCCACCCCCAGCCCCAACATATTTTCTTTTGCAGAATATGTTTCAGAGTCTTGTTTCTGAACAAAGAAAGTTTGGGATTATCACCATGTTGGGGTCACCCTGTGGGGAAGCACATGGGCTGTCTCCAGTCCTGAAGATGCAACCTTCTGGGTCCTTGGTTTTGCTATCTTTTCTCCCTACATAGAATGTGGAGGAGAGAGGAACATCGGGCTTTGGCGCCTATTGGTTTTGGTGTTGGTGAGTGGAGAGTGAATTAAAAATGGGTGATGTTGAGAAGGGCAAGAAGATTTTCATTCAGAAGTGTGCCCAGTGCCACACTGTGGAAAAGGGAGGTAAGGATAAGACTGGACCAAATCTCCATGGCCTGGGTCCTGGATTCTGTTTCACAGATGCCAATAAGAACAAAGTCATCACCTGGGGAGCTGACATGCTGATGGAGTACTTGGAGAATCCCAAAAATACATCCCTGGAACACAAATGATCTTCTTGGGGATTATGAAGAAGGGAGAAAGGGTGGACCTCATAGCTTATCTCAAGAAGGCCACTAATGGGGCTGGAGAGATGGCCTAGCGGCTAAGAGCGCCGACCACTCTTACAGAGGACCCGGGTTCGATCCCCAGCACCCACATGGCGGCCGAGAGCCGTCTGAAACTCCAATATCAGGAGAACTCCAGTTCCAGGGGAATCCGACCTTCTGACCTCCGCGGCATTGCACGACACGGGTGCACAGACCTGCATGCAGACAGTACACTGATACACATACAGAAATAAATTTTTAAAAATTTTTAAAAAGGCCACTAATGAGTAATAGTCACTGCCTTATTCATTACAAACATGTCTCATGACTTTTAATGTGTACCATAATCGAATTCCTACACCAGAATTCAGATCATGAATGGCTGACAGAATATTTTTGTCGGACAGTACTGATTTAAGTAAAATTGGTTTGCAAAGTTAGTATATTTAAAAAAAAAAGATTCTAGTTCTGTAAATACCACTGCTTTCCCTCTCTCTCCAAAGAGATGATTGGACTTAATTAGCAACCTACAGCTTTTCACAAAAATGGGGAATGCTTCCTCAAACTATTGAAGATTGATTTTATAATTAAATTTATATAACTGGTTATATGTTTTAACTCTGGGGAAAATTCTCTTCACTGTCTCAGAACCAAGCAAGACTCACCTCTGCTTGACTTTATATTCATTTCCTGTTCCAGACAGTGGTTAATTAGAAGGACGCAACTGGCTATGTTATGTTGTTCTTGACTCTGCCAATTTGATTAGAATTCCCTGTACCAAAAGATGGTGCCTTTTACTACCAAAAGGCATTTTAGCATGGTTTATGTATAATATCAGATAAAGAGTATTTAACACTTCAAAAAAAGAATGTGGAGGAAACCTCTGAATGTTTCTGGTGACTTACTGACATGTTCTGAGGCTCCTGATGTGAATAAAAGCAGAAATGCACCCATAAGAGCCTGAGTTTGGGATTGCATTATTTCATTACTGTGTCTAGAAAGAAACCGTGTACAAGCAGTCCTAGCTGTAATGAGGAAAGGTTTAATCAGCAATTCTAATAACTACATACTGTGATTCAGGACAATAGATTACATGTATGGAAATATTGGGCCTTCATTGTTCTCCTGTACTTAATATGCATTAATCAAATTTATCAATTGACATACAGCTACAAAGATCTAGGGAAGAAAAAATTAAACTAAAAATTCTCTGCTGTACTTGCTCTTCTGTTTTGAGCCAATGTTCATGGAGAATGGCTTAAACTCTATTGAGCTTTCACCCCAGCCATAACCAACTCAGATAAAATGCTTCCTCAGCACTAAGCTATAGTGAAATATTCAGTGCCACTTAGTAAAATATTTCAATTAATATTCTTATCAAAATCAGTGAAAAAAATCTTCAAATATGAATATTGGGACATAATTAGTATCAGTAAATTTGTGCCAAAAGAAACAGTTGAAAATAAATAACATAAACCACTTTTCAAGACTATTTCATTTGAAGATTTAAATGTTAATCTTTATGTAATTTAAATGTGTTTTTAATTAAGCTATTATCTGAAAGTCAGCATAAATATTCTACAGAAAGCAAACTAATTAAAACAACTTTGTAAGGGGGTTATGCAATGGAAATCTTGTTGGGATACTTTATTTTCATTAAGTAGGGATTAAATGAACTGTAATTAGCTTAGAACCACTTCTACCCATTTATAATCAACAAATATTTATTGATTATATTATATATCTACAACAATTATGCTAATGAATGTAAAGTTAAATCATTAAGGCTGCTTATGGCCTTGAGGAAATTCAGATTGTTGAATCCTATCTTCTAGACTGGGTGCTATTGTTCACAACTGAAAGCTATCTTAGCTTTGCAGAGGGGGTCTTCCCAAATGCCCTCTCGAGAAACATGTCCAGCTTAGCAGATCACTGGTACTTGGTAGAGAGTTGATGGACAAACACATTGTAACTTACATTTATGGCTTTACTTTGTCTCTTTTAATGTACACAGTTAAGACAAGAGAAAAGCACAGTGTGTCATTACATTAAAAAGCGAATACTGTTAACCACTGCTCCCCCAAACCTTGCACTCCAGAAGTGGAATTCTGCTCCTCCATTTAAGAATGGAGTTTTAGTTCTCCTTCCATGAACCCTGCACATGTATGAAGGGATTAACATCAAGTCTCCAGGGAGGTCTTTTCATTTATATAATAAACCCCTTTGGTGTTAAGGAAGCTGAGCAACTATCACATAAATCTAAAGCTAAGATACATGAGAAGACATGCCTAATGTTTCCAGGTTACCCGGGAATCTGTAACTGAAGCCCTCTTGCTATTGAACTCTAAATGCTTTCCCCAAATTATGAGTTTACATGGATATTATCAGAAGCCTTCTTCCAACAGACAATCCATTTGAATGGAACCTGGAAGTAATCATAATAAGACCTTTAACCTCCAAACACTCTAGGTTGAAATTTGCTTCTGTTTAACAGATGGTGTACCATGTGTTTGCTCTTAAGTTAACTACGAACAGCCTGTGTTAGTTCATCTATATGGTAGAATACTAGTGCTCTTGATATGGGTTGCATGTTCCTGGGTAGTGGAGGTTTCTAGCCACAGAAACAACCCCCTACTTTCTTTATACACACCTTGCAGGTTTATTTCCAAGCAAAGGCCCCTTGTGGTCAGTTTCTGTTAAAAGTTCAGCCTGTTCATGTGGGCTGTGTCTAATCCCTAGACTGAGGCCAGATTCTCTAGTATAAGTTAGAGCTATTTATTTATTTATTTATTTATTTATTTATTTATTTATTTTTGTCTTTTTGAGACAGGGTCTCCCTGAAGCTGTCCTAGAACTCACTATGTAGACCAGGCTGGCCTTGAACTCACAAAGATCTGCCTACCTCTGCCTCCCAAGTGCTAGGATTAAAGGCGTGCACCACCATGCCCGGCCTTTTAATCACAGGCTAGTGTTACCTAAGTCTTAACATAAACATGGATGCCAGGACTAAACACCAGACAACCAGAGTTAGTCAGGAAAGATGCAACATTAATAAATTTAAAACTTGGTGGTAGATATTCCTGTGCATCCCAATGCCAGCTAGGTTTCATTTTGTTTTGTTTTGTTTTGTTTTGTTTTGTTTTGTTTTGTTTTGTTTTGTTTTGTTTTGAGACAGGATCTCTCTGTTACTGAAGCTGACCTGGAACTTGCTATGCATAGGCCAGAGATCCTCCTGCCTTTGTCTCCCTAGTCCTGGGATTAAAGGCATGAGCAATCATACTCAGCTCCAGACACAAATTTTAGGTCTGTTTAATATGGGCTTATAGGTAAATTTTGATATCTGACTTCTGGTGAGGTTGCCCATAGCAGAGGTGGGTTACTCATCTTAGCCCAAAGGAATACACCATTATTTCATACAAGAATGCATAAATAACATAGCCATGATACAAAGGCCAAATATGAGGATTGTTAAGAACTTCTCAGCAAGGCCTTTGTCTTGCATTGAGAGAACCAAAGCCTCTTTGGGATATGGTGGAACTCTGGGTCGCAATCAATACAGTGAAACATAGTTTGGGTTTGGAAGCCAGCTACTTTGTAATTGTGTGCATCTCACAGAGGCGTGGAAATACAGCTCTTCCTCTTTTTGAAAGATTAGACTGTATTCAAATGTATAAAGTCTTCATGAATACATGGGCATCTTTTAAATAATATTTTTATTGATATTTTATGTGTTTCAGACATCAGTTTAATTTAGACATAGTCCCCTTTCCCTTCTTCTCATCCCACCTCAGTTCCTGCATTCTGCCATACATATCCTGCATCTTTCTTTCAGCCTTTTTAAAGTTTTACTCTGCAAAGGTTTATTGTTTGGGGCAGAATTTAACTATATCAGTCCATTCTTTGAACCAGTCCTTATGTTGTTGAGGTTCCCTCTCAATTGTATTGCTCCAAAGTATGCCTATATAAACGTCATATATGTACCAGAATTATGTCCTCCAGGAATAAACTGTATGTTAACTCTGATATATGCTAGGAGTTCACTTTTTTCCTTTGAATTTTATATTACTCTAAAATATGAATATATACCTTCTACCCATATACATTAATTACCATGTCTGAAAGAAAGTAGTAAGTTAATTCTAGGGCTCATTAAGAGATTCACATTATAACATCATAGTTGCTTTCAGATAGAAAGAAATATAACAATAACATTGCTCAGCTTGCCTTTCAATTGGTGGATTTGGTACTAGCATCCACAAATGAGGGAAACCATTCCTGTTGTTTTGTTTTGGGGGGACTATGTTACTTCACTTAGCAGAACGGCTTTGAGTTCCATCCATTTACCTGCAATGTTCATGGTGTTATCTTTCTTTTTTTTTTTTAATCTATTTCTGTATGTGTATGAATGTACTGTCTGCATGCAAGTTTATGCACCCGTGTCATGCAATGCCGTGGAGGTCAGAAGAGGGTGTCGGATTCCCCTGGAACTGGAGTTCTCCTGGAATTGGAGTTTCAGACGGTTCTCGGCCGCCATGTGGGTGCTGGGGACCAAACCCGGATCCTCTGTAACAGTGGTCGGCACTCTAAACTGCTAGACCATCTCTCCAGCCCCAGGTGTTATCTTTCTTTACTGCTGCATAGAACTCCATTGTATAGATGTAGCATATTTTTGTTATCCACTCATCAGGTGAGGGGCATTTGGATTGGTTCCAACTCTTTGCTATTGTGAAGAGAGCTGCAATAAACATAGATGTGCATGTGTCTTTGCAGTAGGATGAGTCCTGTGGTTATATACCCAGGAGTGGTCTGACTGGGTCAGGTGGTAGGCTCATTTTTCGTCTTTTAAGGGTTCTCCACAGTGCTTTCCACAGTGGTTGTACGAGTTTACATTCCCACCAGCAGTGGATGAGTGTTCCCCTTTCCCCACAACCTCTCCAACATTTGATGTCTTTTGTTTTCTTGATCTTAGCCAGTCTTATTGGAGTGAGATGATATGTTAAAGTGGTTTTAATTTGCATTTCCTTAGTTATTAGTAATGTTGAACACTTTAAGATGTTTCTCAGACATCTTTACTTCCTCAGTGGTGAAGTCTCAGTTCAGTTCTTTACTCCATCTTTTGAGAGAGTCATTTGTTTTCTTCTTTGTTTTTTATATATTCTGGATGTTAATGCTCTGTCATGTGTATCACTGCTGAAGACTCCCACGTTGTGGGTTTTCTCTTCACTTCCTTGATTTTCTTTCTTTCTTTTTTTGCTACACAGAAGCTTTTGAGTTTCATGAGGTCCCACTTGTTAGCTGTTGACCTTATTTCCTGAGCAGCTGATGTCTGATTTAGAAAGTCTTTTCCTACTCCTTTGTCTTATAGAGTACTGCCGACTTTTTCTTCTATCACCTTCAGAGTTTTGGGTTTCACATTAAGGTCTTTGCTTCATTTGGAGTTGACTTTTGTACAGTGTGAGAGGTAGGGGTTTAATTTTGTTCTTCTACATATGGTGATCCAGTTTTGCCAGCACCATTTGCTGAAGATGCTATCTTTCCTCCAATGAGCATATTTGGACCCTTTGTTGAATATGAGGTGTCTAAAATTGTATGAGCTCAAGTTTGGATGTTCAATTTTGTTCCATTGGTCAACGGGTCTGTTTTTGTGAAAGTATCAGACTGTCCTTATGACTATAGCCCTGTAGTATCAGGCTGTCCTTATGACTATAGCCCTGTAGTATAGCTTGAAGTCTGGTAAGGTGATCCCCCCTGTATTGCATTTTTTGCTCAGGGTTGCTTTAGCTATTCAGGGTGTTTTATCTTTCTATATGAATTTAAGGAATTTTTTTCCAAGTCTGTGAAGAAACTCTTGAGGATTTCAATTGGTATTGCCTTGAATCTGTATATTAATTTGGGTAGAATGGACATTTTTAATATATTAATTTTCTAATCCATGAGCATGGGAGGTTTTTCCATCTTTTGATGACATCTTCAATCTCCTTCTTTAGGGGTTGGAAATTTTTGTTGTAGAGATCTTTGGTGTCTTTAGTTAGGTTTATTCCCAGGTATTTTGTTTATTTATTTTGAGGCTATTGTGAATGGGAAGGTCTCCTATATTCCTTCTCCAGTTGCTTGTTGTTGGTGTAAAGAAAGGCTACGGATTTTTCTAAGTTAATTTTGTATCCTGCCATGTACTGAAACTCTTAATTGTTTCTAGGAGTTTTCTGGTGGAGTTTTTAGCATCCCTCAGGTAAACTATCATATCATCTGCAAACAGGGATAGTTTGACTTCTGCTTTTCCAATTAGTACTCCTTTAATTTCCCTTTCTTGCCTTATTGCCCTAGCAAGCATCTCAAGCTCTATATTGAAGAGGAGTGGTGATAGGGGGCAGCCTTGCTGGGTTCCTGCCTTTAAAAGGAATGCTTCTAATTTTTCTCCATTTAAGATGATGTTGGCTATGGGTTTGTTGTATATGGCTTTGATTATATTGAGGAATGTTCCTTCAGTCCAATTCCCGGTAGAACATGAAGGGATGCTGGATCTTGTCAAAGGCTTTTTCTGCATCAATTGAGATGTTTGTGTGATTTTTGTCTTTTAGTCCATTTATGTGTTTTATGATATTTATTGATTTACGTATGTTGAATGATGGTATGAATCTGGTATGAATCCAATTTGATCATGATGGATAATCTTTTTGACATGGGTCTCTATGCGATTTGCAAGTATTTCATTGAGAATTTTTGCATTTGTGTTCATTAATGAAATGGGTCCATAGTTCTCTTTTTTTGGTTGTGTCTTTGCCTAGTTTTGGTGTTAGAGTGATAGAGAAGGAGTTTGGGAGAGTTCCCTCTTTGTACCCTTCTGAATAGTTTGAGTAGTAATGGGTGTAAGACCACTTTAAATGTGTTATAGAATTCTGCTGGGAAACCATCTGGGCCTGGGCTTTTTTTTAGTTGGGAGTTTTTTTTTTTTTTATTACATCTTCAGTTTCCTCAAATGTTATGGGTCTGTTTAAACTGTCAACCTCTTCTTGGTTAATCTTTATTGGTTCCCAGGATTTCATATATTCATCCATTTCTCTTAGGTTTTCAAACTTAGTAGAGTATAGATTTTTGAAGTATTCTCATATGATTGTCTGCATCTTTTTTTTTTATCTGTTGTGATGTTTCTCTTTTCATTATGAATACTATTAATTTGGAGTTGATCTTTTTTGCTGTTGTTAACTGGGCTAGAGATCTGTCTATCTTGTTTATCTTTTCAAAGAACCAGCTTGGACTCATTGATTTTTTTTTTTTTTGTATTGTTTTCTTTGTTTCTATTTCATTGATTTCAGCTCTGATTTTTGTTATTTCCCCCTGTCTGTTGGGTTTAGGGTCCATTTGTTGTTGTCTCTCAAGTGTTTTTGTAGCTGTAGTATTAGATGATTTATTTGTTCCCTTTCTGTTTTTATGATGTAGGCACTTAGGGCTATAAATTTCCCTCTTAGGACTGCTTTTAAAGTATCCCACAGGTTTTGTTCTGCTTTATTGTCTTTTTCATTTAGTTCCCTGAATACTTTTATTTCACTCTTTGTTTCTTCCCTGACCCATTCATTATTCAGGATTGTGTTGTTTAGTCTCCATGTGTTCTTGAGCTGGTCGGGCTTATTCTGGTGTTAATATTGAACTTTATTGCACTGTGGTCTGATAGAATGCATGAAATTATTTCAATCCTTTTATATTTGTTGAGATTTCTTTTGTGTCTCAGTATGTGGTCAATTTTGGAGAATGTTCCATGGGGTGCTGAGTAAAAAGTATATTCTCTGATGTTTGGATGGAATATTTGGTAGATGTCTACAAGGTCTATTTGTTGTGTTATATTGTTCAGTTCCAATGTCTCTTTGTTTATTTTTTGTCCATTTGATCTATCCAAGGGGCTCAATGCTGTATTGAAATCTCCCACTATTAGTGTATTCTTGGTTTTCATTCTTGGTCTAGGTTTGTATTTATGCTGTTGTGCTTTTATTAGTTTCTCTCTTTAGTTGCTTGGCGATAGTTGCTCCTTTACTCCATTCTTTGAATTGCTTCAAATATTTTCTGAAGTGTTGGCTTTTTTGACATGTGTTCTTTCATTTTGTTTATGACATGAAATATTTTTCTTTCTCCAACTATAATTGACATTTTTGCTGTGTATAGTAATCTGGGTTGGCATCTAAAGTCATTTAGCACTGGGAATACTTTGGTCCACGATCTGGGTTTCATAGTTTGCACTGAGAAGTCAGCTGTGACTCTGATGGGTTTCCTGTTGTATGTACTTGGTTGTTTTCTCTTGTGCATTTCAGTATTTTGGCTTTGTTTTGAGCATCTAGTATTTTAACTATGATATGGCGTGTGGAGTTTCTTTTTTGGTCTTGTCTGTTTGGTGTTCTATGTGCTTCTTGTATTTGTATGAGTTTGTCTTTTTTCAGCTTGGGAAATTTTTTCTTCTTTTATCCTGTTGAAGATCTGATCAATACCAATGCCTTGGGATTCTTCTCCTTCCTCTAACCCTATGATACAGAGATTTGTTCTTTTCATAGTTTCCCATATTTGCCAGTTATTCCACTCTTGTGGGTTTTTTTTTAAGTTTTCATACTCTTCAATTGAGCACTTTAGATGTTCTGTGCTATGCTGCAGGTCTGATACTCTATTTTCTGCTTCATCCATTCTCCTTCTGAGGATTTCTCCTATCCTTTCCTGTTGATTGGATAAATGTTCTATCTCCTTTTTTCATTTCTTCCTGTGATTTCTTTAGTATTTCCATTTCTTTTGGAGCTTGTCATTCTCTACTTGTAGCTCCTTGCTTCACTGGTCTCTTTCTTTTTTTCATTTTAGCCTGGGATCTTTTCAGTGTTTCCACTTCCTTCCAGAGTTTGTCCCTCTCTCCCTCTAGTTCTTTTTGGATTTTGTGTTTCTCTTCCTCTAGTTCTTTTTGAAGTTTTTGTTTCTCTTCCTCTAGCTCTTTTTGGAGTTTGTCATTCTCTCCCTCTAGTTCTTTCCAGTGTTTATCATTCTTTCCTTCTAGATCCTTCCTGAGTTTTTCATTTTCTCCCCTTAGTTCTCTGATTTGTTCTTTATATTCTTTGATTTCTTTGAATATGTCCACAATTGTTCTTCTAAGGTCTATGCCTTGGTTTCCTTCCAGGTTGATCTCATTGTAGGAGTCTTCTGTTGGACTGGTAGAGTTCAGTGTGGATTTAGTCATGAGCTTTTCCCATGTTTTTTTTTTTTTTTATTGTATCTTTGGCATGTGGATTTGTTGGTTTTTGTTTGTTTGTTTGTTCGTGGTTTTGGATTCTGGTGTCTCAATGTCGGCTGAGCAGACTGGATTCACTAACAAGGCATCTGCTAGATAGTTCACACCATAGCACCACCAGCTTGAGGGTGTGTGTGTGTGGGGGGGGGTTGCTCCTTTGTCCTGATCTGGTACCCTGTTGACCTGCTGCACCTGTCTAAGTCTATGCTTTGGTGCTCTCTAGAACCCAGGTGGGAGTTTCCAGGGGTGGATCTAGGGCTCCAAAGCCCCAAGGCAGTTCCACCTTATGGGGTGCTATGCTGTGCCCATGCCATGGTGCTCTCTGGAGCCCAGGTGGGGGGTTCTGGGGGTGGGTCTAGGGCCCCAAACCCCCAAGGCAGTTCCGCCTTACTGGGGCACTGTGCCCATGCTGTGGTACTCTTTAATTTTGAGAAGTTACAGGTTCAGTGAACTCAAAGCTAGAATTCTATGTGCACAAATTGCTTCAAAATGTGCGCTTTGAGCTTCCAATGTAGAAGGAAGAGAAAAGCCAAAACATGGGGTCTTCCAAAGTGTCTACTAAATGAATTTAATTTTTATGTAATCATTTCAAGTCCTACCTATAATGCTTGGCATCTTAGGGAGACTGGCTTAGAGAAACAGTTTTAATTTGTGTGTGGTGTGTGTGTGTGTGTGTGTGTGTGTGTTTGCAGGAATAATTACTTGAATACAAATGACCAATTTGGAAAACCTCCAATTGTTATAAAATACAAGTCATAGCGTGTTTATGATTAGCATGTAATACCACAACATTACATGTTAGTACATGGAACAGCAATGGCTCAGTGGATTTACTGGGGAACTCAGATGCAGCAGGTCCTGTTTGATAAAGCCCTGAGTGGGGCTCTTTCACACTTAGGAGTTTAGTGTCATCTCAAGAACTGACTGAAAAGCTGGCAGCCCAGTGCTATTTGAGATGAAAGCCACCTCCCTCTGAGAGGACAAATCCCATAGAAAATCCAGATTAAAGAAATATCACATTTTGAGCCAGCTCGAGAAAAGTAATCAGTAGAACATGCTGATGTAGACACCTGTCCTCACCCTTCTCCACAACTCCCTCAGCACTCCTCTAACTCTTCTCCCTCCTCTCTCTATCTCCCTTCTCCTGATATTGCTTCTGATAGCCCCTTGATACAGATATTTCTTAGCATTTTTATATTCCTATTTTCCCAGCTCAAAATTTGTAAATGCACATTTTTTTCTACAGAATTTTACCTCCATTTTCCACTCTGCTCCCTAAGAATAGCAACCGCCTTATCACCTCAGTTAAGCTATGAATACACTCACTTTGCTTTCTGCAGTTAATTTTATTTTCAGGTTTTGAGTTTACATTCAATTGAATTAGCACTAAACCTAGTTTTCTTCTCCCAATTTGGAATCCCTCAACTCCTGAGTCCATTCTCAGTTTCAGATGCCCACAGAAGACCTACCTGAGCCACTGAGCCACAGTTTGCTAGACAAGATTAATCCTAAAGATCCAAAATCATTCAAACCTTAGGTCTACAGAATTGTACTGGTTAGTTTTTGTTAACTTGACACAAAGGATAGATACCTGGGAAGAAGGAATCACAAATGGGGGGTTTCCTGCATCTGATTTTTCTCTGGTAATTTCTGTGGGGTATTTGATATAAGATGTGCAGTACTTAAGTAAGTGGGCCATGGCTGTCTGAGAAAGCTAGCTAAGTGAAAAATGAGAGAGAAACCAATGTTCTTCCATGGGCTCTGTTCCAAGCTGCTGCCTTGAATTTCTGCCTTTGTGTCCCTCAGTGATGCTATGAGATATAAGATGAAATAAACCCTTTCCTTCCCAACTTGTTTTTAGCCAATTTGTTACCACAGCAACAGAGACCACAGTAGGACAGGGTCCCTATAGGAGGGGGTGGGAAAGGATTATGCCTTTCAATGGAAACCTCATTTCAGCCTTAGAATAGAAACGCCAACCAGAACTTTTACTGACATCTGAGATCCTAAACTTTTTCATAATTTTCAAAACCTGCTCCCCCTCCCCAGGTCTCCAGGACCTTTCCAAATGAAGAAATCAGGGAGCCCAGGCAGAAGCAGAGGTCTTTGGACCTGTCATCAGAATTAAACTGAAACACGGTCTTCTGAACATTTGGGAGATGGTGTCTTCTTGCTGATCCTAGAAAACCAGAGCCAACCTTTAGTGACCCATAGACCCCTCATCTACTTTCGTTTCTCTCCTCCCTAAAACCTTGGAAAAACTTCATAGTCTGTAAAAAAAAAAAAAACCCAACTCCCTTAATGTTATGGAGCAAGTCTAATCTTTCTGTAAGTAACTGGCTAACTTTGTCAAAAGAGGGAGGAAGAATACTAATCTAATGTTTATTATCATAATATCATCAAAACCGTATGAATAATACATCAACTCTGAATCTATTAATGATGAGAAAGCCAGAGAGGAGTTCAGAAGAGAAAAATAAGATTTTGTAAAATGAAACATGAAAAAGAGTACATTATGAAAAATGGTTATGAATTACTCAAAAGATTATGAAGAGATAAATTATAATGAAAATATAATGAAGAGTCACTTTGTTTATCACTTTGAATTTTCAGGCACTGATAAAATATAATGAAAAGTAAGTCAAATAGGTGAACAGAAAGAAAGATAGATGTCAGACTCAGGACCTTAGGTACTTCATCAAAGCATTTGAAGAATTAGGTCTGTCATTACTGACAATCAAGTAGGAGACTGTAAATGGAGAGATGGCCATCCCATTCCTGTGAATTAATCCTGGATGTGGTACAGAAGCGAAGTCACATTTCACTCAGACACCTAGGCGTGTATCTTATGCTCACAGCACTGTGGTCTCCCTGTCTAGGGACAGTGACTCCACAGAGCCCTGTAAGGTGCTTAGCAGATCCCCACGCAAGTGGAAACAGCCCAGCTCCAGGTACTGGCTGGGGAAAAGCCCAGGGATTCTTGCCCTTCATCTCCAATGAGGCCATGTTTGCACTGAGGTTTTAGTGCAGATGCTTCAGAAAGTGGGGCAGTAGCCCCAGCCTCTCTGGAAGCTCTTCCACACCCTTTCTTGATGCTAACTTGCAGAGTCAGTCATTACTCCTCTTTCTCATATCAATAATGGCCTTTTAGGCCAGTGTGGGCTATGAGAGATCTAGTCCTTGAAAGGCAAACAGTGTAAAGGTTTGTTACAAATCATGGAAGGGGAGGCTGAAAGAATTTAAGAGCTGGGAGATGGGAAGAGTTCTGTGAAATGCTGTCTTCAGGACGTGACAAGGATGATGCTGCCCTCCTGAGCTCACAGCACCTGTGATCACCTGTATCAAGATCAAGCCAGCCCAGCTTCTAGCACAGATGGAGGAGATGGTCTTCAGACCCCAGCCAGCTCTTCCTACTTACAGTGACTCCTTGCTGAGGAGACTCCTTCCTTTTGAAGATGTAACTGTTATAGGAATACATGCTCCAGTGGATGACCATGCACCCATGCATGTGGGAGCAGCAATAGCTGGAATGAGTGTGTTATTTAAAACATAATAGGAAACATGAAGTTGTAAGCGGCCATATGAGGGGACATGGAAGAGATTAAGGGGGTTAATATCATATTTCACTGCATACATGTATGACATATTGAACAATAAAGACATATGTTCATAAATTAAAAGTACAGCTGCAAGGTTCATAACAGCCCAGTGCCAGGCAAGGGAATCCTCCCTTAGAGTTGGTCAGAGTAGTTTAAGAGATTCTCCAAATAGCACAAGCTTTTGCCATAGCCATTGACTGCCTCCCAGAACTTGAAGTGAAGACACTGTTGCTAAAGACAGATTATACTTCAGACACAAGACTTGGAGCTGGAACTGACCTGGAAGCCTCCCCGCTGATGGCTAGTTCTCATTGTTTCAGAGGCTATAATACAAGCTGCCAAGGGGGAAGACCAATCAATGGTACTACACAGTTATAAAGCCCAATGAACAATGACTGGACCAACATGCTATTTCTATTGGTGCAATACTGACACATATATTTGGGGGATAATCAACAGCTATATAATTGGAATTAAGGCATGTTCAAGAGAGGGAACTCATGTAAACATATCCAAATACACATGGCTGGAGATATAGACCCTAAGAGAAAACCCTACTTTTGCCAGATATCTACATAATTCCTTATTTTAATTTACATAGGCAGCCTCATATTCCCAGACAAGTATACCTTTGGCCCCTCATCAAAGAAGCATCTTTTGTAACAAATGGAGACTATTACAGAGTTTTAGAACTGGACAAATGCAGAGGATAAATATCTATGAGATGCTTAACCCTAAGTGGTGCATCCTCAGTGGGTCCTGTACACTTAGATGGAATACATCTCTTAACTCTTACCAGGGAAATTTCCTTATGCAACAGATGGTGATTAATAAAGAGACCAATGATTAGCCAATATCCAGAGAACGAGAGCCCACAAAATACTTATCCCTGAACAGGACACCTGTTTCAAACCTCTGCCTCCCTAGGGATCATTGAGGAAGAGGAAGTGGAAAGATCGTAAGAGCCAGAGGTGGCGGATGGACCAAGGAAGCAGAGTCTTACCAACAGCTGATTAGTTGCTTATCGGACTCACAGCAGTGGTGACAGCGCACACGCAAGGGGGCATGCAAGCTCGAAACAGACAAAATCCCAGGAATAACACGGGAAATGGGTAAGAAATTCCAACCCAATCGATGGACTCACACTGAAGGATATTTTGGGACACAAATCAGATTTTACAGGTCATATAATACAGAGAGAGAGAGAGAGAAAGAGAAAGAGAGAGAGAAAAATTAAACTGGTCAGGGGTCAGTGTGGAGAGGTGATGAGAGGAGAGTGGATCTAAATGTCATCAAATTGTATGAAAATTGTAAAAATTCAATTGAAAGTCTTTTACAAAATTTAAAAGCACAAAAATGAGTAAATACATTCTTCTCTGTCACTCTAAACGTCGCATATGATGATTATGGCCAGTTCCAAGCTGATCACTCTTGAAGTTTGGTTTTCTCCTTCATAATTTTGTTCCTAGGAAGGGATTAAGGATAATTTTAAAATTGTTCCTGTTACCTAATAGGAAATGAATGTTCTAATCCAAGAGGGAGAAATAAAATGCATATTTATAAGTTTGGAATATAAAAGATCTACAAAAGCCACAATGATTCTAATATTTGCTCACATGACTCCATGGAACAACCCGAGTTTTACTAAGTACACTTTGTCACTTGAAAAGAGCTCATTCAGTGAAGAATGCCCATCTCTGTAGTACCAGAAGGGAAAGATCAGGCATGAGCTTTCAGTGCTTATCATGTTGAGAACCGAGTGAAGCATTTTCGTGATTCTGCCTTTCATCTCTTTGAATCATTAAGTCCAATATTTCTCTGAATGAAAGGGCAATTCAGATAAAGCAGAATAAAATAGCATCATACCTCATGACTGCTTTCCTCCTCTTCACAGGGCTGGGCTTCAATATTTCACACAATTTTTAAATTGTCCCCATCATTACTCTCCTGTCAGCCGGTCTTGTGTGCTGACATATTAAAGTATCCTTCCAGATAACCAGGTTAGTAAATTTTATCTCAGACATCATTTAATTGAAAATGGATTTATGTGAAAATGAGATTAAAGTGCTACAAAACCATCTGTTTTCTTGACCTAGAAGAGTGGTCTGATAAAGCCACTTTTGACTAGAGAAGTTACTGACTCATTACAACTAAAGGAAGATTTTATTAATAGTATAAGTTGAGTATACTTGTGTTTTAAGAGGGAATAATTATCAAATAAAAGCGTAGGAATTGGGACTGGGGGTTTAGGTCGGTTGTCAAATACCTGCTTAGAACACAAGACCATGGGCCAGATTCCCAGGACAGAAAATAAAATGAACTGCTTGTTTATTTTCAAAGTTACGTTAAGATTGATACTCAGCCCAATAGGCTGAAATGTGCCCCAGAAAGAAAAGCACACTGAAAATCAGGCTTGTTTTAATTTCTGCCATCACAACATCTGAAACACAGCCGAGATGTCTCTAGATCATCAAGTGGACATGTCTGATTATTAAATTCTTTTCTCATAATCCATGATCACATATTCCTTTGCAAATAGCTGTTTAAATATTCTGAATTCTATAAAACAATTTTCTAAATCACCATCTATTTTTTTATTTTATTTCGAGACTCCTGGCCTGTACTTGCTATGTAGACCAGGATGGCCTTGAACTCAGAGATCTACCCACATCGGCCTATGGAGTGGTGGGATTAAAGGCCCTCACCACCACACTCAATTTGTTTTTTAAACAAGCTTTGCCTTGTTGCAATGACAACAAGTGTCATTATATCAAATTGATATCCGTAGGAATAAATCATGTGGTTTTTTATATGTTTTCAAGTTCTAGTCTTACCTCATAAACTGTAAGTGGCATGTCATTTACCCAGTTACACAATGATTAAACCCATTACATTTGTATCATAATCACTGTAGTGACAGCTTGACTCTGAGGGTATTTAAATTATCCTGAAACAGAAGATAAAAATCATAAATAGAATGCAAGTAGAAGCAATGAGAAAATACTTCTGAATGGGTTTTGTGAAAATGGATCTGATCTTGGGTTTGCAGTCACCTGAGGAAACAATCCAGGTGACAATAGAACTATTCACAATTATCCACATAGCTATTATATTTACTCATTAAGATATCCTAGAAATTATGCAGCTAGAGATTTTGTATCTGCATCAAAACATTATTTTTACTATAGATTGTATTACATTAACTCTGTATCTCTCTAATACCAAAAAATGATCAGACATGCAGTTTTGCCATCTTCTTGCCTAAAACATGCTAAAATTAATTTTTTTCTTTGTAAAATTAGAACCCTGGCCAAACAAAACATATCAAACTGGGTTTAAATAAGTAAAAATTATTTTAGCATATTTTAAATTTTAATGTAGAAAGTATCAGAAAAACATCTACATCCATCATACTTTTCCTATTTTTTTATATTGCTTAAGACAGTTCTTTCCAAAGTCAGATCATCCATACTACACAAGGACTGACTGAATTTCCTGGAATAAATCAGGCTGTTTATAAGAATGGTTTAGTTGAGCTTGGCCATGGTATCCTCACATAAAAATGTGTAATATTCTCAATATAAGTTCATTTCATGTGAGAGTTGTGAAAACACTGGCCACTCAATACATTGTCATGAAGAGGTGATTACTCCATCCTGGTGGTGTTCCCTTCAGCTCACTGACACAGATGTCAGAATAAGAGTATTTTTCTAATCTGAAAACCTGGTCCCTTGAAGAAGCTTCGACAAATCAACTTGAACCTTTACAATTCTCATTTCTCTGGGCCTTGCTGAGTCAGCAAGTATCTTTACCTTTTGTTGCTGGAAACAGAACTATTGTGTATCTAAATCTGTTCTACAGCTGTATTATAGTGACTGGTTTTGCCTTTGCTAGAGGCAGAACAGTGAGATGCTTAATGATACACAGACTCCTTTGTGTCTAAAGATTTATCCAAACTTAGAAGTATTGAATTAATCTTTAAATCTCCCACTGCCTGAGGTTCTTCTGTTTTCTGTTAAGGATATCAATGGATTTCTCATTCTAAATGCATTTTCCTTTTTTTATATGAGGATACCACAGCCAAGCTAAAATTCCATTGTTTTTCTATATTCTAGCAAATGGGAAGGAGCCTATAACTTGTTGTTGGAGACAAATAATCCAGTGATCCTGTTGATTAATTCCATATTACTTAAGAACATATTGTTTCTCTCCTAGCCTCCTCCATTCATGGTTGAGATTGAGAGGCGATCTCTGAAATGTATTCTATGTAAGTTAAGCTGACATGGTTAGCCATAACTGCTTAATTTTTTTCCAGTAAAATAAGGCATGTCTATGAACAAAGCTCTTAGGGGAAGCAGAAATTTTCATACTGTGTTCTCAACAATGTACCCCCAGATTGAAAATGATTGCTCAGACATTCTGCATTGTGACCCAGAACAGTGTGACAGGAAAAGCTGACTGTAGACATGCAAATCCACCACTGAAAGGGACTCTAGATTCCCTTACCTCGTTCCCTTTTAACATTCTCCATAAGTGGAAGAACTTTTCTGAATGTACCCTAGGCTCATGTTTCTTAAATGTCCATTACTTTCCAATTGGTGTCTTCTTAAAGTGAAATCTCAATGTCTCCATTATTCTTTACATCTTTTTTTTTTTTTTTTTTTTTTTTTGGTTTTTAGAGACAGGGTCTCCCTGTGGCTCCAGCTGTCCTGGAACTCACTCTGTAGACCAGGCTGGCCTTGAACTCACAAAGAGCCGCCTGCCTCTGCCTCCCAAGTGCTAGGATTAAAGGCGTGCACCACCACGCCTGGCTCGATGTTTGGTGTTTTAATTGAACTTTGGAGTTTTATTTCTTCACATTTTAGCATTTCTTTCAAACTAAATGTAATAACTTTAGAAAAGATGTTAGCTACTATACATTTTCTCTTGCTCAAGAATTAAACTGAACCTGGATTCATTTTAGGGAATTTATATTTTTCTCAGTGGCAATGAGGTTTTGACTTCCAACTGACATGCCTGATGAATCTTGAATGTTTGTTTCCTTTAAATGTTTCCACTGTTGTTGTTTTCCTCCAATAATGTCAACACTATCTTCCTTTTGCCCTTATGAAAAGTATAGATACAATATTTAACACAAACCTATTTCACATTTCTCTTTCTTGGAATTATTCTTTTTTCATTTTGTTAAAGTTTTCTTCATTGAAGACCTTTGTGGTAACTCTGTGTCATCTCAAAGTTTGGTGATCAGTCACTCTGTAAAATTTCTACACAGTCTTGGGTGCATCTTTTCCCTACAAACTCTGCCAAGAACTTGGTGACTCTTCTGACAAGCACTGCCCTTTAAGATCAGCTTCCTTTTGGTATGGAAACATGTGTCACAGAATCCCACAGGGTTAATGATGCCAAGGTTGAGTTTTCACTTCTGCTCTGCTGAGGTTAGTTAGGTGAGGACTCTGTTCTGGAAACTGTCATGCATTAATCCAGGCTGGAAAAGGATTCCCTCATCAGTTAGCTGGTCACCTGACGTATAAGGCATGCCAATTGAGACAAGACTCTGGGGCCCAGCTACCAGCTTTGAATTATACAAGCCAAGGACACTTTCAAACAGTCTGCCAGCCAGATGAGATTGCATGACCTTTTCTGTCCCTATGGAGGCTGAGGAGAGTGAGGAGCACATGGAATGTTTGGCATGCTCTGTCTCTTCCAGGCCATCCCTGCTCAGTGTAGGTCAGACCCCTTATGGCTGCAGCCTCTAGTCCCTAGGCTTGCATGTTCCTCTGACCTTATTTCAAGAACCCCACTGCATCTGTGAGGCAGATACACATGTTTCACAACAGTGAACTGTTACACCTTTATTACATGCTTGTTTGGTGTGTATAAGGCTCTCCATACTCAGCAAGGTGTGATTAATGGAACTATTCTAGACACAACGCTTTATAAATTTTATTATAGTTATTTATTTATTGGATGGGGGGCCACCTGCTTACCATACATGTATCCAAAGGACAGCTTGTGGGAGTTCATTCTTCCCTTCCAGCACATGGGTCCCAGGGCTTGAACCTAAAGCATTGAGCTTGGTGATAAGCCCTTGTAGCCACCTAAGCCATGAGGCCTGTGGACAAGCCCATTTACCCACCTGCAGCCCATCTAGACATCACTTTTTAAAATATAATTACTTTATTTCTGCCTTTTCCTTGTTTCTTTTTAGTGTCTCCAACAGATATCCAATTTTTCCCATTGCTATTTCTGCAATGCTCAACCTAAGTCAAGACCTTCTAACTACTGTAACAGTTTTCTAACACAGTCCAAGCCTCTCTGTGCTTAAAATATCTCCTGCAATTTTTCTCTATACAGAAAAACCATTTCAATCATCCCAACCAACATCTAGAGTCTCCAGATATCTGGCTTGCAAAAGAAAGTCTAATATTTGAACTGTTCATAATAATCTTGCATGGAAAAGTTAGCATTACCATGCCCTGAAATGACACGAGCTCCCTCTGCTCCCCTGAGCCCGAGGTAGGTGTTTCTACCCCTGGGGTGGACTGTGAAGACAGCAGCCTCTTAATTGTCTCAGTGTTCTAACCCTTATAAATCCATTCCCAGTATTGTCATGAATCAAACAAAGAAATAAAAGTAATCATTTTTAAAAGCTGAGAAAGTCAGTAATCCTAACCTAAAGAACATAATGGTGTTTCATATATTGAATTTGTATTGTGGAAGGCTATTTCTTAATCAGAGGGTGAATACCTTTATCTCAGGATCAGGGACTGTCGAATAAAAGCTACCAAATATCATCCTAAGTGGCTTTGCTGTAGCTGATTCTTTGTTAAGTCCTAAGTGCTTTAGCTTGGTTAATTGTGATATAAAGGAATTGAGGGAAATTCATACAAAAGCTCCAGTATAGTATCAGCTTGTTATGGGGATACCCATGGGTATTCTTCTCCAAAGAATGAACAAGAGTGAAATATATGATGAACAATTACAATCTGGACAAAGAAAACACTGTGATTCTAAAGTGTTTCCTGTACTCCAACTCCTGGGTTACTACTTGCATATGGTAAGCACATACTTTGTGGTTAATGAAATAAATTAGATTTAAAAAATCACTCATAGAGAAATTATTCTATGAAAGTTTATAAATAATACTTGATGGTTTAGAAGCAAAATCTCGCATAAGGAGAATACACTCCCATAAAAAACTGTGTGACCTCGAGACCTCGAAGGAGTCAGCATTATAATGTTGATTTCCATCAATATATCTGTATGACATGAACTAATCTTAGACTAGTATTTCTCAATGAAATATATTAAATATTTATGTTAAATCTAGCAACAATCCCTATTCACATAAATACATTAAACTAGTATCTCTATAGAAATGCCAATTGCTTGGCCCTTGGATAGATGCTGAGGGAAACTCCGAACACTGCAATTCCCACCCTGGAGGCCTTGACTGTGACCCTGAATATGGAGTTAGTTTAAATGTTAATAGCAGATGACAAGAATGACCCTGACTGGGCTGCCTAATAGTTCTAGAAACATTAGGAATGTATAAACACAATGCAAGACATTCACCATAAGAAAGGTTCCGTATTCAAAGACCCTGCAAGGTAAGGCTTATTCTAAGAGGCTCAGAAATCCCCGCCTCCCAGGAGGGGAAGTTAGGCACACTCAGCAAACTATGGAGAAGCAAGGGGTGTGTTGTGTGTGGAGGACAGGCTATGCTTTAAAGTGCTTATATGTATGGGCTGGAGAGATGGCACAGCAGCTAAGAGCACTGGCTGCTCTTACAGGGGACCCAGGTTCATTTTCTAGCATCCACATGGTGACTAATAACTATCCATATCTCCAGGTCCAGGGGATCAGACACCTTCCTCTGGCCTCCACAGTCATTACATAACAGGGCTGCACTTACAGACTGGCATTATACTCATATACATAAAATAAAAATAATAAATGAAATATTTAAATTTCATGTATGGAAGGCTGCATGATCCAGTTATATTCTCCGTCAAAGTGGCCTGATTGAAGGACTTGGGCATCAGAATTAGACAGATCAGAGATAAAGTTAGAATATGTTCTGAAGACTGTGTAGAAAATAGTTTGAAGTCTGGAAAAACTGGATTTATCTTCTGTGGCCACTATGGTTAACAAGTAAATAGAGTAGCAGGCAAATGGGTAGATGGATTGGTGGAGATAACAGATGGATAAGTGATGGACAGCTAGACAGATAGGTGGGTAAGTAGAGGGATGTCAGGCAGGTAGTTCATAGAAAAAAAGAGCTTTGGATGGCACTCATTATTTATTCACAGTATAATATGTTATAATAAACTTGGTTTAAGTTAGTCCTTTGGAATGGGAGGAGGCCCTATTCAGAGACACATCCTGGGCAGTGCTGTGCTACAATCATCCTGACACACTCAAACATACTATTTTTGGTTGTTTGCATTCTGAATGAGAAGAAAGCTATTGCTTAGAATTAATACCCACAGGGGCTGGAGAGATGGCCTAGCGGTTAAGAGCACCGACTGCTCTTGCAGAGGACCCAGGTTCGATCCCCAGCACCCATATGGCAGCTGAGAACCGTCTGTAACTCCAATTCCAGGAGAACTCCACTTCCAGGGGAATCTGAGACCCTCTTCTGACCTCCGCAGCATTGCACGACATGGGTGCACAAACCTACATGCAGACAATACATTCATATAAATAAATAAATAAATAAATAAATAAATAAATAAATAAATAAATAAATAAATAAATAAAATATTAAAAAAAGAATTAATACCCACAACAAGCAAAACAATAAACAAAATGTTCTTATGTCACCTTCAGAGACTAAGTAAAAAAAAGTCAGAGTTGCCAGGTGTGGTGGCGCATGCCTTTAATCCTAGCACTCAAGAGGCAGAGACAGGTGGATCTTTGTGAGTTCAAGGCCAGCCTGGTCTACAGAGTGAGTTCCAGGACAGCTGGGGCTACAAGGAGACCCTGTCTCGAAAAGACCAAAAAAAANCATCTAAAGTATTGGATTCTTTTTAATTTTCTATTTTTAATGTAGTTTAAAGAAGAGAGTTATTCTTTCTCATAAATCTTAGAGCTTAGAGACATGAACTTCAAGCTATGTCCTTAGTGGCATCAGAAGATGTGGTATTGATTTTACTAAAAAAGATTACCCAGCTTGACTTACATATAAGGGTTTGGTGCTAGGATACACAAATGAGGGGCACCATATAAAGCTGTTATGCTAAGCGAAATAACACAAACATATTTCTTTATATTGGCTGAGTTTTTATAAAAAGTACGTGTATATGTTTACAACTGACAATTTAATTTTTCATAATTGGGAAACATGATTTAAAATTGTCTTAAGTGATGAGACATAAAGACACAGGAAAGAGTGTGTTGTTTTATAAAACTAAATGGGACATTTGAGAAACAGGAGTCCAAGGCCCCAGCATGAATCTATCAAGATTGCTGCAGATGTAGATTAAGCTGCAGAGGGCAGGGGAGATCACTGCTGCAAATATTCAAGCTTCAAAACAAAGATTATCATCTAATGGTGCAGGTCAGAAGACTATGCTGTGCTCAGAGGTCTAGGAGCAGGTGCCAACCTTCCTGTAAGAAGCTCAAGGAAGATTTCCCCTTCTACTCTCTAACTTCTGAGAATTAGCCCCTGTTTATCTTGTGGCTTCTTTTCATCTCCAAAGCCACATGCCATTTGGACCCCTGAATTATTGGTCTATCAGCTTCTTTGAATCTCATCTCTGGCCTCTTTCATTAAGCACTTTGGTGATTATGTTGGGTTCAAACAAACAATCTAAGGTTATCTCCCAGTTCCCAGCCTCTTACTGAAATCATGTCAGCTGTGCTAGTTAAGGTTCAGGTCTAAGAACTTAAGCATGGCCATCTTTGGATTGGCATTGTTTTGCCCTCCATGGGAGTAAAAAACAAATTTTAAGGATTTCCATAGAAAAATAGCTTGTTTTCTCATACACTAAATTTATAAAAAGACTGTATCAATGTGACTGTGGCTGTGCAGAAGAAAGAAGTGGACTATGAAGAGGACAGGGAGCAGAAAGAAGGGCAAAACACTGGTGAAAAAGGATGGAGAGGAAGAAGGAAGAAAAGAGAGGGAAAAAAGGAGGGGGGACTGTGGACAAAGCCTCAGTGTGGGAACAAACACAGTGCTCAAGGTCATCAATAGTCCTTTTCTAAGCACATGAATGTTGTGGTATAACATATATGATTCTTTTCTAACTTTCCTGATCTTTTAAAACTATATTCAGAGTCCTCTGTATGGCTCTATTCCCTGCTGCTTTAGGATTGTGTTTTGGATGCCCAGGGGCTGAACTGAGGGAAGAGTCCATGTTCTGTCATCTCCCTCTAAAATCCTCATCTCCTCAGTGGAGCTGGATCACAGAAGCACTCTTAAGTGCTGACAAGAGGATCAGAACAAGGGAAAATACACACCCAAGAATCAGAAAGAAACTTCACTCTCTCATCTCTGTAGACATTCCAGGCTGAAGCTACTCTGAACCTAGGGTGGAGGGGACAACACTAAGCCAGCATGCCATCAGCAGCATCCAGTCACGAGTAATGATGTGTCCTTGTCATGCAAACATTGCACAAGCGACTGTCATCTATGAATGGACATCCTGGGATGCTCCTCACCCAATTAAGCTAAGGAGATTTGTAGGACATCACATGATGTTGTGTTTTGGCTACATCCTGAATTATTTTTAAGCATGTTTATGGCATATTTTAAGTCTTATGTGTGCATGCACAGAAATGCCAGTGCACAGAAGTGGACCTCAGTGGACATCCTGCAGGAGTTGGTTCTCTCCTCCTACCATGTGGGTCATGAAGCGTGAGTTCAGGTGACAGGTGTGGTGGTACGTGTCCTTACCCACTGAGGAATCTTGCTGGTCTCTGTATAATTTTTAATTATTATTAATTATGTATGTTAGTATGCTATGTTAGGAAAGTGAAGCTAGGGCCAAGGACAAAGGAATGGTGTATATTAGATTTTAAAATGTCCTTCATTTATTGTTCTTTAGTTAAGTACCATCATTATCAAACATGGTGGAGTCCCTGGAATCCCCTGTTCTAGATAACCACTGACACAAAGGATGAATATCATGTTGTATATTTATGAAAGTGACATTTTAAAGAAAAGTAAATAAAAAGAATAAATGTTACAATTAAAATCCTTTAACAGTAAGAAGAGAAAAGATGTCCATTGCCATAGAAAGTGGATGTTTGTGACACATGCTTCCCCTCTCTTTATGGACTTGACTTGATTAAGAGAATTTGGCATTCACTAACAGAGGGAAACATTCTTCAAAATTATTTCCATACAGTAGACTAAATGTTAAGGTTTCTGGGCTCTTAAATATTTTTTGTATTCGTTGAGAGACATTTGGATCCAGTTGTTTTGTGTGTTATATTGCTTTAGCAATAAAGTGACCAACAATTAGGTAAAATAACTATATAAGCAAGTCTAAATATATTCATTATTCATATGAGAAGAATGGCATACTCATATAACTTACATATTCATGATTAATATAGATATAAATAGGTGTGCATCTATAGGCACATATTGTCTTATTTGTTTACATAATAATCTATGGTATTCCAGTTTCTTATTCCAGTTTCTTGGGAATAGATGAAGGTAGCAAAAAAAAAATCTCACCATGAAAGCCTTGCACTGCACTCTCATTGCAGGGGGTGACACAGGCTGCATGCTTACAGAGCGGTGCCGATTTCACTGGCCTCACAGAACCTGCTTGATATTTCTTCACACACTAGGAACAAGATCACAATGATCAGAGAGGATAGTGCCTACTGCCAAGTTTCTTACAAAACAGCAAGACTGCACTGCTTATGCAAATTGACAGTTTGTCAACTTAGCCTATTAATTTTGAAAGCCACACTTGTGAAGATCATGCAACTTTTGAACCATTAGGGGTCTATGCATTTTACAACATAATTGAGTTGGGAAATGGTTTGAAATATCACCAATATCATCGAATTCATCCAATTTCTTACACTAATTTTTCCATCGTGCAATCAAAACATCTGTGAGTAGACCTCTTCCCTGTGATTGCTGTAGGAATCTTTGAACGGCAAGCTTGATGGAAAAATCTCTGAGAACTAAGGGTATTTTCATTCTTTGTTCTTCTCCCTCTTCCTCCCACCTTCCCATCTCTCTTTCTCTTTCCGCTTGAGACAGAATCTCAATATGTACCATAGGCTGGCCTCTAACTGTCACTACACAAAACATAAAAACAAATCTCCATAAATTGTGTGTAAGCACCATTGTGCAATGCTTAAAAATCCACATGCTGCAGTCCCAAACCTTCTTTGGGAGGGATCCAGCATTAAATACCTGCAGTGGAATTGCTGGAGGAACTTTAGACCCCCTCTCCATTGCTGTATGTGAGAAGAGAAAAGGCCATGCAAGGCCAGAGAGAACATGGCCCTCTGCCAGCCAAACAGAGCATGAGACCTTGTGCTTACAGTTCCAACTGTGAGGAGATAACTTTTATTATTAAACCACTCAATCTCTGCTGGTTTCTTATGACAGCCACACAGATGGAAGCCTGCAGCTTGAAATAAACCATGAAGCTTCTCTGTCATCATTAGCCCTTCTGGCCTTTAATAAAAGAAGTTCATACTGTATGAAGCACTGATGAAGTAATGAACAAATATTTTACAAATAACTTAGAATTGTTCTGTCTGTGTGATGGGAGCCATTCTGTGTCCACAGCTGGAGCAACTCAGAACCTCCAACTAAAATGAATAGGCTTCTATGTGGCGGGATCCACTGCACTGAGGTGACCAGTTTCTACCAGGAGCTTGAACAGAGCAAATACAGAGCTAGAGTTCCTGTGCAGTGCTTTGCATGGGTTTTAGGCATAGTGGGTTGATGTATAAAGTAATTGTAGGAGTAAAAAAGGAGGGAGAAGTGAGGTCAGATGAAATAGACTTTAAGTTAAACAGGGATGCCAGTGTGTGGGCATGTTCTGCTGTGGCACTATAGAAAGTTAGGGTTGAATTTCTAACATTCCCTTGTGGATGTCTGAAAATTAAGTATCGATTTAGTGTTTAGTTATACCCCTGTATCCTTGGTCATTGCTACAATCCCAAGCCTCTCTCTCTATTTCTCCTAAATAGAGAATCAATGCGAGATAGAAATTACAAGTGTATTTTTAAAAGTTATTTTAGTCTTTAGAAAAAAATTAAATTACTTCATTTCAGCACTATACTACTTAAAATTTAGTATCTGTGTTGACCATGTAAAGATCACTATATTTTATTTATATTTTGGTTACTTTGCAGAGTTAAATATACATTTACCACTTCATATACAATTCTAGAGTATTATAGCTACATATAATAAAAATTTTATTTAGTTAAGTAATATCAACCAAAAGAAATTCTTTACTGTCTTCAGAAGCACAATGTTATGTTTAGATAGATCTTACTCTAAAATATCTTGAGTTTTATATAGCAGTTAAACTAACAACAACAAGAAGTAAATTGTTGAGAAAAGTTAGACTTGTAAGTCTATGAAATAGTAAATTTCTGTGAAAGAACTGCTTTTTTTTTTTTTTTTTTTTTTTTTTTTTTTTTTGACAGGGTCTCCCTGTAGCTCCAGCTGTCCTGAAACTCGCTTTGTAGACTAGGCTGGCCTTGAACTCACAAAGATCGGCCTGCCTCTGCCTCCCAAGTGCTAGGATTAAAGGCATGCGCCACCACTCCCGGCTAAAGAACTGCTTTCTATTAGTGAAGAAAAACATGTCAGCAAATCTAGTAATAAAGACCAACACAAATGTGAAGAACATGTTCTGTGCCAGTGAAGAAGAAGATTCAAAGTGTAAAGGAGATTCATTTCTTCTGTAGTGTTTGTATATCATCAAGGTAGGAAATCAGGGTCAAAGTCTAGATGAACATCTGACTTCTTCAATGTGAGAAGAAAGCCATAACCTGAAAACTTCACAGCCCGTGACAGGGCACGTGGACTTACATTTCCAGCTACTGAGACATTAAGGCATTAAAGCAGACTGTGAATGCTGTTGGATTAGAAATCTCTGGAAGTGAGAGATTAAGGAATAGAAGAGTTCTGAAGAGTTCATTCAATGTTTCCTAAGCCCCCAGAATTACCCTATAAAACCTTAATACTTAAAATTCACAATAAAATTAAAGAGATTCAATAATTGTGAATTTTCTATTTGAGAATAAATGATAACAAAGATATATTATGTAATTTAAATATCTTAATAAATATAAAAAGAATATAAAATTTTTGGAAAGAATTATAAGATTTGAAATGTCAATGCCTACATTTCTGACAATTTTAAAATGAAATGCTAAATTGATAAATTTAATCAAATTCTTTATTAGATATTTTAAAACTTTTGGTTGCAGGTTTTTCAAAGAAAAATGGACACTTCTTCCACAGAAGATGAGCTTTTTCCTATCTGCACATTTGGAAGATGATTTTACACTCTTTAAGAGAGCCTCATTTTTAGGTTGGTTAAAAAACAGTTGAGAGCTGATGAGATGGCTCAGTGGTAACCTGTTTGCTGCTTTGCAGGTCTCACAGTCAGAATTCAGAGCCATAGACTTCTCTGAAAACTGGACCTCACAGTGCCTGTTTGGGATGCCTGTGCTCTTACAAAGAGATGGGACTCGGTGACAGGAGGAACCCAGGACATTCCCGGGCCAGCTGGCTCATGTACTCATTTATACAGCAGATGACCTTGTCTCAGAGTGGCAGATGTCAAGCTTCCAAAATAGAGAGTGTACCTTGACTTCCACATATGTGCCATAATAAATGCACACCTACAAACCTACACACACACATACATGTAAACACATACACAGAAACAGATAACATAGAAACACAGCATACATGAACATGAACACTCACACACACACACACACACACACACACACACACACGCACACACACACATACATGTAAAGCAGAGTTGCAATGTTTGTCCTGTGATATAAACATTTTTCTTACTACAAGCAGCCAGAATTAGGCTCAAAGTTCTGATGTATCTCCATTAACTTTCAACCCCTCCTTGCCCCCATTATCAGTCAATCTTACTGACTATAAACTGTGGACTTCTCAATTCACTAAGAGAACTTACTAATCAAATGAGGCTGGAGTTTAGACTTGATGCAAATCTGGACAGGAGGAGGTATTCCAAACAACAAAATCAGAACAGGGCTTGTAAAGGAATCTGGTTTGGGTAAATTCAAAACAAGCCTGAAATGATCTATCATGAGCCAGGATCAGGTGAGTTTGTGATTGAGAAATTTTGAATTAGTGGTCACAAAGGAGCGGTGATTCATGGAATGCAGCCATCTGCCTTATTTCTACAGAAAAATTCTCTCTAGGAGCTGGCTCCCTGAGCATTGTATCAAAACATCTCTGTCCCATTTCCCACAGTCAAGGGGAATTATGGGTTCAGTTCTTAGCCTCTCGTTTAGCCAGGCACTGGCAGAGGATGATCAGGAGCCACTCAGGTCTCAGGCAGGCACACCCCAGCCAGCTAACTCTTTCATATGTCAGGATCACAGATAGATTCCCTGTGGGTATTTGCATCCTGTTTTTATTCCTTTTCTGGTTAAATATAAGTTATTCCAGCACTCTCCAGGACAGTGGCCACACTACTGTGTCTACACTTCTGGAGATAACATTTGGTTTCCCAGTACAGACAGATAAAAAGAGAAGGAATATAGGCTGACCCTTAAACCTTAACAGCAAAAATTGTCTCAAATTAACAGAATGAGCAGTTTCCACTTTCAAAGAGATTGGAAGTCCTATGCAAATGACCATGATTGAAAATGATTGAATTCTTGGGCCGTTTCCTAAATCATTTAATGATCCCAGAAATCTTCACAGGGTGATGGAGAATCATTCACATGGCCAATATAGGTCAGTTTGGCCAGTTTAAGGAAAGGCTCCTGGGATATATTGTCTGGTCTTTCTGAAATCCTCTGGTCTCTCCAACTGCTCTCTGTATAGAATCAGGTGACAATCTTTCCTTCTTGTGAGCCTTTTATTTTATTTTATTTTATTTTAATTTTAATTTTATTTATTTATTTTTTTAATAATTTTTTTATTGATGCCTTGTGTATTTCATACAACATTTTCCAGTTCAGTTAAGGCATATATCCCCTTCCATTTCCCCCACCCCACCCCTACCCATCCCAGATCATGCATTCTGCCGTAAGTTTTCTGCATCTTTCTCTGCTTTTTTGTTTTGTTTTGTTTTCATTTTTTTTTTTAGCAATAAGTGATAATTTGTGAGTACAAGCATCCTTCATGTAAAGCCAATTTGCAAGCAGTTGTGCCCAAACCCACACAGCTCATGGGTCCCACCATCCACCAGGGGGGGCTTGTATGTTCAATCAAGTTGATCAAATGAGTGTCCAGTCTATATTGTTGTAGTTTCACCATTAACCCCAATCAAAGCCCTTACATTCTACCACGCCCCCTCTTCCACAGATTGTTCCCTAGGCTTAGAAAAGGGGCACAGGTGGATGAGAAGCAAAACACTCTACTTTCTCTGGAGCTGATGTCTTGGTCTCTAGTCAGTTCTGGCTGTTTTCTTTCATGGGCTGCCAGCTTGTCCAGGTATAACCTTTCGATCCTACTAATGAAGCACATGCAATTAGATATTTAGGTATTAAACAGTATAATATATAGCCTTTCGATCCTACTAATGAAGCACACACAATTAGATATATAGGTATTTAAACAGTACTAATTGTTATGGTAGGTTTCTTTGGTATAGACACAGATGTTTGGATGGTATGTTAATTCATGATTTACATTTTCTTCTGTTAAGTATGGCAGGGTCTTCCTGTGGTTTACAACATTTCCTAACCATTAGAGGATGTAAGCTTGTGGCATCAGCCGTGGGTTATTCCTCCAAGGAGAGAGCTAATAGCCAATTAGATTTGGGATATACAGACATATGGCTGCCACTGCTGCACAGTATTTCCAGGCAGATGAGGTGTAGCTGGTGTGACGGAGGAGTCTTGCTTGACTCAAGGAGACCTATTTTGCTTTATTGGTTTAGTGGTCTTTGGTAACACTCTCTGGCATCCCAGAGACCATCTGTATACTTGCAAGTGCGGTCTCCATACATCTTTCCCATGTTTGTATCAGGTCTTCAACAGCAGGGCCTTATCGCCTCTCTTCCTGCAGATATCCCAGTTTGGAGGCAAGGAGCCTTTACCATTTGTGGGGGCTTGGATCCCCTGGCCAACATCTCCTTGGTAGAATAATCCATTGTTGATGTCAGAGCTCCTGTAGTAATATATTTTGTTTAAGTGAATAGCTTAAGGAGACTTTAGCATTATATTTGGTTCTGAATAGAGAATAATCCTTTTCACAGTTCCTATGTCCATTAGTCAATTAAAGAAGGCAGTTTTACTGATTTTACAAGAGAATACCTCTATAACAGCTGGCTCCAATCTACAGCTGGAGAACGACCTCATCATCATCTTATTTCTCCTTATTCTATGGGGGGGAGTTAAGAAAGTCTCTTGTATTAAAACCTTTGCGGCACCTAGAAGGTAAGCTTCGTTAGGAATCATTAAAAATAGTTGTTACTAGTAGGATCCACAGAGGGGCCTGATGTCTGCAGCAATCTGAGGCATTTCTTCCCTTCAATGCCAAGAGGAGTCAATCCTTCTGCTGGCACTTTCTGGTACATCCTACTCACTGCAAAGCTGCATTTTCTTTCTCAGCCATTAAGTTGGTGATACTCTGGCCTGTTGGAACATACAAATCCTTTCCCATAGTTAGTTTTAAGATTTGGGTTGCAAGGTTTTTTTGACAAAAAGTTTTCATATCTATTTATATCCCCCTTTTTTATTTAAGGTTTTTATTTTTGACCCATGAGTCTCAAAAGAGCAGTTGTTTTATACATACCTATAGGGTGGAATCAAGGCACAGATTTCATCAAGTTCACCCATGCTGTTTTAGGTTACTGTATGTGATTAACTTGGGAAACAAAGTTTATTTTTGAGTTAAATCATCCTATAGGTGAAAGAGATTGCTACCAGGTGATACTATATGACAGCAAAATTATAGGGAACATTTGTTTATACCAATCCCAAAGTAATTGTTATACAGATCTTAGTTAAAGCTAATGTGGACAAGAGCAATTTATATCACCAATTAACTCAGATGCATTACCGTTTTTATCAGCCTTCAAACCAATGTTGTCCAATATGCACATATTTACTTTTACTAAGTCCTAAAACACCATGTATCCTGTAGAGGGGACATGGGTGTATATTCAATTTTATTTATTTCTATATGTGTATGAATGTACTGTCTGCATGCAGGTCTGTGCACCCGTGTCGTGCAATGCCGCGCGGAGGTCAGAAGAGGGTCTTGGATTCCCCTGGAACTGGAGTTCTCCTGGAATTGGAATTTCAGACGGTTCTCAGCCGCCATGTGGGTGCTGGGGATCGAACCTGGGTCCTCTGTAAGAGCGGTCGGCGCTCTTAACCGCTAGGCTATCTCTCCAGCCCCTCTTGTGAGCCTTTTAGAAAGCACAAAGCAGGGAGCCTTAGCAATAAAAGAAACCCAGTCCCAAATTTCCATCAGTGCCTAAACTTTGGGAACTGGGTGTAAGACTGTGCTTACTTCCTTTCCTATTAAACTATTGAAGATATTGAAGACTGCCTTTTTGAAGTAGGAAAATGATCAGTTCAAATAGAACTTTGGTGAGACTGGGCCCTGCAAGACTGCTCGAAGGCCTACACAGCAGAGAGCCAGCGGCAGCACAGAGCCCCCTATCATGCCAAAGTCGCCTTCAGGACAGCAGCACTGGAATTTTTAGTGTTGTGTTACGTGTTACCCAGTTAATCCTCCAAACAACTTTAAGAGACCTAGGCCAGTGCAGTTCCCTCTATCCTGAGGTACAGAGGCTAACAATCCTCCACATCTCTGTTGGCTTTGAGAATATGGTGGTAGGTTTTAAATCCAGTCTCCAGGTTTATTTTTGAGATTTATTTTTATTAATTTAATTATGTGTTTAGGGAGTGGGTATCTGCAAGTAATTATCAACTCTAAATGTGAGTAGGATTTTATACAAAGATAGAAGTTAGGACTAAACACCAGTGGAGGATTGTTATTATTATTATTATTATTATTATTATTATTACTTTTTGTTTTGGGTTTAGTTTTGGTTTTCTGAGAAAGGGTTGCCTTGTAGTCCTAGCTGGAACTCACTATCCCTTGTGGAGGAATTTATAAAATTTTATTTCATCTCCAAATTTAAAATTAACAATCTAAAATCTGTTTAGTCATGTTGACTTGTGTATATGTTCATTCACATCTATGTCTATACATGTGTTTGTACATGTGCACATGTAGGCTTCAGGTCAACACTGTACTTCTGTACTTCTAAGTCTCAGTGAACCTGGAGTTCACATCTCTGCCTATACTAGCTGACCAGCAAGACCCAGGGACCCTTCTCTGTCTCCCCAGATCTTGAATTTCAGGATCTGGCTGCCATGCCCAGATTATACATGGGTGCTGGAACTGTGAAACAGTGCTTGCAATAGCATGTACTTACTCACTGAGCCATTGCCCAAATCCCTAGCTGTATTGACTTAAATAAATCTAAGAGGAAAGATGACTGTGCTGGATAGCTTTAGTGTCAACTTGACACACCTGGGTTGAGGGAGCCTCAATTGGGGAACTGGCTCCATTGGACTTGCCTGTGGCCACATCTGTGGAGTATCCTCTTGATTGTTGAGCAATGTGGGAGTGCCCCGCCCACTATGGGTGGTACCATCCTGGGCAGGTTGTTGTGTACCGTATAAGAGGGCAGGCTGGGCATGGGCCAGGGGAGCAAGCCAGTAAGAAGCATTCCTCCATGGCCTGTGCTCCATCTCCTGCCTCCAGGTTCCTGCCCTGAGTTCCTGCGTTGGGCTCCCTAAGTGATGAACTGTGACCCAGGAGATGTGAGCTGAATAAACCCTTTCCTCCCCAAGTTGGTGTTGGTGAGAGTGTTTTGTCACAGCAATGGAAGACAAACAAGAACAATGACTTTTCTTTCTGCTGAATACATTTTTCTTTAATTTTATTAAACGTTATAAACATGAAAATATTAATAAGTTCCTGATTGTTTTCCTGAGTCTACATATAAAATAGTATTTTAACAGAGAATTTTTACATCAGATTGTTCTTATTTTGACTGTATTTAATGTGAAAATAAATGGCACACGCCTTTAATCCTAGCAGAGGCAGGCAGATCTTTGTGAGTTCAAGACCAGCCTGGTCTACAGAGTGAGTTCCAGGACAGCTGGGGCTACAGGGAGACCTTGTCTCGAAAAGACCAAAAAAAAAAAAAAAATTAAGTTCAGATTCACCTTGGAACATCAAATAGCATTTCTAACGATTTGGTGTATCTTCAGTCTTAATTGGAAAATTGATCACTTAAGACTTGCATTTGAAGTGTTAAAGAAATGAGAATCACAGAGACAAGAAAGTTTCTACTAACTGGGTTTGAAGATTGGCACATATCTTAACAAGATGCCCAGTCACACTTTGAAATCCATACACTATGGCACAAAGATTAAAGAAAAAGCATTTTTAATACATTGGTTTTTGTTAAAAATGTGAGGGGTTGGAGAAGTGATTCAGAAGTTAAGAGCACTAGCTGCTCTTACAGGGACCAGGTTTTGGGTCCCAGCACCCACATGGTGGCTACTAACCATCCAGTCCAGGGGGATCTGACTCCCTCTTCTGCCTCTGCAGGCATTGTACTCACCCACACAAACCTACAAACAGATACACAGACATACAAACAGAGACAGACATATACATATTTAAAAAATTATCCTTAGAGATAGAGAATTGGCACAGCCATAAAAGACTCAGAGTCACTGCTAAATACAAATCTCTAAAAAAGAAAAAAAAGCAATTGTAATTTTAGAGTTTTAGAGTTAGATCAAAGGAACAAACAATAAGTGACCTAAATTATTATATATTTTAAAAATTCTAATTGTATAAGATAATAGATAAAAATTCTAATTGGGTAAGATAATAGAACAATTGCCAGCAAGTGCCCTGACTTTGAGAAATGTAAGCACTGTGCTAAACTTAGCATTCATGAAAAGCCAGAACTTGATCTAAAATGGAAGTAGTGAGCAAGAGATTGTTAATTAATACAAGTATTCAAAGGAAATATACCACGCTACTCAATTAGTTAGAAGTGTTCTTAAACCTTCAGTTTGATTCCCACAGTAATTGCACTCTGAAAAGTTGCATACTTTTTCACAGTAAAGTGCCAAATAGAAAATCATTTATAAAGTGAGGAAACTAGAACTACTATCTAATGATATGAAGCAATTTAAAATAGATTTCCAAAGTAATGTTTATGTTCCAGAGTAAAAATAAATATGCATTATTACTGAACTATTTGAAATATACTTTAAAACAAAATTGGCACTAATCTAAGTGTGAGCTCTGGAATGGAAACTTCAATGGTGGGTTTATTCAGATAATACAAAATATCAAGCTTGAAAATGTAAATTACTGTCACATCTGTTGCCTTTAAATAATTTCACTGTTTCTGCATTTGGTGTTAGCTTTTGTGGTATCTCCAATTATAGAGCCACTCCTTTTGTATATTTTCACGATTAGAAGGACCTAAAATTTAATATATTTGAATAGAAATTTGTGTTAGGGATTTTGGAACATGCAGGTAATCCCAGCACTCTAGAAGCTGGAGCAGAGGATTTTTAATATGGCAGACAGCCTGGGTTATGTAGCAACTGTGACATGATGATGCCATCTGGGGTAGCATAGTATGACCCTGTTTAGGGAGGAGGAGAGTTTACTTCACTGAAGTTGCTTTGTGACACAGTGACTTATCTTCACACAAACTTTATATAAACTTTAGGGAATTTTGATTCACCAGCTCTTAACACTGTGAAAACTCATGACCCCATGACATACAGATTTCATGTCTCAATTGTTTGATTCATTAGCCCTTGTTGCTTTGGATGCATGTTTTGTAATTAGACACATTTGCATTCTGGATAACACTGGTTTTTATTTACACTGGAACCTTTAAAAGTTACTATTGGTTTAACTGGTCTGGGTTATTTTATGACTTTTTAGCTGGCTAAGAAAAAAGCTGTACATCCATTTATAAAGAGTTCTAATTTGCTTCCCTTTGGTGGGATAAACAATGGGACTAAAGTCAACTTAGAGGAAGAAAGGGTTTATTTGGCTTCCCAGTTACAGTCCATTATCAAGGGAAACCAAGGGGGAAGTCACGGCAGGCGACTGGAGCAGAATCTACAGAGGAGCACTGCTTGGTGGCTTGATCATAAAGCAACACCTAGCTCCTTTTTTTTTCCATACAGAACCATCTGCCTGATGAAGAGTACTGACCCCAATGGACTGGGCCCTCAATCAGTACTCCAGACAGTTCCCCACAGACCTGGGCACAGGCCAGTCTGAGCTGTGAAGTCCCTCAGTTGAGGCTTCTCTTCCTGGATGACCTTTGGTTCTGTCAAGTTGATAATAAAATCTAGCCAGGACAGAAGCCCATTTTAGTTTGAAAAATGTGAAACTAGTGAAAACATAAACTTGAGTAGAGACAGTTGAATGTTTTTTGGTCTTTTTGAGACAGTCTCAGCTGGCCTGGAACTTGCTATGTAGACCAGGCTGGCCTTGAAATCACACAGATCTGCCTGCCTCTGCCTCCCAAGTAACAATTGAATTTTTATTGGCAATTCATGGCAAAACTTTTGGGGGTGGTAAGGGCAAGGCATGGGCACCATCAGGAACATGTATAGGTTCCTGACAGGAATCAGAGAAATAGTTCTCAGAGTAGTAACTTCAACCATGCAAGGATCAAGAAGGGGTAGAAGGAGGAACAGCGATTTGCTGGAACATGAAGAGGATCAAGAAGCTCAGAAGACATCCCAGAAACCTTGAGCAGATGGCGAGGCTATGGGTGGGAATCAGCCCTTGACTATGAAGGGTTACTGAAAGCTTGCCTGGGAACTAGGTGAGATCCAGCCTGGAGGAAGCAGAGATCTCCAGCAGAGATCTCCTAGGGAGGTGTCTGCCATCTGAGTCAAGAGAGGACATCCCTTAGGCTGGAGAGATAGCTCAGCTTTGAAGAACACTTGATATTCTTTTTATAAATTTATTTATTTATTTATTTATTTATTTATTTATTTATTTATTTATTTATTTATTTATTTTGTATGTGTATGAATGTACTGTCTGCATGCAGGTTTGTGCAACCATGTCGTGCAGTGCCGCGGAGGTCAGAAGAGGATGTCAGATTCCCCTGAAACTGGAGTTAGAGACGGTTCTCAGCCGCCATGTGGGCGCTGGGGATCGAACCCGGGTCCTCTGCAAGAGCAGTTGGTGCTCTTAACCGCTAGGCCATCTCTCCAGCCCAAACACTTGATATTCTTACAGAGGACCCAAAGTATGGTTCCCACATGATCTTTAAGAATCTTCTGTAACTGCAGTTCCAAGGGCTCCTTCGCCCTCTTTTGGCCTTCATGGACATTGCATGCATGTGTTGCACAAGAAGAAAGGCAGCCAAAACATTGATGCATAGCACATAAAAAAATAAAATAAAAATACACCAAGAGAGAACATTTCTGAGACTTACCACAAGTGTCAAATAAATATGTGTTTTAAAGAAATCTATGTTAATAAAATTAACTTTCAGATGCAGTTGTCTTAATGCATTGAAATGCTAGTCAAATAGTCATAGACTTTCAGAGTGGTCAGCACAACTTCTCTTCTGCGAAGGAGTTTCAGAAATGAGGGTAAAACACAGCTGCAAACAGAGAGTTGGGGCAAGGAGGTCTGGAGAAGCCTGGGGTCTGCTTAGTTCTACCCCCCCAGTACAGAGCTTCTCTCCATCCCTTTTCACCTGAGCCACAGCCCCCTACCAGTCCCTCTATTCTTAAAATTCATACCATCAGTAAACAAACAACTTCCCAGACAATATAATTGAGATGCCAGCCTAATAACTTTTGTCTGAGGCTCTCGTTTGTTAGTCTAGATGAGGGCTACACTCTTTCATCATGAAAGCAAGCACTGTAATTAATCAGTGCAGTCTCTGCCAACTTCCATTATGAAAATCCACAGTGTGTGCAGAGCCTCTGCACCCAACAAAGTTTTCTTTAGAAAGAAAGAATAGGCACCTCATCTCTCCCTCCATTCAAGGCCTTTGCACCAGGCGTTCCCTGTCCCCAGCACTGGCTATTAATCCTTAACACCTTTGGCTTTCTTTGGGTACTTCACCAGCATAAATCAGTTCTTATTTTCTTTTACAACAACTTTACCATAATTTGTAATCATGGATTCAATGTAAACTTGTTTTTAAAAATCAGTTTTCTATGTTTATGAACACCAGGAGAGTTTTATTTTTTTATTTTTTTTTATTTTTTTTATTTATTTTTATTTATTTATTTTTGTATGTGTATAAATGTACTGTTTGCATGCAAGTTTGTGCACCCGTGTCGTGCAATGCCGCGGAGGTCAGAAGAGGGTGTTGGATTCCCCTGGAACTGGAGTTCTCCTGAAATTGGAGTTTCAGACGGTTCTTGGCCGCCGTGTGGGTGCCGGGGATCGAACCCGGGTCCTCTATAAGAGCGGTCGGCGCTCTCCAGCCCCACCAGGAGAGTTTTAAAACATCCAGCATAGACTAATTTAAACTACTGTATCTAATCTGATCTGTTACTTAGTGAGAAATAATCATTGATTGTGAAATACCAAGAAAATGTAAGAAATTATTCAAAATCCATAACAATTTGACTTCTTAGATTATTGACTTCTAGAAAACCTCCACAAAATTTATTAGACTCCTCAGTTCTTTTTCATTAATGAATCAACCACATCTGTTATTCCCTTTCTATTTTGAAACTAGAAGTCCATCATCCTGGAAATTCTAGAATGTGTGCTGGTTGAACAGCGGCATGCTAATTATCTAACCCTTTCTTTTGCAAGAAGCTCATTAAGAAATCAGAACATTATGTTGCGAATATTTACTGACAAGATTTATAAATCTGATCTAACTGAGCTGTAGTCGTGGTAAAATACTGATTTATCAGTAATGTCCTAAATGAGGTTTCCATTTACAAACATCTTTTTAGGTGGAAAACACATTAGCAATAGAACTCCTTTCAGGATGTTCTCATATCACATTAGGCCTTCATATGTAAATATAGTTTGCATTCAGAATAATAAATGCCTGACATTACCAAACATAATGGCCACAGAATAATCTTGGCTTTACACATTTGTGAACAGCGGATGGTGGGTAATAAGACTTGAAATAAATCCCTACACAACTCTATAAGGAGGTAGAACCAAGCTATGTAAGTTTTTCTGAGACAATATGTAATACGAAATTGTTGGACACATTAGTCTAAGATATTTTCCTTTTTGTATCAACATTTGAGTCACTTACTTTGAAGAAACAAATGTAGCTCTTCAAGCATCCAAAGTAAAAGTAAAGACTGACTAGTAATGAAGAGAAGTTGAGGAAATTAGACATTGCAGACCAAAAATAAAAAGGAAAAGCTGGTCTTTGGTGTGTTTATTGTGCACTGAAAGCAAGGAGGAATTCACTGTTGCTTTTCTCTTGCCTGTGGCATTAAGGAAAATATTCTTAGATGAAAGAAAAGTATATGATGATGCTGTGGTTTTGTGCTGTTCTGCTGTTTGACCTGTTTTGTATTGATTTGGGTGGAGGGGACTATCAGGAATGAGATATATTGCAGGGACAGCAGGAAACCCTTCACTCCCACCTCTCCTGGGCTCTGGGTAGAAAGTGAAGATCATCAAGCATAGCCTTTTGGTGGTTGTTGAGGAAGAACCTTGGCTTAAAGTGCTGGGTGTCTTTCCTGGGGATCTTACCATGTTTCAGGGTGCTTTCCACACAGCAGGACATTGCTTTTTGTGAATTGCCTTCCTCTCCTGCCCTTTGTTCCCCGGACATCTCTGACATCTCTGAACACTCTCTGTGTCTCTTAATCGGAGTCAGTGAATTTGTGTTGCTCAAAGTATAGAGTACACCCCCAAATTGATCTCCATTCCTTCACACTGATCAATACATTACATCAGTAATATTTAAATTTTGATATTATCTTTACAAATTCCTCTGTTGAAACTTTAACTCTTGATGGAATTGTTTGGACTGTGGGCTGGTAAGGAAATAATATTAAGTAAGGCACCATTATGGGAACTGGATATATTAGAATTAACATCCTTCTGAACACACAGGTACATTCTCTCTGTCTCTGTCTCTGATTCTGTCTCTTCCTCTCTCTCTTATATATACATGGTCCCACATGAAGACATATTCTCTTACATATACATACATTCCCACACTCATACACATTCTCTCTCTCTCTCTCTCTCTCACACACACACACATACACACACACACACACACACACACACACAGAGGTCATGTGATGATAGGGAGGGAGATCACAGCCATAGACAAGATAGTAGAAGGTACTTTGCTGAAAACTTAACCTTGTATTTCTCAGCCTCCTGAACGTTAAAGAAATGCATTATAACGTTCAGGAGGCTGAGAAATACAAGGTTAAGTTTTCAGCTACAGAGTGAGTTCCAGGACAGCTGGGGCTACAGGGAGACCCTGTCTCAAAAAGACCAAAAAAAAAAAAAAAAAAGAAATGCATTATAATGTCTCAGTTACCCAGTCAGTGTTGTTCATTCAGACCAGCACAGTCACCCAATCTCTGGGATTATACAGATTTAAATTTTCTCTGTGAAGTCTGTGGAGGCCTCCTCACCTTCCAATAAAGCAGAGCTACCTTTTCTATGCTCTGTGTTCCCATGACACTGAGGAAAATTACAGGATGAGAATTCACATCTGTTGCTGTGTTTATGTTTTCATTCCTATTGTAATGCCTTAACATTGCCAGGTTTAGAGTCAGATAACAGTGTGGCAGGGAGAAAGGAAGGAAGGAAGGAAGGAAGGAAGGAAGGAAGGAAGGAAGGAAGGAAGGGAGGGAGGAAGGGAAGAAGGAAGGAAGGAAGGGAGGAAGGAAGGAAGGAAGGAAGGGAGGGAGGGAGGAAGGAAGGAAGGAAGGAAGGAAGGAAAAAAACTGGGAAAGAGGAATGGAAGAGTCTATTTAGGGATGAATGGAAGGATCAAGATGATACACAGATATGTGGGTCATGATCACTACCATCATCACCCTCATCAGAGACAAACATGTCAGTGTGGCTTGGTGTCTTTTTGAGGCAAGGCACTAGTCTTAATTTCTAGAGAGATCCATCAAGCTGACTGAGACCAACATTTGCAGTTCTAGAGAAGGATTGTCCGATAAATTAGAGATAGGCTAGCACATTAGAGGCAAGGGAGAATACTGTTTTCCCAACAAGCCTCACGGCTGGGAATTGCATTTGTATGGACCTAAAATATATGAGGACATCCCCACAAAATCTTTAAAATTTGTTCATAAATACTGTGGCATCATGGAGGATTCTTTACTTGAATGTCTTTGATTAGGTCAGTCCCTTGTTTGAGAGGTAGACCTTAGAACTGGGATGGAATAGTTTGCCAGAGCCCCACAGCTCTCTCGTCTACACAGGAAGCCATGGAGCTGCATGTCATGACTCTGGATTGGGTCCATGGCCTGCTGATTACGTGCTCATTTTAATTTTCATGAATGGAGAGTTGTCATCAAACAAGTTAAGCAAATGTGTTCAGTGAGCAAACTTGCTTCCTGTTAAAAAATATCATCCAAATTATCAAGTGGATGATCCTAGAGTTATTTTAATTAAAGGTAATGGAGAAAAAAATAAGACACTTAAATGGGTTTCTTGGACTCATGAAATCAAAAAGCCTCTTCTGTCAATATGTGGGTTAGAGGTAATTCTTATAAATGCGGGTCTAAATTAGCTTGTAGAGTCCCCTGAATATTAATTACATAATAAACCTTTACCACATTAGCCACAGTTTCCATAATGAATATTCTTACATTTTAAGTGAAAAAAAGTTATATAAACTGAAGTTGGAATATATACATACCTCTCGCTTTAGATCCTTTCTGGTCTCAGATATGTAATTGCTCTTAGATGAACTTGAGCCTTGGGCATTTTATTAACATAATGGTTACTGTGTAGCTAAAAACTGTGTGGCAACATTCTAGGAGAAGGGCCTGGTACTCCAGGGACTTTTGGCCTTAGGTATATATATGTAAATATATGTAAATAAGTACACTACTGCCACCCCCTCCCTTTTCCCCTCTCCCTCCCTTTCCTTTTCCTCTCCTTTCTTTTACTTCTTCTTTGAGTATTTTTGAGACAAGGTATTTCTGTATAGCCCCATCTGGTCTGGAACTCACTCTGTAGCTCAGACTGGCATGGAACTCATTGTAATCCCCCTGCCTTGGCCTCTCAAGTGCTGGAATTACAAATATAACCAGCCATACCTGTCTCATGAATATTTTTTGAAGAACATCTAAATTAGTTACATGGAGCAATCATAAGCAGTTGCACCTTTTTGATAGAAGTTAAAAATCTAACAGCAGGCTGTTGGTCTTCTAGCCAGACCAACTTTAATTTCCAACTTGACCAATTAGATGATTAAAAAAGCCTAGTGGTTAAGAGCGCCGACTGCTCTTGCAGAGGACCTGGGTTCGATCCCCAGCACCCACATGGCGGCCGAGAACCGTCTGAAACTCCAATTCCAGGAGAACTCCAGTTCCAGGGGAATCTGAGACCCTCTTCTGACCTCCGCGGCATTGCACGACACGGGTGCACAGACTTGCATGCAGACAGTACATTCATACACATACAGAAATAGATAAAAATTAATAAAAAAAAAGCCACCAAAGGTAATAGTAATCATTTCTCTCTTTAAGAAATTAGGAGAAATTCACAGCACAAGTCCCCAAGGTTAGATATAATTCAGTGTTTCTTATCTCAACCAAATTTAAAAGTAATCACTTGGCTAATTAGTTACATATATTTAATAGTCCATAATTTAATCATGTGTCTTCAGGGTGGGAAATTATGTAAATCACTCCAAGTGGACACAGGTAATAATCAGACAGAATTTTAATAAGGAGGAAGAATAACTGGATAGAAAGGAGACCTGGGTAAAAGTTGCAGGTGTTTTATTGGTAGACACAAAGTAAGTGCTAAGAGTGAGTGATTTGAGTTAGGAACCGAACAAACTCCCATAAATTAATAAACTTTATTATTCTACAATTTTAAAACTAGTCAATTTTTTCTCAAATACATATTACTTTTCATTAACTAGCTATGTTAGTTAAAATCATACTGAAAACATCTAATAAACTTTGTAGTGATCAGTAACTTCTTGGTCTAAATATTGTTATCTGGACATGATGTCTGTTCTACGTCCGTCAATGTTCAAGGCTATTCTGCAATGAAGCCATTTACTCTGACAACTTCATTAAGGTGGCTACTTGCTGCAGATGGACAGAGTAACAGATCCTGGTGCAAACATTGGTCACGATTTGATGTCATCAACTTTTAACTAAACATCAAGTATTTTCAGTTCAGTATCAGAAGTGCCATAAATGTAATGTGCCTGGATTGTGCCTCTTTGTACATGAGGTTGAGGAGACTTAGACATGGCCTCATGACCTCTCACAAACATTGGCCTTGGGCCCTGAGTTCCTGTTTCCAGGAATCCAATTGTTGGGAAATGTATCCTTTTAGGGATGTGCATTACTGGTTATAGTTTGCAGTATTTATGAAGTTAGGCAACCTGGCTCAGATTAAAAAAAATGTCAAGCAACAAAATTTTGAAAAAAATAAACCCTGAAACCTGAAAATCAGACATGACTAAGAGGAAATTGCTTTAAGGTTTTAAGTTTCAAAATTAATGCTAAGAAATAAGCAAGCTTCCATAATTGGCTACAATAAGATGCATTCTATCCCTTACCTGCACCAACAATCTTAGCCCAGGAATACTATTTAAAACATCTTCAAACATGAAACTATGGGCCTAATCTTTTTGTCTTTCTGTTTATCTCTAAAACTGCAAATATGTGCACACACCCATAACTAAACACTACACATGGTTTATTTAATTGAATATATTATATTTATTAAAACCATCTTGAAAATAACAAGATGTAATCTTTTGGACATAGCAGTTTATCTGCTACCATTTTGCTCAGCCATCCCAAATCTGTCTTAAATGAGGCCTTTCAGTGATAACTTGATAAAAGTGAGTCTGTTCTCACATTTTCATTTTATCTGGCAAGCTTCAGCCCATTCTAGAAAGCTCGAGACCTAAACAGTATTGTTGTTCTCTTCCAATAGAATGCCTTTTTCTAGAATTGTTTCCCAAATATACTACATTGTTGAGTAAAAGTTTTTGAGGATTAAAAGGTTAAGAATTTTATAAGTTTTTATGGGAAAACCAGAGAGACCTCAATAAAAAGGGAGATTTAAGGGCCCCTGACTGATGTTAGGGGGAGATCACTTGTCCACCTGCACCCAGGGCAGCCCATGAACTCTTGGGATTGGGATTGAAGGGTCAGAACTTTCTGTGGAACACAAGAGGCCAGGCAGCCCCTTTCAGATTGAATGTTTGAAGTGCCATCAGATGGGCAAATCCATCAATAATGCTAAAAGACAAACTGCAAGATCCTAGTGATAATTATTTCTAGAAAAATCAAAGCTACTTTAAATGGTCAGTGGCCAGTGAGTTTAAACAGGGAGGGGGCAGAGACAGGTGGAGCTCAGGAAGAGAAGCAGCCCTCTCCTCTCGTTATGCTTCACGTGAATGCATGGATGATGGATTATACAGTTTCCAAAACCCACTGTAGACCAAGGGTCCACCCCTGTGAGAGGCCTGGGCTGGTCCCTGACCAGCAGCTGACCCTGGGAACCTATGCATGTGGGTGGTGTGGGGCATAGGGACCCTTGACCAGTTAACCACCTCTCGCTATTATTAAAATAAAACTGGACAAAGTTACCTTAATCCCAACATGATTCTAGTAGCTAGTTCTATATTCCATCATTAATATATTTTAGAGAAATTATAGTCTACCATCTTATAATATTTCTTCTTAATTTCCAATGCATTCAAACTATTTTCATTGTAAGGACCAGCAAGGGAGAAGTAACATGATTAATTTGTTTCTACACTATAGAAAAATTGACTCAAGGTATCTAAATCATACACTATTGATATTTTAATCAATTTTAGTTCACATTTCAAATGCTAAAATCCATAGAATATTCTGTGTTTTCATCAAACTAATTATTATAATGAAGCAAAGTCCCATTCATCCCTATGGAAACCCAGCTCTCCTATAATTCCTTATTCCAGTATTGAAGCATATACTTAAATCTTTACTTAATAAGCTTGATTTTGGTTACCATTTCTTTTGTCTGTGAGGGAAGTTAGGCTTTGAAATGAATGTAAAAACTGTTTAAGAAAACATTTGATGAAGCTATATTTTAAATGAGAGTGTAATATGGCACTCAGTGATATGGCATTGAGTCCTCTGCAGTATGAGCCCTTAGATTCCTTTTAACGTGAAAAGTTGCATCAGTGTTCACTCTTGTTGAAGAATACACTAGGGAGAAGTTTTGCTGAGGAAATGAAGTGCTGCTACAACTCAAGCTTCACTTTTTCCAGATTTTTCTTTCTGTGTCCTCAGTCAACAATTATAGTGTGAGTATGTACATCTTTGTGTGAATGTGTGCTCAGGTAAAAAACAGAGGTCATATGAGGGGTATGTACATGTTTGTGTGGGTATGAGCTCATGCAGAGGTCAGGTCTCCCTTCCTCATTCTCCCACTTTGGTTTTGGGATAGGTCTCTCACTGCAACTGAAAATCCCCAATTCTCTGGACTTGCTAGCCAGTGAGCTCCAGGTTGCTCCTGTCTCCACATCCCCAGCACTGAAAATCCAGGTTCACTCTCCCAGGCCTTTACATGGGTGCCAGCCATCCAAAACCAGGTCGTCATGCTGACATATTGGTCACTGTACTGACTGAGCCACCACCCAGCTACATCTCCCTTCACTAATGTGGAATCCTGGTTGAACGTGATGGCTAAGTCTGTTCAGGGAATGTAGAGTCTTAGAGGGATACAAAGGATTATAAATGATCTATGTCATAGAAATAAGCATATTCACAACATTTGAATCACAACAACTTGACTGTAAATTCCATGTGTTTCAAATTCTGACAACTGGGGTCTGAAAGCAGGTGTTGGGGAGTTAAATGTGAGGTCTTTGAAAGGCATGATGCTACCCTAGAATTACACCTTCATGAAGAGATTGGAATTACTCTGCCAGTTGTCTGCACTGTGATGTTTACTTCACCATGGACCAGAGGACAGCCCAAACCTGCTGCGGGCCAGAGCCTCCAAAACTGTGAGGAAAGAAGACATGTGCTTACAAGTTGATTATCCCTGTTGCAGTAATGGAAGCTAGCACTACCATTATTCTTTTTTTCTTTTTTCTTTTTTAATGTCATTCATTATTATCAAGTTCTTAAGAATCAGGAATTAGGAACTGGGCTAGATAGCTTCCATTGTCTCCTTGACACACCTGGGAGGAGGGAACCTCAGTTGAGGAATTTTCTCCACTAAATTTGCCTGTGGCCATGTCTTTGGTGCGTTTTCTTGATTATGGACAGTGAGCTGTCCATCAGAGGCCAGTGGACTAGTAGGACTTTGAATATCAAGTCTCCCCCAAGTTCATCTCTTTAACAAAATTAAAAAAAAATAAAGAATGGTTTTCTATTTGAGGAAAGGAGTTATAGTAGTTATTGTGAAGAATTTATTCACTGGGACAAGTCAAATTTTGGGATTTTAAGGTGTTTTAGTTTCACAACCATTAAAAAGCACAGTTAAACTTACAAAGATCTCTTATGCAAAAGCAGAATTTAGGATTTTCATTTATATAGTAGGATTTTTTTTTTTTTTTTGTCTTTTTGAGACAGGAACTTCCTGTAGCCCCAGCTGGCCTGGAACTCACTCTCTACAGGCTAGCCTTGAACTCACAGAGATCTGCCTGCCTCTACCTCCGAATGCTGGAATTAAAGGTGTGTGCCAACACTCCAGGCTATAGTAGGAGTTTGTAGAGGTATGTGTTGGTTATTTCTCCTTCATAAAGAAAGAAAATTAATTAAAAGAAAATTGATTCAAATAAATTTGATTACTTCTGTACTAACTCACAAATGAGCCATCTCACATATTTTCATGTCAACTGACTGACTACCAAATACAAAATACATGGAATGGATTTTTAATATGATGACTTATTTTGTTTTCCGAATAAAGGAGAATCTCGCACTTCCCTTTGGTTCCTACTTTGCCTTTGTTTTAAATAGGAAACATTGATCCTTATGTCTGATACTAGTCTGTATCCAGAAAAAACATCCAGGCTAACATATTCATATGAGCTTCTGATCAAGGGGACAATGACCTAATTGCTATCTCTCTGCTCCCACTGGTAGAGTAATTAGGTGAAGTTTCCTGCAGCGTAGGAATAAAGTGATGTACTGAGCCCAAGTTCTGCTGTCAGTGGTAGAAGACTCCAGGGCTTACTCCATCCTGTGCCCCCATCCGCGGCAACTACAGTGTCCAGTGTGTGAATATTTCAATAGCATACATCTTCCTAAGAGTCTGTGGAGAGAGAAGAGAGCCATAGTAAAAGTGCCCACTGCCTTTTAATCAGAGTGTCTGCAGTTGAAATACCAGTTCTGCCCAAATTCATTGATCAATGTTGTAGGTGTTAAGTCATGATTTCTAATAAACTACAACAAAGAGGATCTATTTCTGTCATCTGTGTATCATCTATCTAGCACACATCTGCCATTGCCTAGCAATCATCTATATGTGAACCAGTAATCTACATATTATATATCAACTAATTTGTACCTATCTACCATCTCTCAGTCATTTATCTGCAACCTATCCATCTATCTATATATCTATCACATATTTATCTACCTATTTATTTATCATCTATCACCACTCATCTATCAATTGTCAACCATCTGTCATCTTTCACCTACCAATCATCTATCAATCATCAATCCATCTGTCTAATTATCTATCATCTATCCATCTATTTATGTGTCCATCTATTATCTATCATCTATTCATTTACTTTTGTGTCCATCTACTATATATCATCTGTTCCTCTACCTATGTGTCTGTATATTATCTATCATCTATCCATCAACCTGTCTGTATATTGTCTATCATTTATCCATCTACTATGTATCCGTCTATTATCTATCATCTATCCATCTACCTATGTGTCTTTCTACTGTCATCTACCTATGTGTCTGTATATTGTATATCATCTATTCATCTACCTATATGTCTGTATATTATCTATCATCTATCCATCTACCTGTGTTTCTATATTTTATCTATCATCTATCCATCTACCTATGTGTCTGTCTCTTATCTATCATCTACCCATCAACCTATGTGTCCATCTATTATCTGTCATCTATCCATCTACCTATATGTCCATCTATCATCTGTCATTTATTCATCTACCTATGTGTCCACCTATTATCTGTCATCTATTCATCTACCTATGTGTCCATTATCTATAATCTATTCATCTACTTATGTGACCATCTATTATCCAACATCTGTTCATCTACATATGTGTCCATCTACTATCTATCATCTATCCATCTACATATGTCTGACTATTATCTATCATCTATCCGCTACCTATGTGTCCATCTATTATGTATCTTTTATATAACTTTTACCAGTCATCTATATCCTATCTGTCTACACAGGTAGCCTAAAGACACACACACACACTCACACACACACACACACACACACACACACACACACAAAAGCATATAGACACATAAGTGGAGATTTATTACATTATTATATGTGTTTTGCTCACATTTATAGAAGTCATGAAATCCTGTGTCTGGCATGGTGAGGTGATCATGTGGAAAGCAGGTCTAGCTGTGATCATTAAGCCCAGATCATGACTGGAGAGATTAGAAAACAGGTCAAGTTTCTTAGTCTAGTAAGGATTCTAAGATAAAATATCATAAAATGTACAGCTTATAAAGAAAATTATTATATTTTCCCCATTTTGGACACCAAGAAGTCCAAGTTCAAAGTGCAAACAGATTTGTTTTCTGGTGAGAGCCTGTGTTCTGGTTTACAGTTGTTGAGTCCACTCTTGGGGGAAGGGGCTGTCTAGGGTCTGGTCTTGTCCAAGGGCACTGATCATGTAGTGAACTCTCATAACTCTCAGCTTGGGGATTAAAGTGTTATTGTCAAGCCGGGCATGGTGGCGCACGCCTTTAATCCTAGCACTCGGGAGGCAGAGGCAGGTGGATCTTTGTGAGTTCAAGGCCAGCCTGGTCTACAGAGTGAGTTCCAGGACATCTGGGGCTACAGGGAGACCCTGTCTCGAAAAAAACAAAAGAAAAAAAAAGTGTTATTGTCAGAGTTGAGGAAAATATACTGCATATAGATACTGCTACTTGTAAGAGATGTTGATAAATATGGACTGTATTTCAAATTTTAAAAATGAGAGTATTTTAGTAAGGAAAGGAAAAGACATGAATATAGGAGAAAACTAGTATTTTGTCACATAGATAAAAAAGTCAATGAGGACTTGGAAAAAGAGTACACATCTACTCAAGGTGGTGATGGGCCACAGGAGCTCGGTCCTGGAGGCCTACCAGGTTCTGCAGTACACTCACAGACCATTTCACCTTTAAGTATCAGATGGATAGGACTGAATTTAATGGACATGGAAAACATATCCAGGGAAAAGTTGTGGGGAAGTAGGAAGAATGAGGACTGTGCGATGGAGGGACAGAGTGGGAACTTTTCCTTTATGGATAGTGCATTTTCTAGAGGGAACACTTAGAAGCCGCTCTGTGGTGGTGCAGGTTAGGGAACCACAAACTTCAGGAGCCCCTAGTTAACCACTCAGCTAATCAATTATGAAGCAAAAGATGGGAATGTGTGGACTCCATCTGGCCCTGGTCCTGGGAAAGTCTGCATCTCACTGGGGCACTGAGGATCTCATTAGATGCGGATGGATATTGTTTCTCAGGACACAAAGCAGCCTAGACAATGAGATGATTCTAATACCCTCTCTGATTACTGAGATAATAAAGGCTTGAGTCAATGAAAACGGACTCAAAAGAGTCATATTTCTCAGAAAACGAAGTTAGAATGGTTTGGATCATGTGAAAAATGCATAGGTCTATGTTGACAGTAAACTAAATTTATGGTTGTAGTAGTCCTGGGCATGCATGTACTTGTCAAAAAGCCATCAGCCTTTGAACAAAGCTCTGAAAATGTGAGTCAAGAACATTTGTTAGAAATATGAGATTAATTAAATTGCTTGTGAGAGACCTCTTCAAGATGAGCCACTGGCAAAATCCGTGCTTCTTGGGGTGCACTGGCTTGGATAGCTCCCTGAATGAGGAGGACACATTAACAAGAATTTCCTGAAGCTCATGAACTGATGTCTACTTGGGAAAGATGGACCCTCAGAGGTGCTGCTTGGGAATGAGAGAAATTTCCTCTTCTCCCACCTTGTCCTCATAAAAGCACGACTGTCACTCAAACAAGATAAGAGATAAGCTTATTGTGAAGCCAAATATGAGTGACCATGGCCCAGGAACACAGATTAGGCCAACTTCAAGCCAATGTTCCAATGAGAAAGCAGTTTCATGACATTTTAATTTTTTAATTATTTTTTATGTATGAGTGTGCTGTCTGCATGTAGGTTGGTTGCACCCATGTCATGCAATGCTGCCGGATTCCTCTGGAACTGGACTTAAAGACGGTTCTTAGCTGCCATGTGTAAGAGCAGTCAGCGCTCTTAACTGCTGAGCCATCTTTCCAGCCCCTCATGATATTTTTTTTTAAATAAGAGAACAAAGAAACATGAATCAAGACCCTTTTCAAATTTACCAGTGGAAGCATTATGTATGGAGTTGCAGCAAAAGAGAAATTTCAGCTAGGCTTCAGATGCTAATTCATGGCACTCAGCCTTTTGGTTGGTGGGAGCTAGGGCTTTAATTTAATACAATTTATGTGTTAGTCACAGGATTCCAAGTAAGAATCAGTAGAGGGCAAGGTGTGGTTATTTAGGTGACTAAAAATAGCCCAAGATTAATGGTAATTAGGCTGTGGGCCTGCAACATTCCAAACTCTCCACAATGGCTGAAGCTCTAATCAGTTTATCTTCATGCAGAAGGTTCTTGAAGATGCAGGGTTTTCTAGATTTAATCTTCAATTCAGATTAGGATTTGCCTCTGTTGATGAATGCAGCTGGAGCTTTGGCCCAACTTGCTTGACTGAGTTTATTTATATACTGGGTTATATAATACAAATTATTTTCTCAGAGTCTTTCACTTTAAAGACTAAAGCAAAGTAAGCCTTTTTAAAATGCACAGATTATTTATTAAGCCTAGTGTTACCAAGAGTGGTAATTGTGACAATTTTCATAAGTTTGGAGCATGATGTCCTTTGGTTTCCATTTGAAAGACAGTCCTGCTCTGTCCATATTGCTTGTGAGGTGAGTGGCCGTTAATTCCATGAGCCACTGCTCTTACAACTGACACTCTCCTGGCTGTGTCACAGCAAACCACCAGAGTTCAGAAAATGAACCAGTGTGTCTATCTAAACCATCAAATGAACAAAACATTGCAATATAAAGATATCCAGGTTATGGAGATGGTCTGTGTTGGATTTATTAATACCTTCCATACAAGCTTACTTAGGTGTCTGGATTGATAGCACAGAGAGTCAGTCAGAGATGTAACTGTCTCCTCTAGAAGCTTTGATGAATAGACATTCAGGCCAATGTTTTCCAGTGACTAGGGGCCACAATCACTTGATTTTAGAATAAGGCAGGGCACAATCATAATGTTTATAACAAGGAAGGGTGCATGGCAATGCGAATTCTGTAGTCTTTGGAAGTTACCTGCCTTTCTGTCTCAGTGAGAGATGGGAAAATTGTTGTCTGTGTTTTATCCATGCCTGGAACAAGTAAATTTCCCAAGAGACCCTGCTTGCTTTGACCAAGAATTGGAAATAGAGACTACAAATTGATATTGGCCTGGGTGATACCAGTTATAATACATTTCATCCTAGATATGCTAAAATATTTGGAAATGAATGATTCTTGTAGCTTTTCCTAAGTTTTATAATTATTTTTGTTTTTGTGTTACTCTTCCTTAAATTATATAATGACTTAAAGGAAAATAGGGGCATATATGTCAGACACATAACCCAAGATTAAATAAGTGCATACACTTGTGATAGTTGAGATATTATTTATACCCGCATTGGGATAATTACCTTGTATATAACATTATTTATCTGTGCTTTATAAAACAGTCATTGTATCAGTATATTACCTCACTTAAAAATGGGAGACTAGGAGTTCAGGGAATTAGAAGCTTATGAAATCAAAATCAACCAGGACATATGTTATATCCCAAAACAGATTCAAGCACTCTGACTCCAATCTCCTTCTTTTATTTTCTTTATCATTAATGAAAAATTACTTCTCATGTTCAGTAATGAGGGTAATTAATATAGAGAGGAACAATTCTTTATAGAACAGACCCAAGCATGCCCCCCTTTCTGCAAAGTAAGGAAATGATACAGGAATATAGGAGTGACTTTGAGCGTCAAAGCCTTCCTCTGCTCTCTTATGTTTAGCTTGGGAAGCTAGGGTCATAGAAATTCAATACCAACCAAGTGACCTCAACATTCTTCTCTTGATAACTTGTACAATGAAATTCACAGAGCACAGAGGGTGAGCTTTATAAAGGAGTATTGTCTTATACAGAGCTTAGGAGAGAGAAAGAAGGCAGAGCTCCTGTATGGCAGGAGGGGTCCCTGGAAGTGGGGAATGGGCATCCATGGAGTCTCATTGCTCCAGAATTAATGAGGCTATAGTAGAGAGGGAAGGGGATGGGGAGGCTGCTCAGTCCAGTTCTCATTCCGAGTATCCAGATCCCTGGAAGTCCTGGTCATGTCTTCAGCATACCATCCAAGAACAGGGTACTACTTTAGGAAAAAGAGATAAGAGCAAACATCAGACCCTCATCTTGGCATCCCCAGCTCTAGCTATGTTGGAACAAGAGGCATCTTCAGATCAAATACTTCTGGCATCTCTGGCTTCAGGTAAGGACAAGTGTACTGGAAGGTAAAGAGAAATTTCAAGCTCTTAGCCAAGAAAGCGACTAGTCATTTTTCCTTTTCCCTAAACTGCCTAAGCAATTTCTGTCTCCTGTTCTCATCAAAAGTCTCAACAGAAATATACATTTTTCCCAGTAGCAGACATAACTTATCTTCTGTACAAAGGACCTGGTTGGTCAGCAGTGACAGTCATCCATCCAGATGGTCAGCACCATAAAACTCTGGATGAAAATTAGAGTATGCGGATGAGCATGCAAGACTCACAGCTTAACACTGCTGGAGTAATTTCAAAATCATGCCGGAAAGCTCAAAATTTTTTGTTATTTTGAAACACAGAAAGACACTGTGTTCATATTAACTGCTTTAGTTCCAGTATACCGTTTTTGATGCTTTCCTTGTATAATACTTGGTAGGCTACTATATTAAGCTTTGTTTTTTGCATAGCAGAATTTGTCAATAATCAACTTCACTGGATTGACTTGTTCTTTGGTAAGCATGCATTCTATGTATTTTATTTTTTATTCTGGAAAGCAGAATAAAAGGAGATTTATTCAACATGGCCACATTAGGAAGCAGGGCAAAGAGATCTCTGGACAGCTCTCAAGTCCGTAGAGAAATCCTGAAAAGAAATGGAAATATAAAGAGAGGGCAAAGGTATGTCCTGGTCAAGGTGTCCTGAACACCATGCCCTCATCATCATTTGGCTTCAGTCTGGTCCCCTAAGATGGGCTGAGGAGCTGTTAAAAGTGTGTGAAAGCTCTTTCTGGAAGACAACTTCCCCTTAGCCTGGTGCCTTTTCTTCCTAGCAACATAGAATTCCTAGGGAGATTCCCAATTTCTTGAGGCCCATTATTTCGGTACTCTGCTAACCAAACTAAGAAACACAAGTGTCTCTTTAGAACATCTTCATTTCTGCCAGGCCAGTTGCAATTCCCCCATTTTCTGTTTTAACACCTCAGTCTTGAAGTGGAAAAGTATGCTTTTAAAGGGCAGCCAAGTTGTGACCTTCCTTCATGAATTGTAAATCCTGGGACAAGCATTGTCTTCCTAGATGCTGCCTCAACTCTATTTGTGATCAGAGGGGCCTCGAGCTTGTAAAAATAAAAACTTACTAAGTGCTTCTCTATGAGTTTCAGAGCCTAAAATATAACTTTCCAAGACAATCGAAAAATTTTAGCATAGAGAAAGATATTAGCACATTCAAAGGTGACGTACGTACACGTGTCATGTGGAGATTAAATTAAACCTGCAACTTTTTTTTTTTTTTTTTTTGGTCTTTTTGAGACAGGGTCTCCCTGTAGCCCCAGCTGTCCTGGAACTCATTCTGTAGACCAGGCTGGCCTTGAACTCACAAAGATCCACCTGCCTCTGCCTCCCAAGTGCTAGGATTAAAGGTGTGCGCCACCACACCCGGCTGAAGCTGTAGCTTTTTAAGGTGATGGTCATCCACATTTATATCCTAAAAGCTAAACTTAGGAATTTCAGGTAAAATATGTATTATAGATACTTGACCCTGAAAAGACCTCTTACCTAATTAAAAACATTAAGAAGAATGAGGCTACTGTTAATTTTCAACTTGATAGAATCCAGACTCACCTAAGAGACAAGCGCTGTAGCACTTCTGTGAGTCATTTTCCATTTTACAGTTAGCCACAGATGTCCATCAGGAAGTAGACATTTCTTGGTCCTGAGATGAACTGTGCAACACTCGTCTCCCTCTGAGGTTAATTGATGCAGGGTGGGACATCCTGAGCTTGGCTTTTGATGATAGAAACTGGGAGAAGTGAAAGCTGGCCTCTAGATTTCTTTGTGTTCTGTTTCCTGAGTGTAGATGGGATGTGACCAGATGTTTCAGCTCAGGCTGCCTTGACTTCCCTGAGTGACGGATTGCACCTGAACTGTGAGCTAAAAGAAACCTGTTCTCCCTGGAGGGGCTTTTGTCTGGGTGTTTTGTCCCAAAGACAGGAAAAGAAATGAAGATGAGAACAGGAAACACCTGCATGAAAATACTAAATTTAGAGTAACATGTAAGAAGCCCCAAATGGGGCTCAAGAGATGGCTCCGAGGTTAAGAGTGCTGATTGCTCTTGCAGAGGACCTGGGTTCAATTTCTGTGAGAGTCCTTTATTATTTTAATTGAAACATGCCAGACATGGAAAGACAGTAGTATTTGGGGATCTTTTCCTTGTTTGATGAAGATCATTGTTCTGTAGTTTTTTGTTTGTTTGTTTGTTTTCTTAATGACAGCCATTTTGGGTTACATCCTTTCAATTTGAATGTGATTTATGACTGTCTTGCTTGGAAGACATTCTAAGTTTATGCTTTAGAGTTATGAACTATTGTTTCCACTTGAGCTTTTTTTTTTTGGTAGATTTTTCCACATTTTGTGATTATTGCTACATCTGAGCCTCACACCCAGCATTATACCATCTTGTCTTTGCTACAGGTTGCTTTCTACTTTTGTTGGTTCTAGACCCTTGTGTTTATTAGCTAGTATGGCTCTCAGTATGTATTATATGTTTGTATGTGTTTGGGATGTGTTACATCTCTTAAACATATGAGTTAATGATTTGTTAACAACTGTGAAAAACATAATGACCTCTTCAAAAACTATCTCTCCTCCACCCTCTGGAATCTTTCATTTTTCTTCTGGATTTTGCAGCAATTGCCACCATTTCTTTGAACTTCTCTGTAACATTTTCTATTTCTTTTCTTTCTTTTCTCTTTTTGGTCACTGGATAATTTCTTTATATTGAGATCTTCAGTGTATATGTTGTTCCTTCAACTCAGCTTCATGTGGTAATCAATATGTATGAAACATATATTTCTATTTCTTCTGTAAATATGATTCTAGATTTTAGCACCTCCATCTTAAAAGAAAAACAAGGTCAAACCTACATACAGTTTCATCCATTTCTCATGTTGCCAGTGAGAATGTTGACATGAAACAGTGGCTTTAGATTATGTGCATGTCTCTCAGCTACTTAATAAGAATGTTTCATAGAATTGTTTCAAGTATTAACTTCCAGAATGTATAAACTATTCAAAAAACAAAGAACTAAGAAAACAAATGACTCACTCTAAAGATGGAGTAAAGAGCTGAACAGAGACTTTACAAGTGAGGAAACAGAGATAGCTGAGAAACATCTTAAAAAGTGTTCAACATCGCTAATAATTAAGGAAATGCAAGTTAAAACCACTTTAAGATATCATCTCACTCCGATAAGACTGACTAGGATCAGGAAAACAAATGATACCAAGTGCTGGAGAGGTTGTGGGGAAAGGGGAACACTCATCCACTGCTGGTAGGAATGTAAACTCATACAACCACTATGGAAAGCAGTGTGGAGAACCCTTAAAAGACTCAAAATGAGCTTACCACCTGACCCAGTCATACCACTCCTGGCTATATACCCACAAGACTCATCCTACTGAAGAGATACATGCACAGCCATGTTTATTGCATAATATTTATTCATAATAGCAAAGAGCTGGAACCAACCCAAGTGCCCCTCAAACAATGAGTGGATAGAGAAAATGTGGTACATCCACACAATGGAGTTCTATGCAGGAGTAAAGAAAGATGACATCATGCACTTTGAAGGTAGATGGATAGAACTAGAAATATTATGTTAAGTGAAGTAACACAGTCCCAGAAAAGCAAACGACAAATGGTATCCTTCATCTGTGGATGCTAGCACCAAGTACCTAGTTGTAAGGCAAACTGATCAATGTTAATGTTATATTCCTTGTGATCTAAAAACAACTGTGCTCTTATATTGTGAATCCCTTAACAGGTTCTAGAATTAACCTAAAAAAAAACAATGTTTCATTAATCTCAGGTTGCATAGATGAAATTTCCAAGAATGATTCTGTATTGACACTGATGGTTCTCAAAAATCACAGGGATGGATACCTTATATAAGATGAAAATAGCCATTTTATGTGTATAAGTAAATTTAATTCATATTTTGAGGCACTTTAAATTTTAATTCATTTATTTTTATTTCTTCTGCATGAGTGTTTTATCTGCATGTATATATGCACATCACATGTGTGTAGTACCCAAAGAGGTCAGAAGAGGGTGATAGATCCCATGGAAGGGGAATTACAGTTTTGATCAACCAGTGGGGAGCTGGAAACTGAACCTGGGTCCTCTGTAGCAGCTGTGCTATCCGCCACTGAGCCATCTTCTCAGATCCAAGGCATGTTAATTTATAATACACTATGGTGTTTCCTAAGATATCACATAACCTGTTTTTTTTTGTTATTTGGGGGGATATTTGTTTGTTTGTTTGATAACTTCTGAATATCACACATGGTGAGGCAAAGCAACCATACTGCAGTATGATGTGTTTGTGTGATGTGCTACCCATCCCTCTGTTTCCTGGAGAATCAGGAATATGGATAACAGAGATCGAACCCTCAGATTTAATTTGGGTTTTAACTTCACTGTGGCATAGAACTTAATAAAAAAAAATCACCTCATATTTCAGTGTTTCCAACTAAATATTTAGGTGTTGATTTTAGAGACTGTATATTTTTATTACTTCACAAATAAAACTTTTGTTCTTTATTACATCCCAGACTTCTGCTATAAGAACAATAAAACCAAAGCATAGGAAACTGAAGTGTTAAACCAAAAACAATTTGACCAAGTAAAGACTGATAGCTGATATTGACAGAACTTGGAATAAACCTCCTGTTACTCTTTAGGGAAAGCAGAGAGCAAGTACAAGAAACAGACATTAGGAGAGAAATTTCAATTTTGCAAGTGTAAGAAAAAACATTAAGCTATAATTACAAAAGTTATTGGAAGCTTGAATCCAATTTAATTAATGCAATCTACTTTTCTATATATATTATAGAAAAAAAAGTAATTCGAGAATCAGCTTTCAAATTTTCTGGAATTTGGCAATGTAGATTTTTAAACCTCAGTAAATTTTTGTTTTCCATGGAATGAAAAAAATCTCTTAAAATGCTAGATATAACATGAGATTCACTATTAATTATATTGGAATATAGATTATGAAATAAATACATCTCACATTGCTACCAAGAATCACATATAGTCACGGAAAATTAATAAAAAGAGTTTGATCTGAAAAATAAAGACAACCGTAATTAAACTTATCTTCTAGATTTTGAATACTCATGTTTGTTAAAATTGTTGAGTTCCACATGGGACTAGAGAGGTAGAATGCTAAGATAATTGGATCGCTGTGGGGTCCAGGAATCCTCACATGGGTAAACAAAGGAAAGCTTTATTTGAAGCAATGTTAGTGCTAATGCAACAGGACTGTTGACAGACTCCGAGTCAGTTCCTGTCAATTGGATACTGTTTCTCTTGCTTCTTGGTGTCCCTTCTGTGAGTACTTAGGAAAAAATACTAAACAGAGGAAGGAAATGGTAACAGGGAAGAAAACAGGTGTAGATTTGGGAGTGAGTGAGAAATGGGGCCAGAGAACTCAAATACACTCAGTCTGTATATGTAATAATAGATAAAAAGGCTTAATGAAGATTTCTTTTTATGATAGCTTTTGCCCTAAACTGACTTATATGATACATGGCATCAGGGAACAATCTTAGGCTATTTATTCATTGCTGGGTATGACATAAAGAATTCTCTATTAGAAAAATATAAGTTCTATAGCAAAGTATTTTTTCAATATGATAACCAATCAACCATTTATTGGTTTAATGTATCTTTCAGCTTTTAATTATACACTGATACAGTACTAACTAAAGACATAAGTTGTCTTATGCTTCGAATAACATTTAGATCTCCTTAGAGCTGATATCTAGTGCATCCCTCAGAATCATTCCAAAATTGACTGGCAAGATGGCTCAATGGATAAACGTAGTTGATAATAAGCCTGGAGACCTGGGTTAGAACCAGAGGACCCACATGGCAGATAGAATCATCTCTATGATTTCCCTTGACCTCCACAGGAGTGCCATGGAGCAGAACACCCCCTCAAAATAAATAAATAAATTTGATAAACTTTAAAATGACAAGTCCAAACTGATATCTGGAGATGAGTCATTTAAGAAAATTATTGTATAATTGGTGGTACCTATTTATAGTTATCAATTAGGGTAAAGATTTTCCATCTAGTCACCTGGGTCCACTGTCTTTTTAAAGGAGCTTCTGAGCCCTTAACTTTTTTTTTCAAGAAGTTGTGTTGTCTTACAGAACCTTTTTCAAACATCAGTGCAGATGGATGAATTCTAAAGATTCACGAATTTTCTCAGCCATGGTTCTATCATTACCCACCTATCCATCCCCATGTCACAGTGCATTTAACAATAGTCAGCAATCCTGCAATTATGCATTTCAATGTTACCTCAAAGGGAGGATCCTTTCTGTAAAAGCTCAATTTCCTTTGAATTATGTGCCTGTTAAAAATGTGTCAAAATCCATTTTTACAGCTAAATGCCAAAGCATCCACCTGGGTACAAAGAAGTAATGCTTTGGATCATTCCTATGAAAAAGTGTGCACCAAAAGATTGGTAATGCATGTAATCTTCAGAAAGATAGATTATACATATATCAAGCAAACTTTAAAAGAAGTATCAGCTGTTTATCCCATGTCTGAAGAAAAATAAGTTAACACTTCTATGGAAATTATGTATTTTAAGAACAGTTTTTCCCAAAGGATGTAAAGTCTATTCAAATCCTCCAGCCTGAAATTATTATGCATCACTGAATATGTTTCTTGTTAGAATGGACAACAAAATTGAAAGGCTAGAGCACAGATTAGGAAAATCACTCACTGTAAAATCATAGTTAAGCAAAATCTGCAGCAAGTAAATTGTCCATAAATCATGACACGTTTTCTTTAAAGTTTTGTAAATTTAATAAGTTACACTTACTAAAAATTGGAGCCCATATCTAGCCTGTTCCTCTACCCTGTGGTAACAAGTGGGTATGGTGTTAAAATGTGCATTTTATATTGTTTGATACTGAAGGTTTGATGAGATGAATAAAAGTATAGTTCACCATATGAACTTTTACAAATAAGTACGGTAGAAACATCATTAAGGGTAATGGGAATTGAAGGCTTGATATTACCTGGGACCATCCAACCTCCAGGTTCTAACATGCAATGTGGGTAGAGTTACATGCACACACAGCACACAGCAAAACACCACCACATGCTCAGCACATGGAGCAAGTTGGCCAACAGGGTACCCCACCACCACCACCACTCAGCCTGGTGGAGCTGTGGTGCAGAGGATCTAGCAGGAACAGATTTAGCAATTATAGACTATGCAGCCAAAGTTGACGTACCAGAATCCAAAGAAACAAATAAATAAACAAATCCACATGCCAAAGACACAGAGAAAAAACAACATGGGAAAAGCTCATAATAAATCCACACTGAACTCTACCAACCCACAGAATATTCCTACAATGAGATCTCCCTGGAAGGAAACCAAGACATGGACCTTAGAAGAACAATTGTAGACATATTCAAAGAAATTAGAGAACTAAGGGGAGAGACTGAAAAACTCAAGAAGGACCAAGAGGGAGATAATGACAAATATTGGAAAGAACAAAAGGGAGAAAATGACAGAAGGAAGTGGAAACACTGAAAAGATCCCAGGCTGAAATGGAAAAAAAAAAAATGACCAATGAACAAAGGAGCTACAGGATCTGAATGACAGGCTCCAGAAGAAGTGGAAATACTGAAGAAATCACAGGATGAAATGAAAAAGGAAATTGAACATCCATCCAGTCAACAGGAAAGGATGGGAAAAAGCCTCAGAAGCAGAATGAAAGAAGCAGAATAAAGAATATCAGACCTGCAGGATAACATGGAGCAACTAGAATGCTCAAGTAAAGATTATGAAAATTAGAGAAAAAAAAAAAAAACCACAAGAGTGGAACAACCCAGAAATGTGGGACACTATGAAAAGACCAAAACCTCCTCACCATAGGGATAGAGGAAGGAGAAGAATCCCAAGACAACACTATTGACCAGATCTTCAACAGGATAATAGAAGAAAATTTCTCCAAACTGAAAAAAAATAAACTCATACAAATACAAGAAGCACACAGAACACCAAACAGACAAGACCAGAAAAGAAATTTCCCACGCCATATAATTGTTAAAATAATAGATGCTCAAAACTAAAACAAAATACTGAAAGCCTCAATAGAAAAACAAGTTACATATAAGGGGAAACCCAATAGAAGCACAGCTGACTTCTCAGTGCAAACTATGAAAGCTAGAAGAACGTGAACCAAAGTATTCCCAGTACTAAACGACTTTAGATGCCAACCCAAACTACTGTACCCAGCAAAAATGTCAGTTATAGTTTAAGGAGAAAGAAAAATCTTTCATGATATGAGCAAGATGAAAGATTACGTGTCTAAGAAACCAACACTTCAGAAAATCCCAAAGTAATTCAAAGAACAGAGGAAAGGAGCAACTATCCCTAAGCAATTAAAGAGAGAAAGCAACAAAAGCATAACAGAGTAAATATAAACCTAGACCAAAAATGCAAACAAAAATAAGGTGAAAGGAAGCAGAACACATATCTCAATAATAACCTTAAATACTAATGGTCTAAACTCCCCAATCAAAAGGCATAGACTGGGAGAATGGATTACAAAACTGAACCCTTCTATATGCTGTCTACAAGAAACCCATCTCACCCTCAAGGACACACACCACCTTAGAGTGAAAGGATGGAAAAAAATAATCCAAGCAAATGGTTCCAAGAAATAAGCCAGAATGGTTATTCTAATATGAGACAAAATAGATCTCAAAGTAAAATTAATCAGAAGAGACAGAGAGGCCCATTACATCCTTGTCAAAGGAACAATTCACTATGAAGACTTCACAATCCTAAATGTCTATGCACCAAATGCTGGTGCCTCTAACTTTATAAACACTACTCTGTGGGACCTCAAGACACAGATTAATCCTAGCACACTAATAGTGGGGGACTTCAACAGCCTACTGAGCCCCTTGGATAGATCAACAGGAGAAAAAACAAACAGAGAAATATCAGAACTGAGCAATACAATACACCAAATGGACCTCAGACACATCTACAGAATATTCCACACAAACACCAGAGACTATACTTTCTACTCAACACCTCAGGGAACATTCTCCAAAATCAATCACATACTGGGGCACAAAAGAAACCTCAACAAATACAAGATAGATAGAAATTATTCCATGTATTTTATCGGACCACAGTGCAATAAAGCTCAATATGATCACCAGAATAAGCCCAACTAGTTACAAGAACACATGGAGACTAACACAATCCTGAATAATGAATGGGTCAGGGAAGAAATAAAGAGTGAAATAAGGAGCTGGAGAGATGGCCTAGCGGTTAAGAGCGCCAATTGCTCTTGCAGAGGACCCGGGTTCGATCCCCAACACCCACATGGCGGCCGAGAGCCGTCTGAACTCCGATTCCAGGAGAACTCCAGTTCCAGGGGAATCCGACACCCTCTTCTGACCTCTGCGGCGTTGCACGACACGGGTGCACAGACTTGCATGCAGACAGTACATTCATACACATACAGAAATAAATAAAATTAATAAAAAATTTTTTAAAAAAGGGTGAAATAAAAATATTCATGGAACTGAATACAAAATACAATGCAACAAAACCTGTGGGATACTTTAAAAGCGGTCTTGAGAGGGAAATTTATAGCCCTAAGTGCCCACATCAAAAACAAAACAAAACAAAACAGAAAGGGAACAAATAAACGATCTAACAATGCATCTAAAAACACTTGCACAACAAAAACAAATGAACCCTAAACCCAACAGACAGGAAGAAATAACAAAAATCAGAGCAGAAATCAATGAAACAGAAACAAAGAAAACAATACAAAAAATCAGCCAATCCAAAAGCTGTTCTTTGAAAAGATAAACAAAATAGACCTCTAGCCCAGTTAACAAAAGAGAGAGAGAGAGAGAGAGAGAGAGAGAAAGAGAGAGAGAGAGAGAAAGAGAGAGAGAAACTCCAAGTCAATAGTATTCATGATGAAAGGGGAAACATCACAACAATCATAGAGGAATACTTAAAGAAACCTATACTCCACTAAATTTGAAAACTTAAGAGAAATGGATGAATAGCCAAAATCCTGGGAATCAACAAATCTTAACCAAGAAGAGATTGACAGTTTAAACAGATACATAATATTTGAGGAAATTGAAGATGTAATTAAAAATCTCCCAACTAAAAAAAGCCTGGATCCAGATGGTTTCATGGCAGAGGTCTTTAAAACATTTAAAGAGGTCCTACAATCATTGCTACTCAAACTGTTCAGAAGAATCCTCCCATACTCCTTCTACAAAGCCAGCATTGCTCTAATACAAAAACTTGGCAAAGAAACAAGCAAAAAAGAAAGCTATAGATCCATCTCATTAATGAACATAGATGCAAAAATTCTCAAGAAAATACTTGCAAATTGCATACAGACCCACATAAAAAATGATCAAGTTGGATTTATACCAGACATGCAGGGATGTGTCAACATATGTAAATCAATAAATATCATAAAACACATAAATGGACCAGGCATGGTGGAACACGCCTTTAATCCTAGCACTCGGGAGGCAGAGGCAGGCAGATCTTTGTGAGTTCAAGGCCAGCCTGGTCTACAGAGTGAGTTCCAGGACAGCTGGAGCTACAGGGAGACCCTGTCTCAAAAAGACAAAATAAATAAATAAATAAAATGAAATAAAATAAAAGGAATTAAAAAAAAAAAACTTGCCAAAAAAAAAAAAAACCCTCAGAAATGGAATAAAAGACAAAAACCACACAATCATCTCAATTGATACAGAAAAAGCCTTTGACAAGATCCAGCATGCTTCATCTTTAAAGTCCTAGAGGGAATCGGACTGAAGGGAACATTCCTCAACATGAGCAAAGCCATATAAGGCAAACCCACTGCCGATATCATCCTAAATGGAGAAAAACTGGAACCATTTCCCTTAAAGGTGGGAACCAGGCAAGGCTGCCCCTTATCACCACTCCTCTTCAACATAGTGCTTGAAACACTTGCTAGGGCAATAAGATAAGAGAAGGAAATTAAAGGAGTACAAATTGGAAAAGAAGAAGTTAACCTATCACTTTTTGCAGATGATATGATAGTTTACCTAAGGGATGCTAAAAACTCTACTAGAAAACTTCTAGAAACGATTGCTTTAGTAAGTGGTGGGCTAAAAAGTTAACCTAGAAAAACCATAGCCTTTCTTTACACCAAAAACAAACAAGTGGAGAAGTAATATAAGAAGGCCTTCCCACTCACAATAGCCTCAAAAAATACCTGGGAACAAACCTAACCAAAGATACCAAAGACCTCTATAACAAAAATTTTAAACCCCTGAAGATGTAGATTGAAAATGACTTCAAAAGATGGAAAGATCTCCCATGCTCATGATTGGGAAAAATAATATAGTAAAAATGTCCATTTTACCAAAATTGATACACAGATTCAACACAATTCCAATCAAAATCTCCATGAGCTTCTTCGCAGACTTGGGGGAAAAAAAATCCTTAAATTCATATGGAAAAACAAAAGACCCAGAATAGCTAAAGCAACCCTGAGTGAAAAATGCAATATGGGGTGTGTGTGTGGGGGGGGGATCTCTATGCCAGACTTCAAATTACATTACAGGGCCATAGTCATAAAGACAGCCTGGTACTGGCAAAAAAACAGACCTGTTGAGCAACAGAAGAAAACTGAAGATCCAAACTTGAACTCATACAATATCAGCCCTCTCATATTTGACAAAGGGGCAAAAAACCCTCAATGGAGGAAGGATAGCATCTTCAGCAAATGGTGCTGGCAAAATTTGAAATCCCTACCTCTCACCCTGTACAAAAATCAATTCCAAGTGGATCAAAGATTTCTTTTTTTTATTTATTATTTATTTTTGTATGTGTATGAATGTATTGTCTGCACAAAAATCAACTCCAAGTGGATCAAAGATTTCTTTTTTTTTAATTTATTTTTGTATGTGTATGAATGTATTGTCTTCATGCAGGTCTGTGCACCCGTTTCGTGCAATGCCGCGGAGGTCAGAAGAGGGTCTCGGATTCCCCTGGAGCTGGAGCTCTCCTGGAATTGGAGTTACAGACGGCTCTTAGCCGCCATGTGGGTGCTGGGGATGGAACCCGGGTCCTCTGCAAGAGCATCGGTGCTCTTAACCACTAGGCTATCTCTCCAGCCCGGATCAAAGATTTCAACATGAAACTTGAAACCCTGAAGGTTATAGAAGAAAAAGTTGGCAACAACCTACAAGACATAGACGTAGGAAAAGACTTTCTAAATCAGACAGCAGCTGCACAGGAAATAAGGTCAACAGTTGACAAATGGGACCTCATTGAGCTCAAAAGCTTCTGTACAGCAAAAGAAACAATCAGGGAAGTATAGAGAAAACCCACAGCGTGGGAGGAAACCTTCACTGCTGATACATCTGACAGAACATTAACGTCAAGAATATATAAACTACTCAAAAAAACAAATGACCTATTCAAAAGACTGAGTAAAGAGCTGAACAGAGACTTCACCAGTGAGGAATTAAAGATGGCTGAGAAGCATCTTAAAAAGTGTTCCACATCTTTAATAATTAAGGAAATGCAAATTAAAACCACTCTCAGATATCATCTTACTCTGATATGACTGACTAACATCAAGGAAACAAACACCAAATGCTGTACAAATGCTGGAGAGGTTTGGGGGAAAGGGGAACACTCATTCACTGCTGGTGGGAATGTAAACTTGTACAACCATTATAGAAAGTAGTGTGGAGAACCCTTAAAAGACTCAAAATGAGCCTACCACCTGACCCAGTCATACCTCTCCTCGGAATATACCCATGAGACTCATCCTACCGCAAAGATACATGCATATCCATGTTTATTGCAGCTCTCTTCACAATAGTGAAGAGCTGGAACCAACCCAAATGCCCCTCAACAGATGAGTGGGTGACAACATTGTGGTATATCTACACTATGGAATACTATTCAGCAGTAAAGAAAGATGACATCATGAACTTTGCAGGTAAATGGATGGAGCTCAAAGCTATTATGCTAAGTGAAGTAACACAGTCCCAGAAAAACAAATGGCAAATAGTTTCCCTCATTTGTGGATGCTAACACCAAATCCCCAGATGAAAGGCAAGCTGAACAACATTATTGATATATTTCTGTTTATCTGAAAGCAACTATGTTGTTATAATGTAAATCTCTCAATGGGCTCTAGAATCCACCCACCACTTATTTTCAGATTCCATAATTACTGTATATGGGTGGAGAGTATGTATCCATATTTTAGAGTAATATAAAATTAATGCAGGAAAATGTGAATTCCTAAACATAAAAAACGACTGAGAAAGATGCTGGACAGTTATGGCAGAATGCATGATCTGGGGTGGGGGGAAGGGAAAGGGGAATATGACTAAATTGAACTGAAAAAATATGTCTGAAATACACAAAATATCAAGAAAAGCATTAAAAACAACAAAAAAAGAAAATAGCAATAAATTCCAAGACCACAATGCAGCATTACTTGATGATGCAAAATAAGAAATATTCTCCTTATTAGTTTTACTTATGCAAATGGTTATGTGAAGCCAAACACCTATGTCTTAACTTCTTCCCTGAGGAATGGTCCATGCCTTGTCTGGTTCTGTTCTCTCTGAGTTCAGGCAGTCTTCCATGAGAAATCCCACTTTCTCATTGCTGTGCTCAGGCTCTGTGTTCCTTCAATGGTGCACCTTTGGGTTGCCATGTGGAGAAGGAGCACCCATGGAAGCCTTTGTCTAAAACTAGGGTCGTAGCTAGGCAGTGATTGTGTCTCCTGTCTAGACCCTATAAAGAAATGGGTGAGTAGACTGCTCTTCAGTGAAGCAGTTCACCCCAAAGAGGAATATCCACTAAATGATAGGTGCAGAAAAGAGAAGATCTCTATGGTATAACTTCATGACACCAGTATCTGGAAGAATAGGAAGGTTCAAAGGCAAGCAGGCAGGCTGTGCTACAGTACTTACTCCTGTGTCCACTCAGTCCCAGAAGTCAAACATCTGGATTATTTTTAAAATGTGACAGTTCAAGTGTTCAAAATACACATATGAAAGTGAAGAAGTGTAGTCAAAGGTGCTGGTTCAACCTTGAATTCTTGTGCTGGGTTACTTATACTGCACATGTATAGGGAGATAGGGAGATGATACATAGATAGATAGATAGATAGATAGATAGATAGATAGATAGATAGATAGATGATAGATAGATGCACACATATTTGCCAGCATAATGGTGACTATCCATGGATACCTGGATCTTGTTTAAAGAATATCGGATACTTGATTTATATTGCTGGATATGAAAATACCAGTAATGCTAACATTAATAAAATCAGAGCTCAGGGTTCATGTTAATTACGTTTCTGCTCTTGAATTCCATGACTCCAGGCTGGGCCATGCCCATTCTGTGTCTCCTGGAATGGAGACACTATCTCAGTTGTGCTGGGGGACTCACAGAGGTGTTAGATTTGGATTCAAGTAAAAGAAAAATAACTGTGATTCTCATGCAAGGGGATTAGGGTCTACTTTACATTTTTTGCACTTTGGTAGAGTACATCCTTTGGCATCACAGATCCTATTGAAAATAAATTCCAGAAAGTTTAACCTAAATACTTCCTTCATAAATTGGCAAGAATGCCTGTGCTTGGACCTGAGGGATGAAAGAATGGGGCCAGTGGGAAGGACCTGGTTGGGGCCAGGGCCAGTGCTCTGGGATTTGATCCCAGCTGGCTGAGCCATGGGGGCTTTTGCTCAGACACTGTCAACATATTGCTTGTTCAGTCAGAGTTTATCTTGCTCTAGTTACTGGTGCAGTAACAAAGCTGCAGAGGAAAAGGATCCTCCATTCCCCTCCAGGCCCGCAGAGAGGATTAGAAGCCTCTTTTTCAGTAGGTAACTGTCTGGTTTTTTATTTGGACGGTTTATTTTTAATAACTGAAGAGAATGAGGAAAAACGTTCTTTCTGAGAGACTGCGAAGGTAGTACAGATGAAGTCTGCTTCTTTCCACAAAATAAAAGACACAGTCTTAATTACCCATCACTTCTCTGCATCCAGCTCAAAGCCCTGTTCTTGCTAGCACATTTTTTTTTTACTAAGAAAAAAAAAAAAAAAACTAAAACTAACTGCAAGAAGGAAGGATAGTTTTCTTTTCTTCAAACCCTTCAGATATGTCTTTTTGCTCTAATACAGGAAAAATTGTAAAAAGGTGCCTCTTGAATTGTTCTTTAAGCTGAAATTGAGTCTATAAGCCATCTCATCACCCAGCCCTACTTTACAGTATGGCAGCTGTCAAAAATCACATCGAAGCTCTCAATCTCTAGGCTCCATCTTAGAGGGAGATTCTGTGAGGATTAAGTCCTGGGGAAAACACATAGTTAGTGAGATCAAGCAATGCAGACTCAGCTGCTCAGCAAAAGCTGTGGTTTAAAGTGCTCACTGATACTCAAGGTGTGTTATGCCCTGGATGGCTCTTTGGGAGATGGCATCTGATGCTTGCGTGTTTGGATGTGTATATATTCGTGATGTGCACATGTATATGTATACATGTTCAGATAAAACTTGCTGTCATTCCTAAGGGGTTTTCTACCTTGTTTTGTTGAGACAGAGTTTCTCACAAGTCTGGAATACATCAAGTAGGCTGAGCTAGCTGAGCAGTAAGCCCTAAGGATCCATTTGCCTCTGCTTTCCCAGTGTGTGTATTAAATGTATATGTTACCATGCATGGCTTTATCTTTTTTAAATTTTATGTGTATATTGCCTACATGTGTATAAAGTGTGCCTCTGTCCTCCAATGCCTGCAGAGTCAGGAGTCAGATTCCCCTGGAACTGGAGTTAAAGACAGTTGTTAGCCTCCATGTGTGAGCTGGGAATCGAACCCTGGTCCTCTGCAAGAGCAAATGGTACTCTTAACCTCCGAGCCATCTCTCTAGTCCTTTGTGTGTCTTTGGTATATGAATTCTTAGGATTGAGTTTAGGTTCTCATACTCCAAAGGCAGGCACTTTAATGGTTGAGTCACCCCCCAGCTCTGAGAGAGAGAGAGAGTCTTCCAAGCCACTGAAATTTTAATCTACATTTTCATGTCTACAGGCCCAAATTTATAATTATGATATAACGCATACCATGCCTTTCAAAATGTTTTGAAAATAAAAGTGATTTTTAAAGAATTGAGACTTGTAGTCAAATTGTAGGTATGACAGTAAACCAGCCTTGACTTAGGGATGTCTGATAAATCATCACATCCCCAGAATCCTTGATTGCATCATAGGAATTTTACAGGATTGGAGAAGATGTATATAAAACACTATCTATTCAGTCACAGGGATGATAGATCAACAAAGAAAAATGTTTACCTTAAAATTGTACAGATTTGTCCTATAAAACAGTATTTATTGATCTAGAATAAAAAATGCTCTTGGAGTAAATAAATTTTATTTATCTATAAGAAAATAATATATTTTTATCTATGGATGATTTCTGAAGTTAATACTTCCTCTAAAATATTGTTGGGTCTGGGCTTCCCAGAATTCCAAGGGACACACAGATGTCCACTTCCTCCAGAGGCTGTCAGTCTTCTGACCTCTTCTCCTGTACCTGAGGCCCTGCCCCATGGCTACAAATGAGTGAGCCCCAGTCGCCATCTTGCCCCTGATCCTGCTCCTGCTCCATCATGTGCTAGCAGGTGGCTGGCTCTAGCAGTTCCAATGAAAGTAAATCATGTTCCCGGAGTGACTTAAATCTGATGTGCCTTTTTATCTGGGGGTTCATGCCTTTATAATCTAACAAATACAGCATATGAAATGCACAAAATTAAGTTTAAAAATATATATCGAAAAAGAAAAAAATATGTACCGTATAGATTTTATTTGGGTTTTGATTACATTAAAATACCTGACAGAGATCCCAGGAGTGGTCACATACACCTTTAATCCCAGAATTCAAAAAGGGGAAGATCTCTGTGAACTTGAGGCCAGCCTGGTCTACAAAGTGAGTTCCAGGCCAGCTTGAGCTATAGAGAGACCCTGTCTCAAAAAGACAAAAATTAAAATTAAAAACAAAAAAACTTGAAGGGCCCAGTGCTTGGGAGGCAGAGGCAGATGGATCTCTGTGATTTCAAGGCCAGCCTGATCTACATAGTGAGTTCTAGGCCAGCTGGGGCTAAAGGGAGACACTATCTCAAAAAGAAAAAAAAACAAAAAAAACTGGAAAGAATTATGAGACAACTGGGGAAATCTCAAAAACATTGGATATCTACTGACATTAAAAAAATTAGTTTTCTTAAACTATTTTTTAAAGCCTAACATCTGAGAGGCACAAACCACTGTGGTGAGTTCAGGTGAGAATTGAAACTCCATCCCTGGATGTTGGGGAAGCATCTAGTCTGAGCTCAATTTACTTTTTTAGTAATTTATTTTTATTTTATGTGGATGAGTATTTTGCCTGCATGTATGTAGGTACACCACGTGTGCGAAATGCCCACAGAGGCCAGAAGAGGGTGTTGGATCCATCTCCTGAAACTGGAGATGTGGACTGTTGTGAGCCTCCATGTAGAAGCTGAGAACAAGGCCCGGGTCCTCTTCAAGAGTAGCCAGTGCTCTTAAAGCTGGGCCTTCTCCCCAGCCCCTGGCCTCAGTTTAGATCAAGGAGCTATTTCTCAGGAGACCATGGAGACATGAGTAGAGCTCTCCCTCCCAGCCATTGGAATAAAGCTGAGGGGACAAGACTCTCATCTCTTGAGTCTCAAGACAAAATCGGTGTGGCATGAAGTTCTCTTGAACTCCTTTATCAATTTCTATTTGTATTTATTTGAAGAATCCTGCCTCTTTCTTACCCTCTGCAAGCTGGGCATTTTAAGTCAAATAGGAATTCTTTTTTTTTTTTTTTTTTTAATTTTTTATTTATGTATGTGTACGAATGTATTGTCTGCATGCAAGTCTGTGCACCCGTGTCGTGCAATGCCGCGGAGGTCAGAAGAGGGAGTCGGATTCCCCTGGAACTGGAGTTCTCCTGGAATTGGAGTTTCAGACGGATCTCAGCCGCCATGTGGGTGCTGGGGATCGAACCCGGGTCCTCGGCAAGAGCGGTCGGCGCTCTTAACCGCTAGGCCATCTCTCCAGCCCCAGGAATTCTTTTACTAAGAAGGGAAACATAAAATCATGGAGTAAAAGGCGCAGGAGCTTCTACTTCCTGGGAATCTTGGAGGTAGGAGCTTTTCTCCCGAAAAGACCTAATCAATATCATTAGCATCACAGAACAAGGCATGCTTTGTTCTGGCTGGAGTGTTTAGAGAGCTTTGAAGAATAGCAGATAATGAAAAAGGTTTGCATCCTGTAAAAATAGTTTCAGACTAAGTAAAAGTAAAGACAAAAATAAATGTTTGGACAATGGCCATATAAGCACCCAATGCATCCTGCTCTGAGCGGCAATAGGAGAAGAAAATGTTGGGGCTAATTTGGAAAGATTCTTGAATTGCATACTGAGTAATTAGGACTGTAGTTCAGAAGCAGTAAAGTGTGTGATATTTGCAAGCTATCATCAAGAAGAGACAAAGCAGAATTCATACCACAAAAATTAACCACTGGAAACCACATGGAAAATAGCTTGTGTGGGTTTGAGGTGCAGGGAAGCTGAGGACAAGAAGCCCTGAGAAAAACCATAAAGCAGTCTAAGGAAAGGGTAGGAGATTGCTCATCAGCTGGCAAAAAAAAAAAAAAAAAATTCCTGCTGTGCCTGTTTCAAGGACTGGGACATCATTGAACATAGAACACTAGCAGAAACAACACTAGCATTGCATGACACAGAGGTCAGAAGAGGGTGTCGGATTCTCCTGGAACTGGAGTTAAAGACAGTTCTTAGCTGCCATGTGGATGCTGGGAATCAAACCTGGGCCCTCTGCAAGAGCAGTCGGTGCTCTTAACCACTGAGCCATCTCTCCAGCCTGTAAAAGACCATTTTTATGAAGATGATTGAATGAACCCAAACTTTCTGTGAGTCTATTTTTTACCTTTTATGGAGTTTGTTCTTTGACAACTCCATACATGTTTAACACGCATTCTGATTATTCTATCCCTGTCTCTAATTTCCTTCCCGCCTTTGTCCCCTTCCTTGTAAGCCCTTCCCCATACTCATGACTTTGTGGTTATTATTTATTAATTTTATTGTTCATTTTTTAGACAAGGCCTCCCTTTTACCCTAGCTGGCCTGGAACTTATTATGTAGACTAGGCTAGCTTCAATCTGGCAAAAATGTATCTGCTGCTCCACTGGCCTGGCCCTGCTCAGGGGATAGCATCTTACAGACATTCTGGTCTCTTGGCCCTTACCTTCTTTCTACCTTCTTCCAATGTCCCCTGAGCCCAAGGAGGGTGATAAAGAAGTTCTGTTTAAGGCTGAGGATGCAATACTTCCTGACTACTTTCTGAAACATTTTATTAAAGAGTTACTCTTTCCAAGCTGTTCTAACCACATATATATTAGTGCATAAAAGCTTAAGAGCACCAACTGCTCTTATAGAGGACTAGGGTTTGATTCCCAGCCCCCAGATGGAGGCTAAAAACTGTCTTTAGTGCCCAGCATGGTGGTAAACACCTTTAATCCCAGCACTCAGGAAGCATTGGCAGGTGGATCTCTGTGAGTTCAAGGCTAGCCTGGTCTACAGAGGGAGCTCCAGGCCAGTTGTGACTAAAGGGAGACCCTGTCTAAAAAAAAAAAAGCCTACTTAGGCAGCCCATCTTCTTTTGGTTCACTACATCTTTATGGATAGTCTAGCCCTGTGTGTTATATACTTCATAAAGGGATGCATGATGAACTAAAAGCAATCTCTCTGTTGGCATCTCACTATGGGATGCCTGAAAAAGGGGAGGTTGTTCATGAAAATAAACATTAGTGGTTTATGTTTCAAAGATTTGGGTGGCTCACATCTTTAATATCAGCATCCAGGATGCAGAGACAAGTGATTCTCTGAGTTTGAGGCCAGCCTGGTCTGCATAACAAGTTCGAGGCCAGGGAGACCTTGTCTTAGAAGATCAAAAGATGAAAAAGGCATTTCTGGAAAAATCTCTAATAAAATGTTCAAAATTAATCCATTTAAATGCAATTTCAGGATATGTCCTTCATTTCATTTCATGAAATATTTGCACCCGTCTTAATGAAACCTTGGGCTTTGTGACAAGCCCATCACCACAATTAGAGACAGGTTTGCCATGCCACTGAGCAGGAAAAAACAAAACAAAACAAAACAAAAACCTAACATCTCTAGCTCACTGTGGGAAGAGAGAATCTATTTTTTATTCTTTGCTTTCCTTTATTTTGATTTAAATCCTTGCTAAAAGGTAAAACATAGATATTAATGGTAGAGATCAAACATTTCATTAGGTACAGGGAGGTCACCCTGACAGAGTGCTGCAGAAATTCCTACCAGGGGATACCCAGGCACGTGGCTTTCCACCCCTGCTGCCTGAGGTTCCAAGGCAAATCAAGGAGCAGACTCTTCAATCTTAGTTTCTGTGAAATGAGAGAGTTTATTCAGACTTTCCCACAAATTAATGGGCACAAGATATCACTCACTAGTGGAGCAATTCTCTTTTCCCTCATGGCCACCCAGAGTGACATGAACCTGGTGCCCTCCACCTATGGTGACAAAATGGCAAGCATGCGCCAGCCTCATGTGGCTGGCTTATACATGTCCCTGACTCCTCCCCCAACACGGGTCTGGTGGCTTCCAAAGTTTTCAGGGGACATTCTCAAAGAGCGTCAGGGGCTAGGTTTTGACCTCAGCCCCTCCCCCTGAATAAAGAAGACACTATCTTTGTAGTTCGCAGCTTGTCTGATGACCAGTGCACTCTAAAAGGTGAATTTTTTAGGTTTTTGTTTTTTGACCCATGAGTCTCCAGAAGGCAGTTGTATTATACATACCTATAGGGTGGAATCAAGGCACAGATTTCATCAAATTCACCCATGCTGTTTTGAGTGACTGTATGTGATTAACTTGGGAAGCAATCTTAATTTTTACATTAAATCATCATAGGTGAAAGAGAATGCTATAAGGTGATACTGTACAACAGAAAAATTATAGAGAACATTTGTATGTGCCAATCCCAAAGTTATTGTTATACAGATTTTAAGTAAAACAAATGTGGACAACAGCAATTTATATCTCCATTTAACTCAGATGCATTACTGTTTTTATCAGAGCCTTTAAACCAATTGCTGCTTAATATACACATATTTACTTTTACTAAGTCCTAAAACACCATGTAGACAGTGTCTGGGCAAAACTGGATACTTGTTGAACTCACGTCAATTAAATATGCATTAATCGAATATACACCCGTGTCCCTCTCCCATCCCTCCCACCCTTCCTGATTCACCATTTCAGTCAGTTTTCTGATGCAGTCTTTCTATTGTTGTTCTTTTAATATGCATCCCTCTCCATGAGAAATATTTATAACAGGGTTATTGGCACTAGCATCCACATATGAGGGACACCATTTGTCATTTGTTTTTCTGGGACTGTGTTACTTCACTTAACATAATGTCTTCTAGCTCCATCCATTTACCTGCAAAGTTCATGATGTTGTCCCTCTTTACCACTGCATAGACATCCATTGTGTACATGTACCACATTTTCTCTATCCATTCGTCAGTTGAGGGGTACCTGGGCTGGTTCCAGCTTTTTGCTATTGTGAACAGAGCTGCAATAACATAGCTGTGCATGTATCTCTGCAGTAAGATGGTCTTGTTGGTATATACCCAGGAGTGGTATGACTGGGTCAAATGGCAGGCTCATTTGAGTCTTTAAGGGTTTCCACACTGTTTTCCATAGTGGCTGTACAAGTTTACATTCCCACCAGTAAAAAAAAAAAAGGAGGGGGGGGGAATACAGATAGATATGAAACCTTTCTGTCAGAAACCTTGTAATTCAAATCTTAAAACTAACTACGGGAAAAGATTTGAATGTTCCAACAGGTCAAAATGTCACCAACTTAATGGCTGAGAAAGAAAAGATACAGCTTTGCATTGAGTAGCATGTACCAGAAAGTGCCAACAGAAAGGTTGGCCCATCTGAACATTGAAAGGAAGAAAAGCCTCGGATTGCTACAAACATCAAACCCCTCTGTGGATCCTATGTAACAACTATTTATAATGAGTCCTAATGAAACTTACCTTCTAGGTGCCACAAAGGTTTTAATAGGAGAGACTTTCTTACCTCCCCCCCATAGAACAAGGAAAAATATGACGATGATGAGGTCGTTCTCCAACTGTAAATTGGAGACAACTATTTAGAGGTAATCTCTTATAAAACCAGTAAAACTGCTTCTTTAATTGATTAATAGACATAGGAACTGTGAAAAGGATTATTCTCTATTCAGAACCAAATATAATACTAAGTCTCCTTAAGCTATGCACTTAAGCAAAATATATTAATACAGGAGCTCTGACATCAGCAATGGATTTTCTACCAAGGAGATGTTGGCCAGGGGATCCACCCCACAAAAGGTAAAGGCTCCTTGCCTCTAAACTGGGATACCTGCAAGAAGAGAGGAAGAGTAAGGCCCTGCTGTCGAAGACCTGACGTTACATGGAAAGATGTATTGAGACCCACAAATGCAAGTTATACAGATGGTCTCTGGAATACCAGAGAGTGTTACCAAACCACTAAACCAATAAAACAAATATGGGTCTCCTTGAGTCAAGCAAGACTCCTCCATCAGCACCAGCTACACCTCACCTGCCTGGAAATACTGTGCAGCAGAGGCAGCCATGTGCATGTATTTTTTTTTTTTTATCCCAAATCTAATTGGCTATTAGCTCTCTCCTTGGAAGAATAACCCATGGCTGATGCCACAAGCTTACATCCTCTAATGGTTAGGAGATGTTATAAGCCACAGTAAGACCCTGTCATATTTAACAGAAAAAAAATGTAATTCATGGATTAACATACCATCCAAACATCTGTGTCTATACCAAAGTAACTTACGATAACAATTAATACTGTTTAAATACCTATATATCTAATTGCTTGTGCTTCATTAGTAAGATTGAAAGGTTATTCCTGGACAAACTGTCAGCCCATGAAAGGAAACAGCCAGAATTGACCAGAGTACAAGACAGCAGCTCCAGAGAAAGTAGACTGTTTTGCTTCTCATCCACCTGTGCCCCTTTTTTAAGCCTAGGGAACAATCTGTGGAAGAGGGGGCATGGTAGAATGTAAGGGCTGCGATTGGGGTGAATGGTGAAACTACAGCAATATAGTCTGGACACTCATTTGATCAACTTGATTGAACATACAAGCCCCCCTTGCTGGATGGTGGGACCCATGGGCTGCATGGGTTTGGGCACAACTGCTTGCAAATTGGTTTTACATGAAGGATGCTTATACTCATAAATTGTCACTTTTTGTTAAAAAATGAAAAAAAAAACTGAGAGAAAGATGCAGGACAGTTATGGCAGAATGCATGATCTGGGATGGGGTGCAGGGGGGGAAGGGAAAGGGAAATATGCCTGAACTGAATTGGAAAATGATGTATGAAATGCACAAAGCATCAATAAAAAAAATGAAAAAAAAGAAAATGTCCCCCCCCCAAAAAAAGGGTGAATTTTATCTCACACATGGGATCTACCCTTAGGAGGAGATTGAGGAGCCACACAGGAAGTCACCCTGGCATAGACACACATATGCACATGCAAAAAAAAAAATATCCTACTTCAGATAGGTTCTGCTTAGCTCATCAACAGAAAATAGAGTTAGAAGACTGAGGAGTGGCTTAGGGGGCAGAGTGCTTGCAAGGCACCAGGTCATGAGTTCCATCCCCATAATCCCCCATAGATAGTCAGTTCCTTCATTTCGTTTAATGAAATATTTGCACCCTCCTTAATGAAACCTTTGGCTTTGATACCAGCCCATCACCACAGTTATATGGTGGTGTAAGCTTGTCATCCCACTCTGTGGAGGTTGAGGGATGAAGATTCCTGAGGCTGGTGAACCAACCAGCCTGGATTACATGGAGAGTTCCAAGAGTGGAGAGTTCCAAGAGAAAGAGAACTGGTCTCAAAATAAATAATTGTTGGATGGCACTTGAACATGTATACACACATACACACACACACACACACACACACACACACACACACACACACATGCAGGTATACACAAATAAAATGAATGCATTTTGCAGTGGGTTGAGAATTCCAAAATATATTCTGAAAACATTTAGGACAAAGCTGTGCATATGTGAGGCTAGAAGAATCTTGACCCTCTAAAGATCTACTAATCCAGGAAGTAAATCATTTCTTTCTAAATCCAACTTTATCAAAGGAGTCCAGCCTAATGACCAGATGCCTGCAGTCCACAGAATGGAGCATAGATGACACTCATGTGTCTTCCATAGTTAATTGCACGGAGGCTTCTAGAAATGGTGAGTTGCTTATTGTTGATGTCCGTCTCCTGCTGAGGAGCAGTCCCAATTGAATGTCACAGTGTTTGACTTATCCCCAATTTTAAACGAGTCTTCTATAATCCAGGAGCTTATCATATTAACTCTTCCTCTAAACAAGGGCAGAGATGCAAATAAAGAGGTTATTAAAGTCGCCTGTAAACGACACAGATCTTTCATTAAAAGTTTTGAGACAAGCAGAAACACACAAGTCTAACTCAGGGAGATTAACAGGGTTAGGTTACAGGCTAATTGTGTTTTGCATCTAAAATGTAATAAAAGTTTGTACCCTTTGGGGGGAATGAAGCTAAGGTTCATCAATTTTTACCATCTTTAATTCTGCAAACCCTGGAAAACCAATTCAGAGCAGGGGTAAGGGTATTTAAGATGATAAATCTCTAATTAAACAAGGAGCTGTCTCCTTAAATGAATAATCTGGAGGCAGGTCTCTGTGTCTCAGAGTATTGAACTGTGTGTGTGGTTGGAGGGGCTTAGGGGTTATTGTAGGGTCCTAGTCTTGGAGGTACAGAGCTGGGGTTACCTGGGAAATCCTATTGACAAGGATGTAAATTATTAATATTGTAATTTCCTAAAAGAAATTTTTGCCACTTCATGAATATGAACTTTATGAAAATTTTATTATAATTTTTTTCAGCCAATTACTTTGTCAGAGTACTGGAAGATATATTCCTTGAAACCAGACCTTCTGACTAAATCATAATGAAATCTAAATACTTTAGGTGCTGTAGTGAGGTGACTACTTATCCTCAAGAAACAGAGAGGAGGGTTCCAGCAGCGTTCTCCCTGTTTCCAAATGTGCTCTATGCAGCTTATTTAATGTATAGAAGTGTGATTTAGGATTCAACATGCATTCTTTTTATTTTTTTTCTAAGGCATGCACCACCACGCCCTGCATTTATTTATTTCTGTATGTGTATCAATGTACTGTCTGCATGCAAGTTTGTGCACCTGTGTCGTGCAATGCTGCGGAGGTCAGAACAGGGTGTCGGATTCCCCTGGAACTGGAGTTCTCCTGGAATTGGAGTTTCAGACGGTTCTCGGCTGTCATGTGGGATGCTGGGGATCGAACCCGGGTCCTCTGTAAGAGCGGTTGGCACTCTTAACCACTAGGCCATATCTCCAGCCCCTCAACATGCATTCTATATAACTGCATTAGCACTTGATTACATAATTATCAAGTCATGTTTGTTGAATGAATATTCATGGTAATTTCCAATTTGCTGTAGACCAAAGCTGAAAATTATGGAAGTATGTGAGCAAATCCAACTCAGATGGAGATGGCTGTTCTTTTACTTGGTTGCTGTATATTGTCATTTAATCTATACAAATCTGTATACTATTTAAAAATGCTGAGCAAACTGCCCATGTGTTTAGAATTGTGTAATGGATACATGCTTAAAGTTAAGAGTTCTTAGAAAACACACACACACACACACACACACACACACACACACACAAACTCTAGTTAATAGGAATAAACTTGAAAGAGGATCAGATAAATAACCTCTTAAGGAAAATGAAGTGTGGCCCCTCAAATACTCTATGCTTTGTGCTCCAGCCCTCTATCAGTTCTGTTCCTCCAGGGAAACTTGACTATACAATCTCTAGAAGTGGGCATGGGAACGCACTGTGGACCTGAAGTTGCGTTATACACAGACCTCTGCCTTTAGCTGCATATAGCGTTGATCCCACATCTTCTGACTAGCGGAAGCACCAAGGAAGAAAGCCCTGGCTGGAGGTGGACATTCATCTCCAGGCAGGTCTCAATGTCTCTCACATCCCACTCACCAGACAGCAGAAAGGAGGGCAGGAGCCAAAGTGAAAGCAGAAGAGATGGCTACCCTGATCTTGGGACCAATCTGAAAGAAAAGCTCCCAGTTCTGTTTCCAACATGCCTTTTCCATTTTGTGCTGCTGTGAAAGCGAAGTCTTCATTAGATACCTCGGGTGTTCCAATCCCCACAACAGAAATAAAAAGGAAATGAGATGTTCCATTTTTAATATTACACACACAATCCTTTTAATGTGTCGAGGTTAATTCTACCCACCAAAGTACACGGAAGGAATTAAAGAAAACAATTTTCAACATTTTAATTCTTTCCATGCATTTCCAAGAGAAGAATTAGGCACCAAAACACAAAACAATTATATGTGTAATTTGAAATACATACTGATTTCCTTTCAGAGCAATAAATAGGCAATGGTGCTAAGATGTGATGCTCTCCTTTCATGAATGAAAGACTAATAACAAACTCCAAAGGACACTGCGTTAGGTGAGCAAGTCATTCACAAGGCCTTAGGGTCATGACAGGAGAACTTGAACCAACCTAGACATAGTAAACCTACCACAGAATGTTCCAGCTCACCTCACCATACTGGAAATTTTATTAATGTGTTTATGTAGAGACTGACCACATGAATTCTCAGAAATTTTTGAGGGATCCACAGCCTCAAGTTCTTCAACCTGCTGTTAACAGAGAGTATGGCAGACTTGAAAGCACAGCAGTCCCCATGAGAGGAGCTTCAGGTTCCCAGCTTATTGGTTAAGCCTGTCTTTCATTACTTTCAAATGCAAAATCAAACCTGGCCAAAGCAAAGTAAAAGGTCACTAACTCTACTTATGATTCTTTCATTTCTTTGTAGACTTAGTCATAGTACAAAGCAGAATTCCTGTCAGAGTGGCCTACAGAAGATCTGTGTGAGGGGAATGGAAAGACCCCGAACAAAGGGGATGCATCTGGGAATTGTTAAAGTGTCCTTCTGCCTGCTAGTGTTTGGATCTGCTAATGTAGTCAGGGGTCATTTTTGTTTTCTTCCTAGACAGGGCTTACCGAGCATGATAAGTGTGTGTGGTCTTTCACAAACATCCTCATTGTCTGTCCCTTGCTCTCAGAGAGACTGTACTGAGTTAAGAATGTTAGGAACTGATCACAATCAAGGTTTCAGGTGGGGTCCTAATCCACAGGACTGATGACTTTACAGGAAGAGGGAGAGGGAGCAGATCCTCCTGTCTGCTGTGAGAGACCAGCAAGACAGTGGCCGTCCACCTGAAGAGAAGCCCTGGTCTCTCCAAGGCACTAGACTTTGGCCAGGCTCGGACCTTGACTTTGGGCTTCTAGTCCCCAGTGAGAAAATAAATGTGTCCTGTTTCAGTATCCTCATCCAGGTTGCTGAGTACCTGTGCATGGAACTCTCAACCTTGTGTGTGTTGCTTAGATGACCCACTTCAGAACTGTCAGCCTGTCTGATGGTTCAGGACCCAAGGATGTCTTCTTCCAAATGCTAAACTAAGTGAATTGCAAGACTCGTCCTTTTTTTAAAATTTTATTTATTTTTTTATGTGTATGAATGCATGAATGTACTGTCTGCATGTAGGTCTATGCACCCATGTCGTGCAATGCCGCAAAGGTCAGAAGAGGGCTTCGGATTCCCCTGGAACTGGAGTTAAAGATGGTTCTCAGCTGCCATGTGGGTGCTGGGGATCGAACCAGGGTCCTCTGCAAGAGCAGTCGACACTCAACCGCTAGGCCATCTCTCCAGCCCCTCGTCCTTACTTTTAACCAAGACCTAAGAAAAGAGTGTGACTATGACTGGCGTAAGAATGGGCATTTGAGGAGGTTCCTGGTACCTAGTTGAATACAGAGTATTATTACCTATGCCAATCAAGGAATCTGCCTCAACCACCCCTACCCTTGACTCCTCCCTAGGATCTCAGGCCTAGCTTAGGTCCAGTAGCTGGTATACACCCCAGCCTGGTGAGTTAGCTGGAACACAGCTCAGAGAGATTTTAAAATTGGAATGAAAAATGTGGCGGTAGAAACTCCATATCAAGTTCTATAGGAAATAGAAGAAAAGTCTGGCTCTGTCTGGAAGCAGAAAGTTTGTCAGGACACACCTATATGGCTAGTGGTTCATGGACTGGGAAAGACCCCTGTGTGATGTTTGTGTTGAAACAGAGGATCAGTCCAGAGGCAGTCAGGAGAAACTCTTGATTGACTGCACACATTAACACAAATGGAGAAACAGAATATAAATAGACTTCAAAACAAAAGTTAACTTTCACATCCTATTAGTTCTTATGTAAAACACTGTTATGTGTAATGAAAAGGAACTAATTTAATAAAAATGAATTACAGGCTACTGTGTTAAATTTTAAATATAATTCAAGCACATAGATCACTGAAATTAATGTCATTAACGAGCAAAAGGAGACGTTTGTTTCTTCAGAAAGCAATGCAATGAAAAGCTGATACTGTTCTCAACACTCCGGTGAGTTGCCTTCTGTACTGAGCTTCAGTAGGATTTGCTGCCTGATAGCTACACTGCAAGCTTGGGAAGGAGAGACTGTCCTCTTGTATTCTAACCCAAAAGGAATTAAATTCTTGTTTTGTTTTGTATGTGCATGGTCATAAACAAAGCCAGCTTCCCCACGTTGATCAATCAATTCCTGGTTCTGCTTTCTTTGAGGGTATGAGAGTGAAGGTCTCTACATTCACCTCCTTGTCTGAATCAAGCCAGAGCCACACAAAGAGAAAGCCATGGGTTTGTTTTACTGAGGTCCAACAAGGACAAAATATCCAGGGCTCCTGCCCTGCCTATTCGGAATCACACTGTGTGGCACTCGCTAATTGCAATAATAAAGAGAGAAAAAGCAGCAGTGGTCTCTCCAGAAAAGGAAGCTGACACCTAATTCCTTCAGAAAATGTATCACAGGGGCCAGGGAGATGGCTCAGCAGTTAAGAGCACTGACTGCTCTTGCAGATGAACTGGGTTCAGTTGCCAGGACTCACATGAGGGGTAACAACCATCTAGTTACAGTAGAATCCAACTCTCTTCTGACCTCTATGGGCACTGGATACCACAGGTCTACCTGCCTACATGTAGGCAATACACTCATACAGCTAAAATAAAATAATAATAAATAATTTTTTTCTTAAAAAAAGGAAATTTAGTTTATTGGGAGAAAGAGCTGCCAGACCTCAATCAGACCCTGAGGTGGAGAGAGAGCATTAGAAATAAAATGATTGTGATAAGAGAGACAGAGGGAGAGAGAGAGACCTCATGATGAGGAGGATGGTGGGGGGTAGTGGCCAGAAAAGCCTTTTCAGAAACCTTCTTGAGAGGTGCAGACTTCTAAGTAGACCCAGAGTCATCCCAATAATAAGGAAATGCTAGACATCTGAACCTGTTCTATCATATGATTTAGGTTCACAGTGTATGTGGAAGATAAGGGGTAGCTAGGTGCTGCTAGTCAGGACCTTGGTTCCCGTTTGGTCACAGCACAGACAGGTTAACTCTTCTGGGGGCTTCTGGGGGCCTGACCTGTTCTTTTTCAGGCTGTGGGACCTGGCATCTTAGAGTAACCACTGTCTTAAAGGGGGTAGTTCTGTATTCTCAGAGAACATGGGGATTTAGAGTCCTGTGGTCCATATCCAGATCCATGAAAGGGTCTTCTGAAGTACAAAGTTACCATGAATAATACAGATGAACCCAACTAGAAAGTACTAATTACATTCACAAAAGAAGAAAATACCAGAATTGACTCCAAAATTGTAGGAATGGTTGATGAGGAAGGCAGAGACATGAAGGTGCATGCTACAGGTGGGCCTGCTATTGGAAAACTAGAACCCAGAAAGATCCTGCTTATTATGTCTGCTTACCTGAGTGTAGGAAGCTTTCTTTCTGTGCTGAACAGGAACCACGGAGCCCTGCTAAGGGGATGGGGACACAGCAGCTGCCAGCAGCTGCTGTAGGGAACTGGCCTCTCGGTGCAGAGACTAGCCAGATACTTCCCATAGCCTGGCTTGGGTGGTACTTCCAACTCAGGCCCTTAGCCTGGACCCACGAGACACGTGTTCCACTCTTGGCCATGACTTCCCACCTACCCAGAGACTGCTGAACCCTGGACAGGAATTTCCAGGCTGATGGCTGTTGGCCTGTCTTCAGCCTATGTCCACTCACAACACCAGCTACCCAGATTGGTGGTCTGCAACGGGACCTCTTTCCAAGCCACTGGCCACCTGAATGAAATGCAGGCCTACCTTGACCTGTATTCACACAATAATTAATAAAAAATGATGGCCAGGAATTCCATGATGATGTTACTTGGAAATTCAAATTTACTCCTTGCTGCAGCCTGTTTTTATAAACCAAATGACATCAGTACCCAGAACCAATCATAGGCCCCCCAACTCCACACCACTGTACACTATTGCCCCACCCAGCATCACCCAGCTAGGCCACATTGTTTGCTCCTCCTTGGGGTGGGGTCAGAGAAATCCCTTGTTTCTCATGCACATGGTGCCCTGAGGTGTGCTAGCTGAAAACTAGCCTGCAATTCAAACTGGATCTTCCCACACCTGAGCACATCTACAATAGGGTTCAAGAAATGTAGAGGTCTTATGCATAATAGTGTAATTTAAAATAGATTTTGGTCGTATCTTAATTTTCCCAAGCACATCCAAATTGATATTCATTTTCTAGTTTTTATATTTTTGACATAGGCCTTTAATGCATTTAGAGATAATATGGCACCTATTTTATCAAAATTTTGCTAGCAGTGTTTCTAAATGTGGAAACAAGGTATAATCTATGCATTCAGTCATATTTCCTTTTTTCAGTCATATTTCTTTTATTATCATTTTTTATGTAGTTATACAAAGATTGCATTATCTCCAAAGTTTTGAGGTAAAGACTATATTAAATACATTTTCAATAAGGAATTATAGAGCAAGTTAAGCAGTATTTCAAATCAGGAGGAAAGAGACAGGTACAGTAAAGGTGATGGTAATTTGCTTACTAGGGGAAAGAATTTTATCTTTTTAATTAATTCCAGTCAGTTGACTGGAAGTGTCTCCAGAAGGATGAGTCTATATCTTGAGGGATAAGATGATGTAATCATTTTCTTCTATGTAAACCTCTAACATTTAAGTTTTCTTATACCTTAGTGAAATGTGAACAAATATTCATGAGAGGTAATAGAGATTAAATGTACAGAAAATACTTGGCTCCAGCAATGAAATCTACATACAACTATTACCATCGCCTAAACATTTCTTAAAGAAAAATATGCAGTTCACTAACTGAATGTGCAATCTTGCTAATTATTTATTGTTTGGAAAAGTCTTTGAAGAATAATGGTGTTGTATGAGTCAGCAGCATTGTGTGCCCCTGGCTACCTTAAATAGAATGGATCAGCAAAGGAAAGCCTTCTCTTTGCTCTCTAAGATAATTAGTGGTTACCTGCCATCTCCTGAAATTGTAAATGATAACTTCTCTAGCTGGTGACAGAAGCCAATTGTCCTAGTGTGGACTGAGAGAGGGCATCATGTTTGTTTTATTACAGGGAAGGAAAAGGCCAGGTCTTTAAAGGCAGTGTTTTAAGAGTACAGATGGGAAGGCAAATTTAGATGATGTCCAATAGTAAGATGCTGCTCATTCCCAATGTTGTTAAGGTGAGGGTGAGCCTGAGCTGGCAGAATGTGTCTTCAAAGCAATAGCTGTTTATTGATAAATAAAATCCTAGATACCGTGTGGATAGATGAAATATGTCTAAGATAAAATTCCTTTTCAGAAGTTAGTTGTCTTTCCGTGGAAAGTGGTGCACACCTGTAATCCCAGTAATTGGGAGGCGGAGATGGGAGGATCAGAAATTCAAGGTTGACCTTGGCCACAAGAGAATTTGAGGCCAGCCTGGGCTCCATGAGACTCAGTCCAAAACAAAACAAAACAATCAGACAGACAGACAAATAAGTTATTTGAAATTATGATCTATAGCTTGTAGAATCATCTCTTCCAGAATCTGAAGTCTAAAACTTAGGGTTCAGAAAGTCATTGTTTGAAAAGCCAAGAGAATAGTGAATGATAGAGACAACAAAGACAGACGTGATTGGATGTGGTGTGTGGAAAGCTGAGAAGAGGCGCAGCCCCATGCTCCATCGCCAGCTCAGCCTGAGCCTCTTCAGAGCCTGCTACCTGCAGGGCTCAGCTCCAACCTTCGTGAACTCAGTGGCTTACAGTAAGGTAGAAAGACAGTTGCCTTTGCTTTGATTTTTTTGCCACATGCTTTATATTTTTATGCAGGAGGTATTTCACTGCAATTTTCTCTACCTAATGTACCTATTAGTTTAAAATGATTCCCCAGAGCTAATTAACTTCATCAGGTTTAGATCTTATCGTGTCACCTTATGGCTTTATATTCTTCTAATTGCATGAACAATGCCTTCTGTCAAAAGAGATGGTTTCATTCTGAATATTTGGACTATTAAATCAACTTCAGCAAACATTTAGTTGAGGTTCTAATATGTTTCAGGTGTAAAAAATTCTTTAGTCAAATCAACCAGGAAGAATGTTCATGTTAATTTTAGCAAGACCTGGCATCTCCTGACACTGGCACTCAGGTCTAAACACAAAGTACAAATCTGGTGTGTTATTAAATAACAGAGGAAACGGCAGAGAGGAGTGGGAGAAAGAACGGCATCTAAATAATTCAGCATTTCTAATTTTTCTTTAATATTCTGTTAGCTAATTACAGATAGAATTTGGCTGAGAATACATGGCCTTTGAGTTTAATGTTAATTACTTTGCTGGTGTTTCTTGGCAATTAATTTTAAAGAATAGATCGAGGGAACTATATCTAGAGCCAAGCATGATTTAATTGATGTTAAAAATTAAAAAGATGATTTGAAAACACCTTTATGCTACACAGACTCTTAGCTGGAAGGAGTAAAATCACTGTTTCTCTCATATAGACCATCGAGTCCAAATTAAATATCATATAAAAAATATTCTTTCACTTAAAGTGATGGTTTACTTGGTGTTAGGTACTCAGAACATAAACTGTCACAAGTCTGTTGCTTAAATGACTCACCTAGCTTAGTTACCAGTTCATTTTCTTTTCTTTTTTTTCACATTTTATTTATTATTTTTATTTTATGTGTATGAGAGTACTGCCTGCCTGTAGGTAGGTGCACCCATGTCATGCAATGCTTGCAGAGGTCAGAAGAGGTCCTCAGATCCCCTTGAACTGGAGTTACAGACAGTTGTTAGCTGCCATGTGAGTGCTGGGGATCAAATCCAGGTCCTCTCCAAGAGCAGTCAGTGCTCCTAACTGCTGAGCCGTCTCTCCAGCCCCCAGTTCATTTTTCTGAATAAACAATGAAGAAGATGGAAATACCTTCCTATATAAAATCATTTGTCTTATAAACACAAACATGCCCCCAAATATCAAAACCTTGGAAATGGGTATTTACTTGTGTCTAGTAATCTATAGAATTTGTGCATGTGTGCCTATGTGCACGTGTGTGTGTGTGTGTGTGTGTATACTATCTCCTGTCAACAAGACATCCTCCTTATCATATGCACTGTGTAAACACATGAATGCATGATTTATTCCTCAGTCATATCATAATACAGTGACATAAAAACAAAAAGTACAGTAAAATCAGAAAATCACTGTCCTAGAAGCAGAGGCAGAAAATGAAAGCAATAAAAAGAGAGGCCAGGAGGGCTTAGCCTGGGGAAATTAGAGCAAGCTCTGCAAAAGGTGAGACATATGCTCTTAATTAGCACAGTCATTAAATCCATGGAGACTGTGACAAAGCCACTGTGGAGACCCCACACTAGAGAAGAGGCAAGTCCAAGCAGAAACACAAAACTAGGTTGGGATCTATGCAACACATTAACATTCATTTTAAAATATTTTATTTATTATTTATTTTTATTTTATGTATATAGGTATATTGTCTACCTGTGTTTAAGTACATAGGTATTGTCCAATGCCTATGGAGAACAGAAGAGGATGTAGGATCCCCTGGAACTGGAGTTATGGATGGTTGTTAGCCTCCATGTGGTTTCTGGGAATAAAACCCAGGTCCTCTGCAAGACAGGCAGTGCTCTTAACCCCTGGGCCACCTTTCTAGCCCCAACATAACCTTTAGCTGGATACTAAGTTTTAGTCAGATTCACAAAGTGTCTTTATATAAAAGTCAATGGCCCAATTCTAAAAATAAGAAGAAAGAGCAGGAAATTAAACTTGTGAAAATTAAAAATAAATTCTGTTCAAAATTATTTTTCTTTGTAAGATAGCTGTTTGAATATAAATTTGATCATGTGCAGATCAAATTGGAAACTGGCTATCTTTGTCATCAGTGAGGTGGCTTCCTTTGGACTGGCCATGTGTAAGCCTGGATGGAAACATCCAAAGCATCAGGTTTCATAGTGGCAGCACTGTCTGTGATGGATTAGCTGTTCTATAGGAAATGAGAACTATCTAAGAAAGTTCAGTGGGATGCATGTGAGCCAGTCATGGGGTCAGATTTGGGCAAAGTTATGTCAGTAATGGTTTCTATGTATATATCAAATTATTCACTTTGTATGCAGTTAAAATAATTTAAGCAGAAGCAATAATCCAAAAGTATATTGGGGGTTTGGAGTTTTGTGCATTCTCCAAAAGCTCCCTCCAGGTTTTGTGACTATCAGACACCCCAAAGAAACAGTGAGCTTACACAGATGCCCATCTCTAATTCCCTCTCCCCAATTAGCAACTTGGGAAATTCTGCATCCAACAAAAGATAACAAAATAAACAACAACACTTCACTATATGTCTGTACTGTTGGGAATGGTGTACTGGTCTTCCATCATCTACAAAAATTTTCCTTAAGTAAATCAAGACACCAAGGAGTTCTATATTTATTTTAGTTTTGTATGTATGTATGTATGTATGTATGTATGTGTTTGTATGTGTATATGTGTGTATGTATGTATGTATGTATGTGTTTGTATGTGTATATGTGTGTATGTTTTGGGACAGGGTCTCATGCACTCCAAGATGGACTTGAATTCGCTATGTAGTTGAAGATGACATTAAACTTGTCCTTCTACTTCTTGATTTTGCGAATTGTAGAACATACGACCCCATCTGGTCCATGTGGTGCTAGAAATTGAATCGAAGTCTTCCTGCATGTGAGCTAAGCACTTTCCACTTTAAAAGAAAATAATAAAAGCAAAAACACAGCTGTCACCTCAAACAGTATTAGGAAGTTTGTTCTAGAGCCAAATGTGAGTGAGTATGGCTAGAGAAATCAGATTTAAGTTGTCCCCAGTTTCATGCTCCTACATGACAGTGATTTCAGGAAGATTTGTAGTTGCAGAACAAAGAACATCATAAACTTACATGGATTTCAAGTGTACTGATCAAAACATTTGAGTTTCTGCAAAACAGGTGAGTCTCTGCTATGGGGCTCTGAGGACAATCTTGCCTTGTGGGTTGATGAAAACTGGGGATCTGTTCATCCATTCCAAAGGATTTCCTGAGTATCACAAGGAAATTAGGGCACACACAGAGTTGAACAATGTATAGCTCTAAAAAGGACTAAAAATAGCCCAGATAGTTTTGTTCTGCACCTTTAACATTCTATCCTTTCCAGATCACTGAAATTCTAACCAGCCAATCACACTTTGTAGGCACAGCTGCTTTCTGGGAACCTTTGCCCCCATAATTCCAACTGAGCCACACGCCAGCCCAAGGTACCAAGAATTCTGGAACTGTTTGGAGGACAAATTTTCTGTCTTGGGTATCTTATTGAAACTGAAAGCAAGACATTTGTTGGGAGAGCCCTGTGAAGCTGACACACTTATACATAGGACAGGCATGACTGTATCCTCTTATAGCTAGACATGGCTCCTAAAGTCATTGATTAAGAACCGAGCTCCTTTGTGGTAACTGCCTTCAGGATAGGAGACAGACACCCTCTAGGATTACTGCCAGTGTTTTCTGACCAGGTATGGAGTTCCTTTCTTCTCCAAAGCTGGGAAGCCAGGCCTCAGGGGTGCTCTATGTACTGAGTTACCAGACTTTTGATTCCATTCCAAGTCTTCATTTGCTATGAAGATTTTTAAACTTTCAGAGTTGTCAGTGGCCTGATGGTTCTCAAAGGGTTGGTCCTCAGTACAATGAAACAATGCAGAAGGTAGTGTTGACAGGTTTTTAGACAGAATCATTGACGATACTTTATTCTGCTCCAAGCCACAAAAGAGATGGAGTCTTTCCTTCCATCACAGACTCACTATGCTCACTCCAACGGAATCATTCCTTCCTTCGTTAGCGTGATGCTGAGAACAAAGATGTTTGAGATTTTATAAACGGGAGTGAATTCACGTATAAGTACGTCCTTCTCAAAAGACAGCATTGTTGTGTTGTTGTTGTTGTTGTTGTTGTTGATACAGGGTCTCCCTGTAGCCCCAGCTAGCCTTGAACTCACTCTGTAGACCAGGCTGGCCTTGAACTCACAGAGAATCTGCCTGCCTTGAGATTCTATTCATGCCCTGGTGGTGGGCAAAGTTGTTCTGAAACTGGTCTTTCAGCAAGATCTTGACCCATTGACACTAATATTTTCTCTGATGTTTACTGCTTATTTGTTGATAAGAGAAAAATTGAGCTGAACATGCTTAGGTTACATCACATACACAGTCCAGAAAAAGTACATAGGGGATTTAAAGATAGAAGTCTAGTAGAATGAAAGGCTGTGTTACTTGGGAAACAGAAAAAAATGGAGAATATAAAACTCAAAGGTCATTCTGAAACCCATGAATGAAATTCTAAAAGTCTAGGCATAAAATGTATTTCTTCATTTTCTTTAGGTAGGAAAAATATATTTTAAATTTATTTATTTTTATTTTATGAGTGTATTACCTGCATTCATGTTGTGCAGAAGCCACAGAGGATGGAAGAAGACATCTGATCACCTGGAACTGGAGTTATGGGCAGTTGTTAGCTGCCATGTTGGTGCTGAGATTTGAACCCAGACTTTCTATAAGAGCAGCCATTGCTCTCAACTGCTGAGCCATCTCTCCAGCAGGAAAAATCATTTTATATTAATTGAGACCATGATGCTGTTTCACTCTGTAGGAATTTAGGACATCAAAGCTAGTTACTTGTTTAGTTTCAAAACTGGAAGTCTAATGGACCAAGGACCTGCCAGGATTACAGAACAGCTCACCAGGGTGGTGGGCAAATGGTTGCTGTCTTCTTGAAGGCATCCTTTCTCTCACTCTGTTCTGTTCCCTGTGGACCACTTTATACAGATGCTTGCATGTCTGCACAGCTCAGCTTTCCCTAGAGTCAGCCACTCAGTACAAGGCAGAAGCCTCAATGTCTCTTATGACCAACATCAAAAGTTATACCTCGCCATTTTCCTAATATCCGGCTGAAACATCATCAGCTCTACTGGGTGGGACAGGATAATATTGAGAGGCAAGAATGCAGGAGCAAAGTGTTAACTGAAAGTTATTTTGGAGGCTGCAGTCACATCCACTAATACACAAGTGCTGTCATCACATGATGAAGTATCTAGAGAAAGCCCTAGAAGGTAGAAAATGTTGTTTTCCCCAAGTTAGCTGGATTTGAAATGGACAAACAGATAAGCAACTTTAGCAGATAGTCTAGTTCTTTAAGATATGAGTAAACCTGACAGAAGGTCTATAAAAGAAATTTCATTCAAATCTGTAATCAGATAAAAAAAATAATTACTATTCCTTGATATGAAATTGGATGTGCTGTCATAATTATAAGTCATTGTTGTTATCAATGCATGGCCTAAAATTAAATTTAAATGAGATTACTTATTATTGATGAGCTCAGTGCCAAGACTTGCATAACATGGGAAAGGCTCTGGTTTGGATCACTAAAACCAGAAAAATTAAAATATTTGTATTATAAAAGTGTGGGGGTCAGAAGACAACTTATAACTAAGTTCCAGGGATCAAACTCAGGTCAACAAATTTGATGAAAATTAGTGTTACCTGCTGAGCCACCTCACCCATCCCAGAATAATTTACTATTAGAAGGAATTCCACAGCTTTGGACATTTTAGTGTGTTGTTTGTAACTGAAAAAAATCCCTGCTCTTACATTGTGCATCCCTTAAAAAAATAAATAATTAATTAAAAACCCTGCTAGCATGGCATTAATGCATAATATCAAAAGTAGGTAATTTTATATGAAAATTTCTTTATCAATTTGTGCTTTTTCAAAAAAAGTTGATTTATTTATATTTTAGTGCATGCATGAAAGTATGCCAGTGTCATGCAATGTCCACCTTGGCCAGAAGAGGTCTTGGGATCGCCTGGAACTGGAGTATAAATTGTTAGCTGCCCTGTAGTACTGGGAACTGAACCCTGGTCCTCTGGAGAGCAGCCAGTGCTCTTAACTCCTGAGCTACCTCTCCACTCCACCAATATGTGATTTTTTTAAAAAAAACATTGCTTGAAAACTAGGTGTGGTGGGACATGCCTTTAATTTCACCTCTAGGGGCAGAGGAAAGTGGTCTCTGTGAGTTCAAGGCCAGCCTATTCTACGTAGTAAGTTCTAGGCCATCTGAGGAGACAGGGAAATCCTGAGTCAAAAAGACTCCCCCCCCAAAAAAAACCATTGCATGCATGTGATTTTAGGAAACCATTCATCTATAATTTTTCCTGGGATTGAACAGCACTTTAGGCTTTAACTCTATGTCTGGTCTGAATTCTCATTTGTCTGCATTCTACATGATAAGGGGCACTCAGAATAAATGTTGAAATGATTTTCTATGGATTGAACTTTGACTCTCTTGTCAATATTAAATCTCATCCATTGTCTTTATGCTTGCCAGAAAGGATAAATAGATATTTATTTAAAAGATTAAGAACAGATTGTTCATATGTGAAAGAAGAAACTGTGTATAGCATAGTCTTTGTTATGAATGAGGCCATAACCAGGGAGAAAGGGAGACTCTAGGCTTCTCAGTGGGAGCTGTGGGAAAGGTGGTCAATCTTTGCCTTTAATCTATTTGAAAATTATAGATCTTAGATGATGCATGTTTGTAGTCACAGGGACCACATATAATTAGCCTGTGGTATAACATTACAATATTCAGCCTACCAAACTTTCCTTTGTCTCATGTTGTAGAACTTCTGAATACTGTTAGTATTATTTTATAATGCACGGGCTTGTTCTCCTATAAATGTATTTACTTTGCATTAATATCTCCTTCCTTTTATACCTGGTATATGTGAATAATTTCAATGTGATCAAACAGAGCACATTACTTACAGAACTCTTTTAAAGTTCTATGAAGTCACGTTTCCATAAAAGCAATATTTGTTTTTCACCCTCTTCTGATTTATTTTGTTTGGTGCTCAAAACTATTAACAACAAGGATGATGTCATTTTCTGATAAATACATTGAACCATCTTCATACTTTATTCTAAAATAAAAGTCTCTTGCTTTAGGTCATGTTTCTTGCAATAATTTTGAACATAAAATTTATTTATTTTGATAAAGAGTCATAGTGATCTAAACTCTGTCACTGAAGGGAAGTAAAACCACATCTGTGTTGGGTCAGTTTATTGTTTTGCACATTTTAACCCTAGCAAAAACATACTTTAAAACCATAAATATGTTTAAAAAGCTGAATTCATTCCATGTCTTGGTTATGCTGTCCCCTAAAGCCTCATGTACTGAAAATGTGATTCCCAACTCCTGATATTGACTTAGGACACGTGGGAGAGTTAGGATGTGAAGTGGGGAAGGAGGTCACAGGGGTGAGTCCTTGAAGGTGCCTTGTCCCTGGTCTTCTTCTGTCTCTCTGACTATATCCTGCCCATCATAATGTGAACATCCTCTGCCTCACACTGCAACTGCCACAATGTCCTTCCTCACTACAGGCCCAGAAATCCGGACTGAACTGAACCCTGGTCTGTGGACTATGGACTGAGCCTCAGAACCCTGGAGAAATAGCCCCTACCTCCCTTCATTGCTAAGCAGGCATCTCATCATGGTAATGGAAAGTTAGGTCACACAGTTTAACTGCAAACCACAGAATAGATTTTAAAGACCCTTTTTGTTCCAACTGTGAAAAGAATAGATTTCAAATTTAGAGGAGTCTGATGTAGTTATGTTTTGCTGGGTGAGGTCATAATCCTGTTAGTGCTGTAGGGTTAGAGAGCCTTGATGAGCAGGAGAGACCGTGAAAACAGAAACCTGGCCAGATGCTATCAGAGGGTACGCTAGGACACAAAATACCTGCCTCCGCTCTGCCTTCCAGTGCTGCAGGAAGGAACTTCCAGACATGCAGTGATGGTGTGGTACATCAATTTCTGCTATTCTTTCTGATGGAAACCCCTGAAGTAGGTAACTTTATTTATAGGCCATTTATCTGAAAAGTAGGAGAACCAATACACACCCTGTTCTTTCCCTCTGCTGCCAATCCAGGCCTTTATTGATGGTTACCCCAAGTGCTCAGCAAGACAAACACTTCTCCAGGGAATGTTAGGAATTTGCTTAGGGGACAATTCCTCATATCAGAGTTGGTGCTTCTTCATTAAGATCATGGTTTTGTGATTTGCTCATAATGGAATAATTTCACTGGTCACAGATACAACTTACCTGTGCCCAAATTGTATGGGACCCAAACAAAAACCAGATGTATTCAGAGCTCTGCAGATAAGGTATTCAAAAACATACTCTATAAATTTTGGGTTTATTGAAATCATAGTAGATGCAACTAGTAAAATTGCCAAAATGGCAGAACACATCATAGTCTGTTTATCATCTAAAGATATTAGTTTCTTTTCATCTCTTTTTACAATTCATATACCATTGTCAAGTCTAAATCAAGATGTATCGAGGTCTGTGTTCAGTAATTTCTGAACATTAACTGAAGAAATGACCTAATTTTCAAAGCTTCAGTGGTGAAGGCACTGCTTGCCCACAGAACAGTGTGAAGGCCTTCACTCTATACAGGACAAGTTCTTAATTATGGGAGTTTTTTCTTATTTTTAAAAAATATTGCAATGTTAATTTTTAATAATTTTTGCTTTTGAATTGTTAAGTAACAGAGACCTTTTTCTGAGATGATTTCTTTTCCTGTATGCAGTGGGAGACCAACTGGGAAAATTGTTCCAAAATTTCCTTGTATGTTTTCTTAGCCTGGCAGGTAGAGCTGTGGTCAGGGTCACCAAATGCTGTCAATTCCACTGTGCTGCTCTTAATGCCATTGCCCAGGAAGTCAATATATAGCACATTTTCCCAATGTCATTCAGACCATTTCAGAATGTGATAAAAGACCCAAATTTTCAAACCTCAAATAGCATGTAATTGAAAACGCAGAGCAGTCTGTTTCTGTGAAATGCCAACACAATTATTCTGGCTTTGGGGTTCGGGATATACAGTTCATTTCAGAGGTGATAGTTTTTTATCTGACTTTTATTTATTTTAGGTTAAATTAAAACCAGACTTTGATATCCATCCCAAAGCCACTTAAAACTGGATAATCCATAAGAAAAGTTAATTGATAAACTTTGATTTAAAATGTGTTTGCCAGAACGTCTCTTTATTCATGTGCAGTGATATATGACATTTTATGCAGAATTCGTGAGCATTTTGGTTACTGTCTGATCAGAAACACAAAAGGCATGCATGCTTCGATTCCAAACAGAAAATTTGGTAAAAGAAATGATTTATAAAAAGTATTTCAAAGACTGGAGAAGGGACTGGAGCTCCATGGTTAGGAGCACTGGTTGCTCTTGCAAACGACCTGAATTCCCAACACCTACGTCCAGCACCTCACAACAACCTGTAACTCCAGCTCTGCCGTGCCTGATGCCCTCTTCTGGTCTCTGTGTGTACTGCAGGAATGTGCACATACGGACACACACATACTTACAATAAAGTAAACCTTGAAAAGAAAAGACTAATACAAAATAAAAAGGCATAGGCGAACATGTATAGGGAAATACATTCGGATAAGGATAGCTGAGCCCAAGTGTAACACAAGGGAGACAGAATCACCTTAGACAACCACCTTCCTCATCAAGCCAACTAAGCAAACATGAGGAAATGTGAACATGAGTAAGTGTTCTTAAGATCATGAGTCCTGGAACTGGAGAAACTGCTCAGTGGTCAAGAGCACTGGCTGCTCTTGTAGAGGACTTCACTGTGGGTCCCAGCACCCAAGTGGTGACTAGCAAGCATCTATTACTCCAGTTCCTACGGAATCCAGCATCCTCTTCTGTCTAACATATAAATTACACACATATATGCACTTATACACATTTGAGCAAAACGCTCATACACATAAAAATAAATAAATAAAAAGAAAAAAGAAAAATGAATTATGAGATCTGCTAGTTTGATAAAAAATGAGAAATTCAAGTCTGTGTATATGTAGCTGAATACACTATAGAAAAGAGGAATTGCATAACTCTTAGCAGAAGAGATTCACCTCTACTCCATTTTCCTGTTTGCCTGAAATTGCTGCAGCAGAGGGCAGAAATGGGGGAGGAGGGATTTTTTAACTTCTAGACAGTGTACAATAATCAGGGGAAATACTATGTATCCTGAAGTCCACAGCTAATATTCCTGTGAGGCCATGAAGGGTAATGGGCTAATTTTCCATTTTTTAGCCCCAGCCTAGTCCTCTTTCAAGCCTGAGTCTGCATAAGGATGTATGATAGGTGAAAGCTTTGCTTTCCTCTAGTCTCTGACTGGTGCTTTTATAGTTTCTGAGCTTTCCAAAGTTACTGAGGGGAGATGCTAAACTGAGAAGAGAAAAGCAGCAGAAACCGTATTCTCAATCTGGGCTTTTGTGCAGGGACATCTGTGTGCTTTTGGCGGATGCTCAAACTCACACTTTCTATTTTCTTGGACATATCTTTGCTGGAGGTGCCTGCCGCTTTTCTCTCATGCAGGACGTGCATTTTTGACTGGATTCCACTGACTTCCACACACACTGAAGTTTGAGAGGTTTGCTGTGCTCAGCAGGGAGTTTTCTGCGGTGGAGAAGCCTTGTCACCTCAGGCTGTCTTTGGATCCTCTCTGTATGTGATCTCTCGAGAAGTGTACACTTTGAGGAACAGAGTCACAAAATTTCATGGTTCTGCTACACCAGATGAAGTAGAGATATATCCCCTACATCCAACTTACAAGCACTTCTACAAAACCCAGTTCCTCTACTCTCATGCTCACTAATCACTTTGTAATTCTGAGATGTGTTAGTTTTACAAAGACATCTTTTAGCTGTTCCCCAAAAGGTGTGGCCACATAAGCTAAAAGGGTCTGTGTCTCGCCTTGGAAGTCAAGAGTGCCCTTGTTACTCACATTTTATACTCTTTACTCTTTGACACAAGCACTCCAAGATAGAAAATATTAATTGAATATGCAACTCTGGGGGACAAAAACCACTAAAGAAGTCAAGAGAAGTGATGGGTCAGAAAATTCAAAAATGCTAAAATCTCTAGTATTTTTAATCAGGAGAGTAAGTACCGCAGATGTATATTATTAGCTCTAGTGAGCACAATTTAAAAATTATAAACCATTGCAAAGCATTTTGTATAAAGGGAATGAAGAAAGAAGCAAGGGAAAACCTAGAATGTCTGGACCAGGGCTCGGTCTACTGCAGAACCATCAGAGGAGTGGAGAGCCAGGGAAGCGACAGAGGACCCGTGGGAAACTGCCTTCTGCGTAATTCAAGCCTAGATTAAATTAGCAATACCTTATCTATGGGGAAAGGGATCCTTTCAAGCAAATGTTTCCTCTGTAACAAATTCCAGTTAAGAATTATTGACACATTGATGCAAGAATTACTTGACACATGCATGCTCACATTGGGACTCACCTAGATGGAAACCAGTTTACTCCTCTAATGTCCACAGAGGAATAGGATCTTTCTGCTTGTGTCTGCCTGTAATCCATAGTCTTTAATGGAGAGAAAAATATTTAAAAAATTTGAAATTAAAATCCTGGAGATGGTATAAGCCATAATTTGAGCTGGATTTAGTTCTCAACACAATTGAAAATGCTACTTTTCACAACTTCAACTGGAGTTCTTTGTTTCCACCATAAGCTACACTCAGTCACATCTTATAAGAATTTGTTCCCTAGGCTTAGGAAAGGGGCACAGGTGGATGATAATCAAAACAGTCTACTCTCTCTGGAGCTGTTGTCTTGGACTCTGGTCAATTATGGCTGTTTCCTTTCATGGGCTGACAGTTTGTCCAGGAATAACCATTCGATCCTACTAATGAAGCACAAGCAGTTAGATATATAGGTATTTAAAGAGCACTAATAGTTATAGTTGGTTACTTTGGTATAGACACATATGTTTGGATGATATGTTAATCCATGAATTACATTTTTTCCTGTTTAATATGACAGGGTCTTACTGTGGCTTATAACATCTCCTAACCTGTAGAGGTTATAAGCTTGTGGCATCAGCCATGGGTTATTCCTCCAAGGAGAGAGCCAATAGCCAATTAGGTTTGGGATATACAGGCATATGGCTGCCTCTGCTTCACAGTATTTCCAAGCCTAGGGAACAATCTGCGGAAGAGGGGGCGTGGTAGAATGTAAGGGCTGCGATTGTGGTCAATGGTGAAACTACAGCAATGTAGTCTGGACACTCATTTGATCAACTTGATTGAACATACAACCCCTCACCCCCTGCTGGATGGTGGGGCTGTGGGGGTTTTGGCACAACAGCCTGCAAATTGGTTTCATATGAAGGATGCTTGTACTCATGGATCATCACTTATAGCTAAAAAAATGGAAAAAAAAAACTGAGAGAAAGATGCAGGACAGTTATGGCAAAATGCATGATCTGGGATGGGGTGGGGGTAGGGGGGAAGGGAAAGGGAAATATGCCTGATCTGAATTGGAAAATGATGTATGAAATGTACAAAGCACCAATAAAAAAAAAAAAAAACATTTAAGAAAAAAAAAAGAATTTGTGATGAACATTGGGCATCCTACATCCTTATGTACAACATGCCTGCATGCATGTGCATGGCTGTGCATAAATACAGGCCGGCATACACACCTGTGGGGGGGAGAGGGAGGGAGGGAGGGAGAGAGAGAGAGAGAGAGAGAGAGAGAGAGAGAGAGAGAGAGAGAGCCAATTTCTGTCCTTTCAGAAAGGTTCCGCTGATGGACTTGTGCTCCGCCTGTCAGAGCTTTTACTGTACTTGCCAATTTAGCTGCCGAAGGTGAGCGGGCTTGCAAGTTCATCATAATCAGCATCTATTCCATTTCCACTTCATACTTAAGGTCTATTGTTGCCAATTCATTCAAGAAGGTGTTTTTGTTTAAGTGGTTCTTGAGTGCCGCCTTCTGTGCTCCGAGAGTGCAGTGCTCATAGGGAGCTGTGCTGCAGAAGTCCTCTCCCTGAGATGCTAGGCTCTTGTCTGTTTCTTTTACAGATTCATCAGAGATTTCCTTTCCTAAAATGTGATAAGTGTTTATCTGGATGGCCTTCTCTGAGCACTTTGTAAGCCATGATGTGGGCCTTAGGGGAAGGCTGTGACAGGCTTTGCAATCAGGCAGTTGGAGCTTGAAATTACATGTAATATTTAACAAAGACTCATGTACATAAGTGGTTTTAAATAATATGTGTCATAAGTGTTCAAATAACTTTTGCAGTAATGAAATTATTGAAGGCTTTGAACATCTCTTAATGTCTCAGTCCTTGGCTGCATAGGAGGCATATGTTGTTGTTTTTGCGCAACTGTGTGCATTTGTTCTTACAGAATAGGACATACCCTTTTTAATAATGTGTTTCTGTGTTATCAGCAATACTTGGTAAATATATTTTCAGTTCTCTCAGTGGACATCCATAGCAGTAAACCAGAAGGAAACCTAAATTCTCTCCTTTCAAAAGAGAATCCCGGATTTATATGACTGCAGATCCCAGTGATCGTGGCAGGCCATTGGTATCTCTGTAAAACCAGAAGGATTTCGTTAAGTGATTATTCTTTGATAACATGTTCACTTCTCTTCCTAAGCCTCACTGTTTCTCTGTCATGCTTCATGTCCTTTGTGCTTTCTGCAGCATTATAATTCCAAAATCTTCTTTGCACTCTTGATCACAATACTGAGCTTCCATCCAGGACCACAAAGAACATTACTGTTTGGGTTTTTGTTTTTGCTCGTCAACACTCAGGAGTTCTTACTATAAAAGCAAAGTAGATTAATATTGGGATATTGCACACTGAATAAACATAATTCTGTCTTCAATTACTTTTTATGGGCGGCTCCTTCTGAAGTATGTATCCTGCTGTCTCTGTCATTTCTGTCAAAGACGCTTGTCTGTTCCCACCATGGTGGCACTGCCTGGTCTGCGTTCCCACCATGGTGGCTCTGCCTGGTCTGGGCTCCCACCGTGGTGGCTCTGCCTTGCATCTGCCAGTTCATCCAGTCACTTGTGTCCTTCCTGTTTGTGTCTTGGAAACATCCAGGGCAGTGTTCAAATCAGAAATGCCAATTAATGCTTCCTGCTTTCAGGAGGAGTGCTCAAACTCAGCTCAGTCTCCTTGATGTGAGGTAGTCACTGTCTTGTGACCTACTGGCCTTTCTCTGCTCTGTACCAGAATCACACCGAGGATTTTTTATTCCCTGATCTTTCCATCTCTTCCCTCTATGCACATATTCTCTTCTGTCTGTTGAAGACAAATTTTTCTACATGGTTCCTGGTAATGTTGTCCAGCTCAGCTTTATCCACTGGACTTCCTTTCACTGCCCTGCCTTTCCCTTTTAGGGGAAGATTTCTCTTTCATTTAATCTCAACTTAGCTTGTATGTGTTAACTCATCGGCCGACTCATAGACACAGGGGCCCTCTAGCCAGTGATCCCCCCAGACCCAAAAGGATTCATTACTCAAGAAGCATTCTTGGAGCTGTAGATGACGGTTAAAGAGCTTGGCTCACTCTTATGAGGCTTAGAGCTAGAGCTCCTGCACTGCAGTGGAGTAAAGCAAAGACATTTTACATCGTTTATATTCTATGTAGGAACATAGTGCAATGCCTTATGTCATTAAAATACGTTGACTTACAGATTGTCCATCCTTATTCCCTTTCATATTATAACACTTTGAATGTTCTTGAATGTAAAGATGTTTATGTTCTTACCCAGCCAGCACTGAGGCTCACTAAGGAAGTGGTTATTTTGAGCTCCTTGAAGACAAGTACCAATTCTTTTTTGAACAAAAATAGTTTTAAAATATTTGTATAATGTAGAAGACATTTAAGAATAACTGTCCTCCTATACATCAAGGTAAACCCCACATTTCAACCATACTCTGACTTAGGGGGTTAGTCCTCTTGACCTTGAACATTACTTCCTGAAGCATCATGATTTACTTGTAAAAATATGCATTTCCCTTGTAAATAGATCTAGTGCCAAACTCAGACAGACTCATCTGCAATTTGGTTTAATGACTATTATTTACTTATTCACGTGTTTATCATTGGTTCTTTAGTAATGTTTCACCATTGACATTCATCCTGTCAGAGAACAGAACTCCTTCATCCTGCCGGAGGATGAAGCCACAACATAGTGAGTTTCCCCAGCAGGAAGCTGGCACCTATACTGGGTTGCTGGTTTGGGTTGCATTTAGCATTTAATCCTTTCATATCTGGCCATTTGCCAATTATCTGATACCCACCCTAACACTAGCTATGTAGAGCCATAATATTTAGAAAATGATTAATACCGATGAGTGATAGAACAATAAGATGAATACTAGATCTTAGTTCTTCCCTGGAAGAACGCATCACCAGTAGGTGGCAGCAACTTTGTGAGGTCAACAAAACATAAAGTTTAGCACTGTGTAGATTAGGCTAGTTATCAATGGCCTAGTTAATTTTGGATCCTGGAAGTAAAGTTATTAATGAGATTATCACATGTTATATCATATTGAATAAAAAGAGACTACCTTTTGCACATGTAGTCTAGATGTTGGCTATAGTTCACAGTCAGCTAATCTTACACACATTACATAGACATTCATGAAATAATTTATTACTGCATTGAAATATAATATTTGAATTTATTCTGTTTGTTCTGAGATGTTTGTGAGAAACAATAACCTAACAAATGATGGCCACTGAAAATAAGCAGGGCATGGTTCACAGATTGATAGAACACACTAGGGAGGGTCACGGGTACAGGGCTGGAGCTCTGGAGTGAGTGCATCTGGATTTGCAAATTGTAAATCCAGTATTAGTTCAATGACTTTATGCACAGTTCCTCATTGTGAAAGGAGGAGCGTTGTTGCTTTCCAGATGGGAGTGTGAACATTAGAGGAGATCAGCAGTGAAATACCTCAGCAACAGGGCCAGGACACAATAAATACCGAACAAAATATGACAATTAACTCTAGATATGGTCTTTAATGTATTTTCAGTTTGTTCTTGTTCAATATATCCCTGCTTAAAATCTTTAGAACTCAAAAGCATCTGCATAGCACAGATTTGATCAGCTCCCGCCTCCTGAGTTGCCCTGAGTTCCTACCCTGACTTTCCCCAGAGATAACCCGTGACCTGGGAGAAATAAGACAAAATAAACTCTTTCCTCCCCAAGTTGAGTTTGGTCAGCATTTTAATCACAGCAATAGAAAATAACTAGAATAGAAATTGGTACCAAAGAGTGGGATATTGCTGTGACAGAACCAATCATGTGTCTGGGAGGATTGTAGACGATTTGAGAGCTTTGGACTGGAAAAGTGCTTGGAGCTCAGTGAGGTGTTCTGTAGGAAGTTGGAAGATAATGCTAAAAGAGGAGTAGATGATGGAGATCTGGCTAGTGAAGCTTCAAAGAGAAACAAAAGTGTCTATCAGGGGTGTTTGAATGATATAGTTTGAAGTTGGAATTTTTTGGAAGTGAAACCTTTTGTGCTTTACTGGGATAATCAATGCTGGTTAGCTGGGGCTGAATAATCAGCTGTCAGAAGAGACTAGCATCATTGGGGTGAAATCTGGGAAGCATTTCCTCAGGGTCAGCAATAGTCCAGACAGAGCCAAAGCCACCAATCAAATTGCCACTAGTGTGCATGATTTTACCAGGTAGAATTTGTGTTGAAGGCAGAAAGGGATCATGAAGAGAATCTACAGGCCAAGAGAGGCCATTGATGAAGGCGCAGTCTCAGTCGCAATGGTGACACCAGCTTTTGGGCGATGCCAGGACCACACAGGATAACCACCAAGTGCAGCAGCAGGTGTGGAGCGGAGCCATCTTGAGGTTATGAGACAAGCTTGTTGTGCTGTGGACGGCAGAGCCAGAGAAGCGAAATTGCCTAAGCCTCTTGGAGCCCAGAAGATGCCGAGGGAATCCCAGATGTCCAACACTGAGCTGTATTGTTGGAACTTTGGTTTTACTTAAGTGTGCCCAGTTCTTCCCTTCCTAAATAAGACACTATGCAACTCATTTTGGATTGTATAGGAGCCGGAAGTTGAGAGACTTTGAATTAATTTCAAGAGATATTGAACTTTAAAGTGTTTGATTTTTTTAAGGATTATAGAACTTTTAAATTTGTACTGTTTTAGGTTGTAATGTTAATATTATCATGAGCTCTTGGAAACAAAACTGGGAAGGTTGTGATTTAATAAGTGATGCGTCTGTGTGTCAAGTTGACAAATCGTGCTGTATAGAGTTAGTTGTCAACTTGCTGCTCTGTGTGGAAGGAGCCTCAATTTAGGAATTTCCTCCATTGGACTGGCCTGTGGCCATGTCTGAGGAGCATTTTCTTGATTGTTGAGTGATGTGGAAGGGCCCAGCCCACTATGGGCGATATCACTCCTAGGCAGGTGGTCCTGTATTGTATAAGAAAGCAGGCTGGGCACAGGCCAGAAGAGCATGCCAGTAAGCAGTGTTCTTCAGTGGTCTGTGCTTCAGCTCCTGCCTCCAGGTTCCTGTCCTGCCTTCCTGCTGTGACTTCCCACAGTGAAGAATTGTGAGCCCTGAGTTGTAAGATAAACTCTTTCCTCCCCATGTTGGGTTTGGTCAGTGTTTTTAATCAGAGAAGTAAAAAGTAACTATGTAAATTCTTTCTCCCCCTCTTTGTCAGAGCCGGTCCCTTCCCCCCTTCACCCTGTCACATCCGTCCATCCTTATTTCTGCATGGTGCTTTGTGGAAAAACTTCTACTCACAGTCGACCGGGTCTTTCAGTTTGAACTCCATGACTGCTGACTATTGAGTTTCAGCAGACTCTTCAGGCTTTCTAAGATCAACATTCCCTCCTGAAATGAGTGGAGGATGGGCAGCCTAGAGAGACAATGGGTACATGCAGATCTCCACCCTGGTACTTTTGTGTTACTTGTTGGTAAACTGTGACCAACCCCTCTGATTTCTTAGTGTCACTCAACAGTAGGGTATGGCAAAAAGCCTATCCTATTCAACAAAGGCCTTTCTAACTAGGCAAGTAACAGCAGGTGCCCTCTACTATTCCAGTTCCCTACCAGCAAGTCAGACTCCCTCCCTGCTCCATCCATTTAGCATTCTGTCTAGCTTTGCCATAAAGCAAGTTTTGGTGAATAACTTGGAAGGACAGGAAGCTTACAAATGAAAGAGACAGACACTTAACACTTGTATTTCCCCAAAGTGGACCACCGAGTTCATTAGGAGCAAGCTAAGGAGTAAGTGATCCAAAAACATTGTTCTCTTTCCTTTCCTGCTCATCTAGAATGAGAGGCAATTTCTACACCACAGTGGGTGATCACACCTGCACGCACAATAGAACCCCTTCTGGTGTTTCCTGAGGGCTAAAGAAATAAAACAATATGAGAAGGAAGCAACACACCTGTGTGCTTTTGGCTGTGGCTACTGTGTGCTCTGACTAGCCACTTGTTTTCAAACAGGAGTCCTTCGAAGCTAGGTGTATGTAAAAACGAAAAGCAGACTTTCCTTTCTGCACATGTTACTCAAAGGTGCCTCCACTCTGTGGTTGCTTTGCTAAATAGTAAGAAAAGCTGTAAGAAAATAATTCAGCTTTGTCCCAGCTTCCTGAAACATGCCCAGTCATTGAGATTTACATTCTGTAATGAAAGGAGAGTGTTTTGTTGGTTTTCTTGTTGAAAGTGAAAATATGAAAATCAAACAATAACTCAGAGCAGGCCAATGTTGTTGAGTAATTATGGTAAAGCTTAGGGGGTACTTTAAGCTGAGTCCACAGGACTTCACCCACTTCAGAGACACATAAGGTTTCCCAAGTGTTTTATTAATATTTTGGAATAATATCCATATGTACACAGAAAATCATGTTGATCTTGGCCTTTACTTGGCAGTGTATACACAGCAACATGACAGAGTCTTAGAGTCTCAGTTCTTAAAAGCTATTTTTCTCAGAAACCCAATTAAGTACCTCGTGCTGTTGATTTATCAAAAGTTTGGCATATTTCTTACAATCAATTATTTCATAGAAGCTAAGCAATCGATTACAAGTTGATTGTCTACACTAATGTGGTTGAAATTTTAGGCATATGAATCTACATGAATGTGAAATACCGAAATAGCAGTGATTAATGTTTCTTACTTGAAGACACAGTGTCATTAATGGAAACACATCTCAACAGAATAGAAATCTAACCTGCACACAGTCTCCCCTTTGATGGTGCTTAAAAAAAAAAAACCTCCATTATCGCAGGTAATAGCTTGACTGTAATGTGTGCTTTTAAAGGAGCAAGTGCCTGTACAAATATTAATCTTCCATTATTACTCCTAAATATTCAGCTGATTTGAATATTTAAATGGCCCAAAGGCTCTTCAATAAAACATGTGATTACTGAAATAGTGCATTGCCTTTTATCATGCCAAGCATGTCCCCCACACAATGGTAACACATTTCGGAGTTGCTTAAGTTAAGTAAATATATTAATTTATGATAGTAGCAAAGCTTGAAATTTTAAAAAATGCTCTTGATATTATGTTTAGCCTTATCTCATAGGTAGTAACAAAACCTTGATTCTGTGAATAAGCATTTAACTCTGAAACTTTGCCCTATCTCCTTTTTGCTTCTATAAATGCTGATATAATTTTAAGAACAAATTCTTAGCCTGGCATGGTGGTGCATGCCTTTAATCCCAGCCCTTGGAAGGCAGAGGCAGACTGATCTCTGTGAGATTCAGGCCAGCCTGGTCTACAAAGTGACTTACAGGAAGGGTGGGACTGAGGAGACCCTATCAAAATAAACAAAATTTCAAGCAGACTTTCAATGTGCACTCGTGTGCAATGGCCCCTGTGTGAACAGGGCTGGGACCAAGGAGTTCTGTCTGCATGCCCTTTTTGCTTTCTTGACCTCAGACCCACCCTCCCTCCACCACTTCCTTTTGCCAGTGGCTCTTCAGGTAGCACTGTGGAGATTTGAATTTCAGTGCTATAATTTTAAAACCAGTATTTTAAGCCATGTATTGCATCTTCAGGACAGTCTTGCAAGGGCTCCAGCAAGCAGGTGTAAGATGCCAGTCTGTAAGACCCAAGGAAAGCCATGTTCAAGCAGGTGCAGGACACTTGTTCTCTACTTCCTGAAGGACTAGTTATTCTGGTAATTTATAAGAAGTTCTTCTAGAATAGTCCAACTCGAAATGACTCATTTCAATAATGAAAACACAGCATCCAATAAAAAAGAAGTTAAGACTCAGTTGTGAGAAACAATTCATAAAGCTTAAGATTGTCTTTTTAAAATGTGTGTATTATATCTAAATGAGTGTTTTGCCTGCATTGTATGTGTGTGCACCATGTGCATGCAATATCTGGAGGAGGCCAGAAGGGAGCCAGTTCCTCTGGAACTGGAATTAGGGATGGTTGTTAGCCACCATGTGGGTGCTGGGAGCCAAACCTGAGTCCTTTGGAAGAGTAGTCAGTGCTCTTAGAAGCTGAGCCAGCTCTCCAGTTCTTTAAGGTTGTCTCTTGATGGGGGCTTTTCCCTACCATTGTGTTTCTCTCAGCAGCTGTTGTCCTAGTATGTGTAGTTGTCAGCCAGTAATTTGGGGTGATATTTGAAATGTCTCTGCCGTCTTTCTCAGAGCACTAAATACTGATCACAATGACTTGGACATAACAATGACCATAACTGCACTTTCATTAGTAGGTTGAATTACAAATGGTAGAGAAGGATACGGTCATGCACACCTTTGATGCCAGTACTTAGGAGGCTCAGACAGCCAGAGCTCTGTGAGGTTGAGGCCAGCATGGTCTACAAACCAAGTTCCAGGGCAGGTAGTGCAACAAGAAGACCCGTTCCCCCAAAAAAAAAAAAAAAAAAAAAAAATCAAACAAAAACCAGAGGCAAATAGTACTTGCATTTTCCCCAATATTTCTGACTAGAAATATTTCTCAGGCAATCAATGTGCTGATGAATTTCAGCAGGTTCCTGGGGGCTTTATTTGCCTTGTACATTCATAGGACTGTTTACTCCACTACTAGACTATTGGACTACTATAATTTTAACTGATAAAAATCTTGCTTCTTAAAAAGACTTTTATGCAGCAGCTAGCAGTGCATGACATTCTGCCTTACTTGTAAACTTCTGTTATTCTATCCTAAGAATGTGTACCTGTATAGTCTATTCGTGTCTTAACCTTAAGCAGATGAGAATACCCCAATAGCGCCCCTGTTGTGTTCTTACAAGCAAGGAAGTTAGATTTCTTGTCTTCATTTTTTGCTGTGTGGACACTAGCCAGTGCCGACTAGATGTAATTTTTAGGTACATAAAGATTAGCTTTGGTATTTCTTGTTGTTTGCTTGATTTTTTTTCTGTTTTGCAAGGCTTTTACGTATTTTCCACGTTTCATCTTTTTAAAAAAGCATTTATCGTCATAACGTTCTTGAGGGAAAGAAAGAAGCAAATAGCAGTTGTTAAAGGCAGTTTACGCTTTGGGGCCCTTTGTTTTCCAAACTAGACAGCAATTAGAGATTGGCAAGTATTCTATATTTTCACATTCTGACTTATTTCTCTTTTAGGTATTTTTAATTCAGTAATGAGATGGTTTGTAAACCTCATTTCCACATATTATTGAGGATCTCTTCATATAGAATTCATCCTTAGATTCTCTCTGTACTTTCCAAATAGCCCTTGCTCTCCCATTTTGATATATATGGCCTTTGGTGAAAAAAGTCTGAATAATTTTTCAATTTGACACACTTTTTTTCTATTTAAATCGCCATATTTTTCAAAGAAATGTGCTTACCTTCTCTATAGGAAACAGCATTATGTTTCAATAATCATGTCAGGTTGACTCTGGGATAGGCACAGAATATTTGGGACATTCTCCATGGTTCTTTCTGTGAGCACCATGCTTGATGACTGTGTTGTAGCTCACAGGCCTCGGTAGAGGCAATGTCTCTGCCAGCTTTTTCTTATATCTGCATTGGCACTACAAATAATATGCAGCTCCTGCCCATTTCTTTTCTTCTTTTTATCTATAAATGAGTATCTTCCCGTTCACTTCATCTATCTTTTAAGACCAGTCTTTTTTTCTGTGTCATCAAATTATATTTGTGAGTTACAAGAATCAGTCTTTGCTTGTCAATTTTAGCACTGGATAATCTAATAGTTTCTTTAATCAATCATTTGACTCATTTTCCTTTGTTCAATGTTTTATTGGTATTCACACTAACATTTTTACATTTTTATGATTATTCACTGCTTCCATTTTATTTCATTTATTAAAGGTTTTTAAATAACCTTGATGTGGAGAAATAAGACATGGTTCTTACCCTGAATAAGCTATTGCTTCAATGAAGGAGCTCTTGCAATTTTCAAACTGTTATAACAAAAGTACTTCCAGGAAATCATGATCCTATAAAGTAGAAAGCAGTAAAGTTGAAGTGCACACAGAAGAGTTGGCAAAGGCAGAGCTCTTTGAGCAGGATCTTGAAGGTCACATGGACACTGCAGCTGTAAGAGGGCAGAAGTCACTCTAGGTAAAGGTATTCCTCTGGACAAGGACAGTAACCCCAAATCACTTAGTGACATGAACTCAGTATGACGTGCCCAGGAAACTGTAATTTGAGGGTGAAATGGTCAGAGAGGTAGACAGGGGTGAGAAGATGGATGGTAATTTCACCTTTATCCTATAGGCAGAGACAAATAATTGCACTCATCTAGTCACATTCAGATATCTGACTTTCCAGTACATCTAATACATACACCTTCATGTGTACTCCTTCTAAGTCTATGTTAAAATAGATAATTTGTACAAAAGTGCTTTATCAAAAGACTGTAATAAGATACATGCTTGTGAGAAATAAGCCAGACTTAGAGTGAATTTGATGCTGTCGTTACATAGAGAGTGTTATATAGACAGTGTTATATAGAGTGAAGTCTTGGATTATTACCACACTGAGCATTGTGAAGGCTGAAAGGCTTATACTCCATGACTGTGTGGAATGGAGGGAGGGGGAAGGGCCTACAGTGTTCAGTGCAGATAACTGGTTGGATTTAGAGAACCAAATATTAGAGTAAGAGCATGGGTGAAGAAACGGTGGACACTGGAAGTGTGCAGTGCATCTATTGCAAGCAGATTGAGTTTAAAGTATTAAGAGAACAGCTAAGGGGGCTGGAGAGATGGCCTAGCATTTAAGAGTGCCTACCGCTCTTGCAGAGGACCCGGGTTCGATCCCCAGCACCCACATGGTGTCTGAGAACCGTCTGAAACTCCAATTCCAGGTGAACTCCAGTTCCAGGGGAATCAGACATCCTCTTCTGACCTCCGCTGCATTGCACAACACGGGTGCACAGACCTACACACAAACAGTACATTCATACACATAAATAAATAAAATAAAAAAATTTGAAAAAAAAGAGAACAGCTAGGTAAACATGGAGCAGGATTTTACTCTTGCTTAATGTTATTAGGGTAATATGAGCATGCCCACCAAGCAGAGAGTCTCCACTAATTTGAGAAGGACTGCAGTTACATCAAGCACCATTAAGGGAGGACCATGTAACTGTGACCAGCCACACTTGGGTAGTAAAAATCTTGGAGGTAACTGGATTACTCATCAGCACAGAGATATGATATGGAGATAGCAATTCATAAACGCTCAGGCATTTTGATTGTAGTATCTAAGAAAATATTTATAATTTTTTCAAAATTTTTAAAAGATATTTATTTTATTTTTATTTTTTATGTGTATGAATGTATTGTCTGCATGTAGGTTTGCACACCCATGTCGTGCAATGCTGCAGAGGTCAGAAGAGGGTGTCAGGTTCCCCTGGAACTGGAGCTAAAGATGGTTCTCAGCCACCATGTGGGTGCTGGGGATCAAACCCAGGTCCTCTGCAAGAGCAGTCGGTGCTCTTAACCACTAGACCATCTCTCCAGCCCAATATTATTTATAATTTAAACATAAAAGGATAACTTTTGCATAAAAGCAAAATTTAAAAGTTTGATAAAGAAAACATTAAGAGTTCATATAATTTATAATTTATAAAATTGCATGTAAATGCATATTTATAACATTTCTATCCTTTACTCTCTTATCCTATCAACTAAAAAGGCTCTTATGTGTAGCTTATTTGGGAAGAAATAAGTGTTTCACATGGAATTGGGTGAGCCAAATGTACCATGTGTAAGCAGTAAGGGTTTGCTCATTATTAAATGAGAAAGACCCGTCTTCAATGCAATTACCTGAAACTTTCTCAGAATATCCAAAAGCAAGTGGTCAAAGGAGGACACTTGAATGTGCAGACAGAACTGCCTGAACCCAGGCACAGTGCATGAAGGGAGAGAGACTTAAAGAGCCAAGGCTGCTATCCCCATCCTGAGAGCATTCGTGAGGCGTGAGCAACCAAAGAGAAGCAGGTGAAAGACTGACAAGGAAGGTAAAAATGAAGTCCAGAATTCATTAATTTATTTCAAAATCAAAGTAAAGAGGGCTTCCAGAAGGAAGTGTGAAGAGCACCATAATAATGTCACGGAAGTTGAAATGGGTCCAAGTCTGTATAGATGTTTACACTGGGCAGCAGGTACAGAGGCATGAACAAGCAACAGAATGACTCGCCCGAGGGGGAGGAGATGGATTAGCCAGAGAGGGGGACAGATACTCTTCTTGTGAATAACGTGAAAGAGAAAACATTTCGGGCTTTTTCTCAAGTAATTTTGATTCTAAAATTTGACTGCACTCAGATACGGTTTGCTTTCCTTTGGTGTAGAAAGAAGGAGCCTAGAATTGGAGATAAGGGTTCCGTTTTCAGTTCTGAGATTAATAACTCTCATAAAAAGTTGCCCAGTGCATGCTGCATAACCCCCACACCCTCATCTCTGCATTCCTAGCAAATCAGCTGAAATAAAAGCAGCTTTGTGGGTGGCACCTGGGTCATGCTTGGCCCCTAGCAAGGACCGTGTGCTCTGTGAATATATCATGGAGGAGAGAGCTCCCCTCCACAGACAGCATAGAGCCCCAATCGCAGGGCCCCCGTGGGTGGTAGGTTTACAGGCTACTCAGTGAAAAGCAGAATAGAGCAAATTTTTGCAGATCTAGAAAGTCCCTCCTTGCAAATCACTATTTCAACCCTGGGTTTTTATTCTTCAGTATCCTTTTTTGTAAGTCTTCTGAGTGGTCTGGGATTGGTCATGAACTCACTTGGAATAACTCTGTGCTCATTTCTCATTCTCATAGATTAGCATAGAGCCTGGAAATAGAAAATAAGCCCCCTAGATATTTAGTCAATAAACAAATGAATTATTATGTTACCTTATAATTATTTCAGTTGACTATAAAACTCCTCCTTGGAGTCATATATTTAAAGGTTGAAAATACATAGAACACGGAAAGTTTCTAGCTGTTTCACTGGAATCAAAATTAAGGTTAAGCTGCCTGAGATATAAAACTTTACAATATGTATAATGAGTGGCATTTGGTTTCTAAACTGAAACATATCCCTTAAAAGTGTAATCGATATTTTTGGAGTCTCACACCATAATTCATTTGTAAGAAAGTAAAATTGAATTGTTTCACTGTACCTTCCAAGTGGAAAATGATTTCAAGTGTTCTATGAACAGGGACATCCATACAATCTGATTGGTTGCCCTAAAGGCAGAACCAATTATATTATGCTAATGTGGGTATTATACTCAGAAATCTGAATTTACCATTCTAGCACATCAATGCATATTGTCTTTTTAAGAGGTAAGTTTATAGCTGTCAAGTTTTCCATAAAGAGAGGTTTCAAGGATGTGTAATTGTCAGGTCTATGGAGCTTGAAGCCTTCTTACAGTTGGAAATGACAGAATATTTTCTTCCATTGGAAATGCGAAGCTGGGTGTAGGGACCACCTTGGATAGCCTCCATCGAATGCATGGCTGTGGAACATCCCCGAAAGGTTTTTGTTGGTGTTATTTTGCATTTTTATGTCACATTCACAAAAACCTGGGGAAAATTATTTGGAAATTTTCCATTAAAAGCTTAACAAATTATTATTTTTGCTTGTATCACCTAATGAAATGGACAAAGGATGCAAAATCTTCCCAAGGACATAGTGTTTATTGGACTATAATGCGGGTGTTTGGGGGGATCCAAATTATCAAGAAACTTTTTTCCTTTGCCTTCTTTGCTTATCAGTATTTTAATGAGAACATTTCCTTTAAATTTGAGTAAACACAAATCATTGCTGCTAATGGCGGGTCTTAGGGGTGTGGTCTGCGAACTCTTGGATGCTACGAACAGCTCTTGTTTCAAATAAGAGAAACATGAGCTGAATATACTTGACACTCACAGAGTTTCCAATCTCATTTGTAATGGAGAGAAAAATATGTGATATGGTAGTAAAAAATACATTGATGAAACTTTAACACATAGAAAATTTCTGCAAATAATTGTAAGTATGTTATTCAGATAGAAATCACTTAGACAGATAGCGAGGTCTGGGAAATAACAAGACAGCTCATTTAGTGCTTTGAAGGATTACTTTTCAAATCATTTATTTATCTATTTATCTGCTGTGTGTGCCTGTGGGTGGATTTGTGGGGGGGTGCATGTGCCACAGGGAATGTAAGGAGGGAAGAGGACAGCTTTCTGAGGTTCACCCTCTTCTTCCATCATAAGGCGTTTAGAGATCTAGCCCTGGTTGTGAGGTTGGCCCCCAAGTACCTCTGTCCACTGAGGCATCTTGCAGGCCCCTAAGGATTATTCTTAAGATCATGGAGGTGAGAAGTGTGCATTGTGGTTGTAACCCACCATTCATGTGACTCTGCCTTGGTCTTAGACCGTGGACAGTTTTTTTTGTTTGTTTAAGTAATACAGTGAATTGAGGCAGGATAGCATAGAGGAATTTGTTAGGAGAATCTGATAAAATACATTAGTATTTAGTAGTATCTTGTGTTCTTACAATGTTATCGTTAGTTCATTAATGGTTTTTTCTTTCACTTTAATGTTCCTTGATCCTCAGTGTATATGAGAGATTTTAAATGGCTCAACTCTTTAATTTCTTATTCCAGTAGCTATTGTTCTTATGCTATTTATTAAGATTTTTTTCATCATAATGTTTTAAACATGAAGTGTAATCTAGGATGGAAGCATTATTTTAACTTTAAAAATCTCTTGCTTTAATTTATAAGATATTTTCTAATCTCATTATGGGGAATTTAGTGGTATGACTCTCATTTACACAAAAGTGGGCCTCTTGGCCTCTCTGTGAAGCAAAATGTGCACCTGCAATTTAAAACATTAAGCCTCTCCAATATTCCCCTGATAAATCAGCTTTTAGGATTCATCCAACACATAGGTATGGAAACTGTAAACACTTAGCTAAGAGGTTACAGATGCACAAGCAATTAAAACGAGGTGATTTTATTTGTGTAAAGGTTTAGCTTTAGTTTGAATCAGACAAGTGTCAAGGGCTCTGGCAAAGCTCCAGTACACAGCCAGGAGGAAGGTGGGACCCAGTGACCTCTGCAGGGTGTGAGGTGCAGTGTTGGCCTCTGCAAACAGAACACTTCAAACACCTACCTACCATGAATTGAAATAAAGAAGTTAGATGTGTGGCTCATTCATTGTTTCCCTGTTCTGTTCCCACATCTCTAGCTGTCTGTGTTGTCTATGGACATTATAAAGCAGGTCAAATGCTTTGTGTAAATGAAATAATATTTAATAGAAAGGTATGATATTTAAATGTATGTTCTTTATGTATGTCAAATATTTTATATTATGAGTCTTTGTTATCTTTAAAACACTCTGGTAAAAATTTAAAAACCTAGATAGGTGATACTCCTTATGAGCTTTTCAAATTCAATGAGCTTACATTGTTTACTGTAACAATGTAAGATCATCTTTCCTTATGCATCTTCTTGAATTATTCTGAGAAGACTTGTGTCTGTGGTATTATCTAAATATTATCTTAAACATTAATCTTTGTATATTTTTTGCCACTGTATAAAAGTTAACTGGGTACTACTGTACAGAAAATATACACAGCAGTCTGGTCAAATGGTCAATCTTCTTAATAGTGAAAATGTAGATTTATTAGGTACCTTAACCTGGATGCTGTTGAACAATTGCAAACTGAAAGTGGAGTAAGTGTATAGTTATTTTTTTCTTGTCATATTATTAGGGATGTAACACTTCTAAATTATTTAAGAAATTGCCAGACATGAGAACACACACCTTTAATCCCATTACACTGGAGGCAGTGGCAGGCAAATCTCTGAGAGACTGAGGTCACCCTGGTCTATGTAGGGAGTTCCAGGCCAGCCGGGGCTACAAGGAAACCCTGTCTCATAGCAATAAATAAATAAATCAAAGTAGTGACAGGAGATATGGAGCCTGCCCCAAAGCAAACACATTGGCCCACATCGGCATTGCCCCCCTCACCCTGTGTCCTCACAAATTAGGCTTCCTCTCGGTGTACTCATCTTTTATGTACATATGAATTGGTCGGATGTATTTAATGACATATTTTGTTTCCTTCTTTAATTACTAAACTAAAATGTTTAAAATGTATTTTAGTATATTTTTATTTGGTTTGCATCAGAATTTTGGAAGTTATGTTTAGAATGTATTTTTAGTATATTTTTATTTGGTTTGCATCAGAATTTTGGAACTTATGTTTATTTAAAAAGTGATTTGTAGGGGCTGGAGAGATGGCCTAGCGGTTAAGAGTGCCGACCGCTCTTACAGAGGACCCGGGTTCGATCCCCAGCCCCACATGGCGGCCGAGAGCCGTCTGAGACTCCAATTCCAGGAGAACTCCAGTTCCAGGGGAATCCGAAACCCTCTTCTGACCTCCGCGGCGTTGCACGACACGGGTGCACAGACCTGCATACAGACAGTACATTAATACACATACAGAAATAAATAAAAAAAAAAAAAAGTGATTTGTAATTTTCTGTCCCCTTATTTTTTTTATTTTTGTATGTGTATGAATGTACTGTCTGCATGTAGGTTTGTGCGCCTGTGTCGTGCAATGCCACAGAGGTCAGAAGAGGGTGTCGGATTCCCCTGGAACTGGAGCCAAAGACAGTTTTCAGCGCCATGTGGGTGCTGGGGATCAATCCCGGGTCCTCTGAAGCAGTTGGTGCTCTTAACCGCTAGGCCATCTCTCCAGCCCCTGTCCCCTTATTTTATTGTTTGATTTGGGCCTCAAAAGAGAAGCCCAGAATCTGCATATTTTGGGTTGGAGTAGTGTGACATTGGGCTACAGTTGTTCACATGATGGATAGAATTCCCCAACACAGCCCGCTGCTCCTTGGAGCATGACCTTTTACTAAAGACTTAATTTCCATAATAGTTCATTAAAAGTAGTCAACGTTCTGAATCTACTTTTTAACTTTTTTGAGTAAATTGCTTTTATTATACTCCACATTTTCCATAGCTACCTAAATATATCTCTCTGAAGTTTTTGAGATGTTTTTAATTTATATAACATCTCTGAATTCCTTTTTCATTTACAATGTGGTTTTGATGACTTCTCCCTTTTTATTAGATTTGCTAGATATATGCTATATGCTAATATTAAGTTTCTTGAGCTTTGAGATGTTGTAATCCTGCCACTTCTGAGTTCCTAATATATTGGTGTCTTCTCTTATTAAAATTCCTTTTTCACTTTCCTTGAATTTATTACATTATTCTTTTATTAACTTTGGGTTTACATATTACCATATCAGTTTTCAGACTTCAGTTATAATGATCAGATAATTGTTTTTTTCTCAATCCTGTGTATATGAGTATATGTTTTCAGTACAATGAGGTAACATATCTGTTTAATGGGAAACTTTGGTTATTTTAAAAATACCCATTGTGATTTCTTCTTCACTCACATATTGTAAAGGGCTCTGTCATTACATTTCCAAGCAAATGAAGCATTTAAAAATGTAACTGTTTTTGTTTGAAATCTATCATAACCAGAACATGGTCACTGTAAAATACACTGAGAGATTTAGTACAGTCAGACCAAATATCTGTGGGCTGTACACTGTACACTGAACCCTGAACCAAAATTCCAAAAAAAATCTTCATACAAATTTAATTAAGTTTGGGCACAAAAAGCTTGAATTTGCCTTGTCTCCAGCTCCAGGTTGAATCCGTGTACCTCAAAGGAGGTGGAGTCACAGAGTGCTGTAGTTACCTCTGTGAAGAAATGAAACCCTGACATTGCAGCTCTCTCTTCCCCCTCTCCCCTCAACCCTCCCTCCATTCCTGTCTTCTTTATCTCCTTCTTTCTTCTCTTTATTATTTGTTTGTAGGTTGTAATATATTTATATCATGTTTTTCTTACTGCTAATTCAAATTTCCATTTATTTGACTCCCCAGTCTCCTCTTCTGAAAACAGGGACACTGTTGTCTCTGTAGCATGAATTCTGAGTTACAGCTACACTATATGAAACCCCAGGGACACAGCCAGATAAGGACCCAAAATGATAATTATCATCTTATTTGTATTAAACATTTAAAGAAAATGGTGGTTCAAAGTGAGTGCACATGATAAAGCAAACCATGAATGACAGGAAAATGATTTTAGGTTAACGGGCATAGCTTTGAATTCACGGTGAGGCACAGAAGAAAAGAAGATGATTTTTGTGGCCAGCTGTGCAAAAGAAGAGGCCACTGTCATCAGCACCTCCTTGAGAGAAGTGATGACCTCAGAATTAAGAAAAACAAAAACAAAAACAGCTGAAGATTGTGTCTATACCAAAGTTTCCTATTGCTAGAAATATTTTTATTTAGTTGGCCAAGTTTAATTACTGTCTTTAGTGATTGTTTTAGTGTTTAGGACTACCTAGTTTTATTGCTCTTAATGAATTTCAGGTTTGTATTGCTAGAATCAGCATATGATACAGATGCATTTTAAGAGAGCACTGTCTTTGTCACTGTTTTTCAATGTGGAAAACTTTAGGTGGTGGGAGTGTTTATATCTTTATAGGTGTTATGTTAATGTGTTTGCATGCTGTGTCCACATGATGAACACATATGGTGGAAACAGGAAAGAACTCTAAACAGATGACTGCACCATAGTGCTTTTAGCCCCTGAGATCATCCTGTCCATTCAGTTATATGGAAATCTATGTCATGCCAATATCTGTGAACATGACACCAAAATCTCCTTCATTGCTTGACATGAAGTCCCTGGAATCAAGGTCAGCACCTCCCTTTCCCCTCGTCACATCCAACCCACAAGGGCACGTTGTCTTCTCGATAGTCAGACTGCTTGCAGAGTCCTAGTTCTTGCCTTGAATTTTGCCACCTGCACAGCTGCCTCCTGCCTTGATTTCCAGTAGGACTTTTTGATTGCAGTCCTGCCTGGCCCTTTGCATCTGAGCACTGGCTGGTAAGGTTGCTCAGGTTTTTCCATGCTGAGATTACCCATGCCCTCTTATCATGCAGAATGGAAGCCTCAACTCTCTTACTGTGCTCCTTTGGGCATCATAGCAGCCAATGCCACTTCCCATAATTCCAGGAGCATACCTGCTCTTCCCCCTGTTCTCCAGCTACCCTGGATAATGATTCCCTTCTGTCTTCTTTAGTTTCTTCATGATCACTGTCTCTATTATGCGCTATGTTCCATGCATTTTAACCTCTAATTTTAGATGTTGCATAGCCTTGCTGTATATCAAAATGGCCTAAAATATTATGAGAGCTTTCAGATGTACTTTGTGTATGTGCATATAATTTCACTATTCTGTTCCTTGGTAAATCCCATAGCAACCTTTCAGTAGAATGGGGAGTGAAGCATCTCAGCCTTTTGTAGTGTTTAAGGCCTCAGTCATAGTCCAAAACAGCCATCGATTTGCTTTAGTTATCTTCCTCCAGCATAGCATAAAGGTTCGAAATCAAGGCCACCATATATTCATCTTTTATTCCTACATCTTTGAACAGTATCTATATCATAGTAGACTTTCCTCAGATATTTGCTCACCCTTTTGAAATGCCTTAATTAGTTCTCTCAAAGTACAATGTACAAAGGCGTATACAGCTTTGGGGCTGGCTGTGGACAATTGTGTAAACTCTGACCACTATTCAGCTGCTCCTTTACAGTAGAAATATTTATCAAAAAATTTCAGTGAGCTACCTATTCTTCCAAGCTTACAGAAGTCAGTGGGTTAAATAAAAGATGTGTTTCTTAGCAGGGCGTGGTGGCGCACACCTTTAATCCTAGCACTTGGAAGGCAGAGGCAGGAGGATCTTTGTGAGTTCAAGGCCAGCCTGGTCTACAGAGTGAGTTCCAGGACAGCTGGAGCTACAGGGAGACCCTGTCTCTAAAAGACAAAAAAAAAAAAAAAAAAAAGATGTGTTTCTTTATATGGAGTTTACATTCTTGCCCTGGTGGTCGATTTCTGTTCATTATTGTAATTTTGTAAATAAGGATATCTAAGTCTCTCTGGGACTAGCTGGGAAATTACTTAAAAGTATCCTTCTTTAATTCAAAGTAATTGAAATCGTTATTTTTGTGTTGATGTTTAAAGCAACATTCCAAAGTAATTTCAGAAGATTCTTCCTTTTTTAAACTATGACTAATTAAAAGAAAACCAATTATCTGAAAAAGAAAATAATTGGATTGTAATAGATTTGCAAGAAAGGCTTACTACATTTGTCTACCATGAACGTTTCAGCTTGCATTCTGCAGAGCAAATCCAGCCAAGGCGATGGCTCTGGAATACCTAAGATGGTAAAAACCTAGCAGCATTCAAAAGTTCATTTGAATTTGTCAAAAGATAAGCCACTGTCTCAAACATTCTTGCAGACCAAAAGCTGTCACAGATTCTGCCAAGTTCTAGGTGCTAGAACATATTGGTTGTCCTCAGGATGTCCTTCGAGAGTAGAGACTTTGGGTTGCTAAAGATGACATATATGCCAAATGTCATATAATGCATGTGATACAAAGCAGAGAAGATCTTAAAGCTAGGGTGAGCTCTGACCTGCAGAGCACTAAACCCTGCCCTGTTTTGAGCTTCTGTAGTGTTCAAGTTGTTTCCTACCACCTGACGCAGTCTGCTTTTATTCTAAGTATATGTACATTATCCAGTCCTCTAAGCTCCCAGTGTCTTGTCATATGCACATCATGTACATATATTAAGCTTACAGCTATATGATTCACATCTCCTTGCATATCATTCATTATGTCTAATATGGAATCATTCATTGATTTTATATATATAATCAAATTGTATATACACTTGAATGACTACAATATTATAGTTGTTCATGTAAACATACAGAACTTAATTCAATAAACCATTCCTTCACAATGAAAGGTGCTAAAATTAATTATAATCATGTGAATAACTGTGGTATTAATTTAAGTGGAATGTGAAAAAATGTTATATTTACCTGGACACAAAGCCATAATCTCTAGAAAGACCAGAGTGTTTGTAGCATGGAGCAACTGCTCTTGGAACATAATGTGGCAACATCTACCCCATCTCTCTGAGCTGGTGACATAGCAGTGATATTCTGAGTGAACTCAAATGCTTCAGGTGCAGGCGCAAGGAGATTTATAAACAGCTGTTAACTTCTTTTAAGCTTTCAGGTTACTGTCCCCATACATAAAAGCACTTAGAAGATAAAACATTACCCTCTTATCTTGGATACTGTACCTTCATCATGTAATCACTTAGGATTGTCCCAAGAGCTTTGAAAATATTACAACATACCATGCTTTATCTTCTTCATATAAATCAAGCCCTTAGTGTTTTTCATGGTCTATGGGCATCAGAGAGACAGTATGGATTCTAGAGGCACCTGAGCCTGGGTCTGCTCATTGAACTAGACCACCTGGGAACAATTTACTTCTCTAATTCAGTTTCTCTGTGGGCAAGAAAGGGACACATTTGCTGGAGAGTGATGGGATGTGCTATTTCAGGTATGCATTTGGTAGATTTTTAATGACTACAATAAACTATTTGCTGGATAAGACCTCCAACAGTGAAGGGCTGCCCAGGCAGAAGATGCCCCTCTCTACCACCCTTGGAGGGGCAGCGCTGTGCTGGCCAACATGAAAAAAATAATAATAAACTATTTGCAAGTTATGGCAGTTAGCAAATATGAATTTTCTTTAGTTATCTTTCTTACATTTTTAATGCTTACTTGTAGTTTAAATTCCTTTTCTCTTTCATTGGGTCAGCCTGGGTGATCATTTCTTTAAGTCTATATTTGAATCAACTCTGGCAACACCAAGAAACTTGCTCAATTTAAATGGACATTAAATGCAAAAATATGTAAGATGAAATGAGCTAAGAATGAAGGACAATTACCTAAATTGAGAAAATTAGCTTAAAATAAAAGTCTCTGCACTAGATTTGCATTTGTACAGCAGGAGGCTCGTGGTTACCCTGATGTTCTTAGTCGTTATTATGGTCATGAACGGAGATCCTTGTAAGGCGCTCCTGGTCAACGTGCTCATGATGAAACCTGAGCGTGAATCAAACTTCTGCTAGTCACCGTCACAACCTAATATAACAAGTTAGATGTGCCTATTCAGGCTGTTAGGACAACAAAACATGCATTTTTATTATCACAATATTTAAAGACGTCTGTGTTTATTTTAGAAGGTAGACTAAATATCATACTGAATACTGTAGATATAAAATATTTTTATTGAATTTTTGTATATGGTACACAAAACATCTTAATCATCTTTATACCACCTCCCCCAACTGCCCCTCCCAGAGCCTGCCCCACCAGATTTCATGCATTCTGTCATTTATACTAGGGCCTATGGAGTCAAGTTAATGTACCCACTTGTTCCTTGGTACAAATTCATCCCCTGGATGATAGGCATCTGCCTATCTAGAGTCACTCCTTTATTTTTTTTTAATTTTTATTTCATTTACCTTTTTTTTTTTTTTTTTCTGTATGTGTGTGAATGTACTATCTGCATTCAAGCCTGTACACCCGTGTCGTGCAATGCCTCGGAGGTCAGAAGAGGGTGTCAGATTCCCCTGGAACTGGAGTTCTCCTGGAATTGGAGTTTCAGACGGTACTCAGCCGCCATGTGGGTGCTGGGGATCGAACCTGGGTCCTCTGTAAGAGTGGTCAGCGCTCTTAACCACTAGGCCATCTCTCCAGCCCTTCATTTACCTTTTTATTGAAGTTTTGTGGTTTACGTAAGTTTTGTGGTTTATGTATGTTTCTTAATCAAGTTTATATCCCAGAATTCATGCATTCTGCCATACATGTCACACATCTTTTTCTCGGTCTCTAAAAAGAATGTTGATGCAGAAGTTGACTATTTTAGGCAGAAGTTTACTGATTCTGTTGGTTCTTTGACCCAGTCTTTTTTGTTGTTGTTTCTTTCGATTTGTATCAATTCAACTTATGCATATATACACATCACACATATAAAAAAAAGCACCTCTCCCTCACACAGCTGCCAATAAATAGTTTTTCTTCAAATGGGGCCTGCTACCCACCTCCCCAGTTCTATGCTTAGTTTTTGTCTGCTTGAGTTTACCTGAGTCTTGTGCATGCTGACACCTTGTAGATTCGTATGAACAAGGTGCCAGGAGCCCGTAAGACTCTGTTTCCATATAGTTATGCACGTCCTCCTTGGTTCTTCAAGTCATTGTGCCCCCTCTTCCACAGTGGTCCCTTGTGGTTCATGCTCTCCTGCACATGAAGACACAAACTGCACCTGCTGGATTAAAAGGAAGGAGAGGGAGAAGCTGCCAGTGGCTTCTTGTGGGAGCTGGCACAAAACACAGCATGCCAGCTGGCTGTGAGGATTTCCACCCCACAGCCCGGTCTGGCCAGGCTATTTGCCCCACACAGACCCTTGGCCTTGGGAACCCAGCTGCCACCATTACTTTGATCTGCCAGAGACTGACCACACCCTGAGACAGAATCCTCAGACTGGTGGCCTTCTGCAACCCTCTGTCCAGCCAAGACCCAGCCAGCAACTTCATATTGTCTTCCCAGGTTGGTAGTCCAACAGGAGGACCCTATTCCAACCAATTCTCCACTAGCACTCAGCACTCAAACACAGCCTGATGGGCTTAACTTACACATGCAATGAAAATAATTGACCTGGAAATCTTGTCACATGGTTATGGAGATTCAATTCACTGTTTACAGTCCAGTCTTTATATAGACAAAATGATGTCATCTCTCTCAGCCAATCCTAAACCTCTGCCTCACACCCCCTGGATACACTACTTGTTATGTTTTGCCCCCATATCATGTGCTTGGGTCACAAGCCATTCTCACATAGGGGCAGAGTCAAGTGCAAACCACAGGCAGTTTAACACAATGTGGCCACAGATGGCCTGCGTCTACCTACAGTCCTTGAGACATGGGAGGATAGAATTTAATATAGGAGTCCTATCCAAGGGCCCACATTCTGGAGAGTTATTTTGGGGCTGTTCTATGTTATTCATCCTCTACTGCATAAGGAAACAATTGATGAGAGCTGAGGTATGTATTGGTATTCTCTCTACCCCTTGTTCCACTATGTTCCATGATCCTTAGGTATAGAGGCTCCATTGTAGATGTCTTGCTTAGAGCTGGACATTTCACAGATTCTTATTATTTATGTGTGACCAACTGTGAAACTCTAGTATTCAGTATCTATTGCAAAAGAAACTTCTTTGACGAATGGTGACTGGCATAATTGTCTATACTTACAGTAAGAAATTATACTTGTTTAGGGATGTGGTAGGAATATTGATAATTTTAGTTACAGTCATAAAAGCTTCATGCTGGTGATAAAGCTTTTCATCCAATGTTGTTTCTGAGTATGTTTAAATAACAAATTAATATGCATTTATGCATTGTTATATTCACATACATATCTATGTATGCAGATAAATCCTATTGTTAGTACACTTGTCTGAGGAAGGCTTTGTGAATCTCAAGTATAATTGGAGCATGTAAGATTATAGAAATGGAGCTACCTGGAATTCAGTCTAACTTGTACTACTTAAAATATTCTTATAAAATGGCATTGTGATATAATTAAAATGAAAACTAAGTGCCTACAGTTTGTGGATGTGCCTACAATTTGTGGATGTTCTTTGTGACAGTATCTATCCATAAAGTGTGCTTTGAATATCTTGGTGTCTCTTTTGAGCTCAGGTAAAAAGTTAGGAATAGCCAAGCTTGGAGGCACATGTCTTTAATCCAAGCACTCTGCACTCACGAGGCAGAGGGAGGCAGGTCTTCAGGAGACCAAGGAGGCCAGCCAGGTCTAGACTGAGGAGGCCAGCCAGATCTATATAGGGGGTTTCAGATCAGCTGGAGCTACAGGGAGACTGAGTCTCAAAAAGAGCCCCCCCTAAGAAGAGTTACACATAAGACTATCTGCTTTGGGTAAATAAGATATATTTTTGTCATTCTGTCGTAGTTAAAATAACTATCTATAGATTTATTGATTTATGATTCACTGAAATAGGGTCTTGCTGGATATCCCTGGCTGGCCTGTTCTTTAGTATGTGGGTCAGGCTGACCTTGAGCTGGTGGTATTCTTCCTACCTGTGCCTCCTGAGTGCTGGGGTTATGGCATTTGCCAGAACTGCTTTATAAAGTAAATATTTAAGGAGGATATAATATTTCTATGCTGCTTTATAAACTAGAAATGACTGTGTAAGCTTTATTTTTTTTATTTTATTTTTTTAATTATTTTTTAATTAATTTTATTTCTTTCTGTATGTGTATGAATGTACTGTCTGCATGCAGGTCTGTGCACCCGTGTCGTGCAATGCTGCAGAGGTCAGAAGCGGGCGTCGGATTCCCCTGGAACTGGAGTTCTCCTGGAATTGAGTTTCAGACGGTTCCCGGCCGCCATGTGGGTGCTGGGGATCAAACCCGGGTCCTCTGTAAGAGCGATCGGCGCTCTTAACCGCTAGGCCATCTCTCCAGCCCCCATCTTTATTTCATACCTATTTAAGCAACTTTTCAATGTAGTATGTACAGGAATATATGCTACTTTAACAAAATAATTCAAGAACTTGAACTTATAGTAAGAGCATTATGCACAAAGACAACTGAGGACTGTTACATGAATATCTCAGAAAATCTTTTCAAGTGAATAAAGAAAAGCAAATTCCTGATGAGTCAAATGGTATTTATTGGCTGAGGTCATAGCTGTTGGACTCAAAGCTTATCAGAGATTCAAACTTCTCCACTTTCAGAGTTAGAGGTTTGTGGTATTTTCCTGTTTTCTCCAGGCCTCCTGAGATAAGAAGAGATACAACCACCTTCCAAAAACAGAAGCGTTCATCAATGTAATGCTTTTATTGCAAACAGCATTGTAGAGACTAAGCACTCAATAGATAGGCTACCCAGATGACGAATTTAATAAGTACCACTTTCAAAAGCTAAGTTGTGTGGTTAAACATCTTAGAAATGCTGCATACAGGATAGTTGAACAACTTTTTCAACCCTTCAGTGATCCCCAGAGCTTTAAAAATGCTAATGTGGGTTGTGAATCTCTTGAAATTCAACAATTTCCAAAATTAATTAACTAGGAAGCACCTCCCCCACACACACCTTTTTTTCCCCACTAAGTATCTTTTGAGACGGCTGTTCTGCTCACACATTGCCTTAAATGATTCTTAGGGTAAGCACATATCTACTAATCACAATGAATGCAAAACTCATATTTCTTAGTTTTCAATTGCTTGATTTTTGTTTTAAAAAATGATGCTAATTGTCAAATGTCAGAGAAGTGAATGTTCCAAAGCACTCCATGAATATTTCAATCAGATAACCAGGTTATTTTGGGAAAAAAGTAAACTGTATCAAAATTAATCTTTCCATTCCAGAAAATTCTGAAAGTCACAAGAAAACAATGTAAAATATCTGGTTAATGACTTCTAATATCAACAGTGGCCATTTATTCAATTTGGGATATCTATTTAGTTACAAATACTTCATATTAACAAAATCCATCTGTGTCAGCACTTGAGTTTATAGCAGCAAAAGACGATTCTGAACAAAGTGCTAGGACAACATGACGAAAGGCCTAGGGATTATTAGCATGTATGCAACAATACCCTCTGCATAGGAGAGCATCAAAAGAGTTCCACATTCCTTGTGTGGATGAGGGGGGAATTGGCGGTGCTAGAAAAATGGAAATGGCTTTTCACAGAACCAAATGGGTTTACAGTGGGGAAGGACCAAGCCTGTAAGGCACAAAGAACACATTAGGATTCATAAGGGCCACCACCAGGTTGGGACCAAGGTCTTTCCACCTGTGTTGAAGAACTCAGTCTCTCTCCTGTGATCAGAGCTTAGTTAACAGAAACTCCAGTGCGGAGCCAGAAGTAACTTCTTGCTTCCCTGGCACCCATACCTTAAGGAGGCAGGCGATCTCCAAGCACAGTATTTCCATTATCTGCTGTTCTTTAATCTCTTTAACTGAAAGTAAGCAGCACCCCAGGATGCGCTATTTGGGGTGAGGGTAACTGACGCACTTTGGTTTATTTCCTGACACAATTCTGTTAAACTTTCCAGAGGTTACATTTTTGCAGAGAGGGAATTATACACACTAAGATTATTGTTATTTCATACCCCCAAAAGCCCTCATAGATTCCTACCACAGTTGAGCATAACAGCAGGCTATTAGAAGACACACTTAGATACTATGTAGGAACCTAAAATGTTAGCCTTACAGTTGCAAGTGCCGCCTGTATCCATGCTGTTTTAGTCTCATCAGTTGGTTTGTCAACAGTTTTGGAAAACACACCTTCCTCTCTGTAGACAGATCATACAGATAGCTGCTGGCCTTTCTCCAAGCTTATTATTACAACAAGACTTTGGGCATGTCCCATGCTCCAACCTGTCTCCAAGTCTCCACATGCTGCAGTCTTCCTCACATTCCTCCCCTTTCTTCACATGCTCTGTCTTTTTCAGGTCCCAGCATGCTTGAAAACATGCTATTTCTTTGCCCCTCTTCCCTTTTTATAGTATTCTCCTCATACAACAATTGCCCCTCAGTGTTGTTCATAGATATCACCCTGCCCATCTCACCCTGCGGTTGCTGTCACTGTAGTGAACATGCTGTATTATCTTCATCTGCCAGAATCCTTTTCACTCCTAGAAGTGTCAGATAGTTGAGGGCAAACACTGCAGCTCATTAATTCCTGGCATCCCTGTGGAGTCTTACTCAAGCTCTGGTGACTATTTGTGATGACCTCACTTTTTATTAGGAAATATTTCCATCCAGGGGATTAACCTTCAAATCTGAACTTTCTGAGTTTCCCACCTAGTATCTGAGCATGTTTGATCGGCTAAGTCAACAATTCTGTGTCAATGTTATTACATAAACTTCCCATGTGAAGATGTCTGCTCACCCACTGCTTTTCTCAATTATTCTAATACTCACTGCATCTTCCTCTGGCACTTGCCAGTGATGAGCATTGCGACATGCTGGGCCACAAATATTGCTTACATTTTAACTCTTTCTCTCAGCCTCCATCCCAGGTAGATTCTCAGAATGCCTATCAACACCCAGAGTGCTCACATGACTCCCCAATGAAGGTGATAGTCAGAGTATCCTATTTAAAATAATTCAAAGGAAAAATGAACAAAGGAGTAACTTTAAAAATATGTTCTCGGGACTGGAAAGATGGCTCAGTGGCTATGAGCATTGGCCGCTCTTACAGAAGACCTGGATTCGAATCCCGGTACCCACTTGGTAGCTAACAACTGTCCATAACTCCATTTCCAGGGGATTCAACACCCTTCTTTGTTCTCCACAGGCATTGGATGCACAGGTCCACGTACATATATGCAAGTCTAATACTCATATGCATAAAATAAAAATAAAAAACATTTAAAAGCTATGTCCTTAATTTTCTCCAGGGACCTAAGTCTTCAGCCTGACTCCATGTTTCTCTTACTTCCACCATTCTTTTACTGGAACATCTCTTCCAGTGTCTCCTCAGAAGGGGGATGGAAGTCAAGGCAGATGCTGTTGAGATTTGCCTGCACAAACCTTCCACCCCTCTGTCTACTTGACCTGCTCCCCGAGACCTGAAGCTAGTGACAAATTTCTTTGAGTTCCACACAATCCTGAACTGCAGAGAATAAATCTTTTTCCCGCTTTACTCTGCTTTGAGAACAAGAATATAAATAGCCAAGAGAGAACATTTTGATACATTAGTTGAGGCTGGCAGGTACCTAGAATTGTGTACTGCACATAAGGCAGAACTTTCATTTTAATCCACTTCCATCACATTTTCTTTAGTGAGCAGAAGGAGGAAAAAGAAAGAGTATGACTTTGTACTAATTAGAAAAAATAAAGACAAAAATAGGCGTTTTGGAATTGGGCATTTTGGGCACCGTTTGCTCTTTCTTTCCCATTGCTTTCTGTGTCGTGCGTCCCTCTCCCCTCACTTCCAGTTTTCAGCTGTCTCTAGCTGTATCTGACCTTGTTCCAGGTGTGAGATGTGGGTCGGCAGGAGTCAGCAGGTATTCACAGCTGTTAAGAGTCTGGCTTGCACTGGATCCCCCATTAAAGCAGAAAACACAAACAAACACCTGTTTTGACTCTTGTCACTTCCTTTCTTCCTATAGCAAATTCCACTGACAGACTGGCTGGACTGCGGCCTAGGAGATCTCATTTTCAGTCAGCTTATTTTTAAAATCTCTCCATGTTTTCCTTTCCTCTCATTCCTCTGTGTGTGCTTTTGACAGCTGAGATTATTTTTATTGAGCACTCTAGTCTCTGCTTTTACAGGGTAGGAGATTTTTTACTTAGCAGACTTAACTCCCAGTAGATTAGCTTTGCCTGACCCTACAATTAGCTCTGCCCCTAAAGTTTCAATATCTGCACCCTGTTTCACTCATTCTCTAAAAACACATACACCTTGATGGGAATGTATGGTCAGGGATTTGAGTCAAGAAAGGGAGAAGGACTTGAGCTCTGTTAGTCAGTTACCCAGCATGGAATGACCATCTAGATTCAGAACAGATTAGTGGGCTGAAATGCCAGAGAGGACCCTGAGATTGGGATTCTTTGATGTAAAGCACATAGGTTTCTTTCAGCTCCTCTGAACATGGGGGCATGTATGTCCATTTCCAGATGGGAGCTGGGAGGCACTTTGAAGACTACTTTATCTAAAGCCTATTTTTATCTAAAGATTGTGCTTTTTATAAACATCATGGAATTGCATTTAAAAGTAGAAGGATTAAAAAAAGAAGGAAGAAAAAGACAAGTTGGGAAGAACTGTGCTTATTTTGGATTCAAATGAAATCAAAATTAGAATGTTATGTAAGAATCCATATGTGAATGTTCACAGAAACATAGACTACTTAAAAGAGGGACAGTTCCTGACAGGTCAGGACCATGTGGTGGGTTCCTGTGCCTTCCTTCGTAGAGTTGATAATAATAATAAAAAAATTTAAAAATAGTGATAATAAAGAGGCTCATGTTGAATTCTGGTTATCTATCCTATGGTAGCAGAAGACAAGGGTCATGGAAGAAAGGCTGTTAAAGTATCACAGAGAATGTGAGGACAAACTGTGCAGGTAGGTTTAGCAAGTCCTAACACTGGTATGTACTAGGACCAAGTTTTAATGCAAGTTTGTTGACTTCTCTCTTCCAACTAAAGTAACTCCCAAGAAAGCTTCCAAAATATTGAGCCCACAGTATGCCCTTAGCAGACCCCAGAGGTGATTCTAATGAAAATAACTCTAGACATAAAATAGTGCACTTATATTGTAAAGTATTCTTTGTGATATCCTAGGCAATTCACTATTATTCCACAGAAATTATGCTAAGCACTCATTAACCATGGGACTACATAAAGTATTATACAAAGTGTGTTATATAGACAACGGCTCAATTTTCAGAAATTTCACAGTAACAGATCTTACAGAAATGCAGAATAATAATGTTTAAAATATATAAGCTGTTATCATTTCTTAGGTCCTGTAGAAAAATTGAAATAGCCTATCTAATTTCACTTTTAAAGTAACACAATGTAGTAGATACCATCTAGTCCCCCATCTGTAAATAAGGAGCCAGAGGCTGCTATACCTAAGCAGCTTGCCTGCCCTGTGTCCTTGACTTCTGCACAGCACACATTATAGAGTAGGGAAAAAAATGTACTAATACATGCTAGTGGACCAAAAAGAGGGAAAGTTCTTATGATTTACTTGAATTGGGATAAAATATATTGGCAACAATGGAAAGAGATATTCTGATATTTACATGTGTGAGTCAGGGCTGCTAGGAAGAAATTTCTAACCAGCTTTTGATTAACCTATTTTTAAATGATGAGACATGGACATGGACTGCTAAATTCAGTTTACCCTCCTTGATAAAAGGTGGTTCAGAACCTCTGACATCCATGCAAACCACCACACCATTATTTCTTCATCCACACAAAGATGATATTTGTATCTGTAAAGTAAAATTTCAGTGAGAAAAATCCCTAAACAATTATTTACAGAATGAAAATAGGCCAAGAGAGGTGGGCGTCTTCAACCACAACTGCTCCTCATAGTCAAGTGCTGGACTTCTTCCCCTTAGTCGTAAAATGGTTTATTGGACTTGTCAGCCTCAAAAAAAAAAAAAAAAACAGAAAACATCAGGTGCAAAGTATTGTATTAATTTACTCTATTAAGACAAAACTAAAAACTATTCATAGTTGAAAGAAAATACTATCTTCAGAGTACATTTTGGACAAATTCATCAGAATTACTCTATCAATTTCAAACACGTGTGATTTGAACAAAAGAAAATGAGGCGTGCACTTTTCTTTTTTTATTTTATTTTCTTTTTTATTATTTTTTTATTGATGCTTTGTGTATTTCATACATCATTTTCCATTTCCAGGCATATTTCCCTTTCCCTTCCCCCCACCCCACCCCACCCCATCCCAGATCATGCATTCTGCCATAACTTACCTGCATCTTTCTCTGTTTTTCTCTTCATTTTTTAACAATAAGTGATAATTTATGAGTACAAGCATCCTTCATGTAAAACCAATTTGCAAGCAGTTGTGCCCAAACCCACACAGCCCATGGGTCCCACCATCCAGCAGGGGGGGGCTTGTATGTTCAATCAAGTTGATCCAATGAGTGTCCAGACTATATTGTTGTAGTTTCACCCTTCACCCCAATCGCAGCCCTTACATTCTAACACGCCCCCTCTAAAGGGCATGTGTATGTGGGGACCTGCTTGGCTAGGGCTCCTGTCCCCCACTCCCTGCTCTGGCTGCAGTGCTTGAGAGCTGTATGTGTTTCCCCAGCTGGTGCCTATTGGTCAATCAGGAACTTGCATGCCTTTGCAGAGGAAACCTGGGCAGGTGGAGAGAAACAGACTTCAGCAGCCTTGGCTTCCCGCTGCCAGTCAGAAGAGCTCAAAGTGAGCCTTGTAAGGTTATGGCGCGCTCCCCCCCCCCCCCCCGGAATGAAAGCCAGGAAGGTCTAAGTCTTTGAGAGCAAATTTAATTCAGAGTAGCCGGGGCTGGGCTCAGGGGAAAGAGAAAGCCAAGCCAAGCACAGAATGGCGTCTGGCTTGGGAATTTAAGGGATAAGGTGGGAGCGGAATTCAGTGGGAGTAGGGGTGGGTAGCGCGCTCTGCAGGAGTCTGGAGTCCGGCTTCCAGAAGAGCGAGGGGCGAGGTGGAAGACTCCTGAGTAATCAGTGGTGGCCTGCTTTAGCATAACCAAAGGCCATGCCTGGTAGAGCAGGTTTTTGGACCTCCGGGCTTAGGTGTCTTTGCATTCCAATGGGCTTCTGGATCTAACAACCTGACAAGCCTCACTTGGAAAACTAGTCAGGTTAGATAGAAAAGATAAAATTTCATCCCCCCACCCCTGCTTTTATGCTTATTATTTTACCCTTTGAACTTAGAAGAAGTGAGAAAATGTTTTAAAAGGATTTAATACCTGGCTCCACTCTGAGATACTCATTTGGAAAAAGGAACTCCACTTTCTTTGTTTTTATAATTTATTTTTAATAAAATACTTTTATTGATTTTTTGTATTTCATACATCATTTTTCAGTTCAATTTAAACATACTCCCCTTTCCCTTCCTCCCACCCCACCCCAGTTCATGCATTCTGCCATACATGCCCTTTATCTTTCTCTCAGTCTTTTTAAAGATTTTCTCTGTAGAGGCTTATTGCTTTGAACAGAATTTAACTGTATCAATCTGTTCTTTGACCCAGTCCTTATGTTTGTTGTTGTTGTTCCCTCCCATTTGTATTTCTATAAAATATGCCTATATAAACATCATACATATACCAGTATTATATCCTCTGGGAATAAACTGTATGTTAACTCCAAAATATGTTTAGGAATTCACATTTTCCCCCTTTCATTTTATATTACTCTAAAATATGAATACATACCTTCCACCAATAACATTAATTACCATGTCTGAAAATAAGTGGTAAGTTAATTCTAGGCCCTATTAAAAGATTCACATTATAACAGCACAGATGTTTTCAGATAGAAAGAAATATAACAATAACATTGCTTACCTTGCTTTTCACCTGGGGATTTGGTGCTAGCATCCACAAATGAGAGAAATCATCCCTCCCCTTTTTTTTTGGGGGGGGGAACTGTGTTACTTCACTTAGCATAATGGCTTTGAGTTCCATCCATTTACCTGCAAAGTTCACGATGTCATCTTTCTTTTACTGCTGTACAGAACTCCACTTTCAAAAGCTGTAAAAAGTGACAAAGAAAATGTTTGAGCTTATAAACACACCAACGTCAGAGGAGTGTGAGTGAAGTCTTGTGTGAACTCTTGCTTCTAGGGTAAATTCTGGCATTTAAATGGTTTCATAAAACCATCCCTACATTCATTTATTCAACTTTTGTGAAAGGAAGTAATTATTTGTTTAGAGGGAGAGTTTTGAAGGGAATGGGGTGGATCTCACAAATGGTGAAGAGATAGGTGGAGAAATACAGACTCATTAAACTCACACTACCAAACCGAAATTATATCATAACCATTTACTCTCAGCAAGAAGCAGTTACCCTTGTTCTCAGGCTCAACCCTCTATAAGAGGTACGGATGCTTCAGCAACTACACGACCAGGGTTGGGGAACCTGGTAAAGCTAGTCAACCCAGGCATGGCACTATGCCCTGTTACTTTTTTTCATAATTTTTTTTTTTACAGTAAGTCAAGATAATAGAAACAGGACTCACCTGTACAATATTTGAGTTGCTAATGTTACCATTTTCAGCAGAAATTCCCTGAAATGCTTTCCTGGGATGTAATTGTCTTATTCTCTCTCTCTCTTTCATCAAATTATGCAGTTAGATGCTTGGCTAATTACTGTGAGCTTAATATCTAAATGCATAATATCCAAATGCATGACCCTGGGCTCTGGTTCTAGTCTCCCTCCCCAACTCTGAAGTGACCCTCTTGAGCCAGGTACTTCCCAGAAGAGATGAAAATGGGCCATTTGGTTTTGTAGCATTGGTAGTCAGAAAGGAAAGTAATTATTTTGCTAGAACAGGTATCACATTTTGTGGTAGAAACCTCTGATTCTAGGGTTTAAAATGCATGGGATGTTTCCTCTCAACCTGTATGGCTTGGAAGGCCTTTTCTACACAATACTTATTTACTCCTAGAACTTTAAATTCACCATGGTGTCATTATAACACATTCTTGCAGGCTGACAGAGCAAGGGCACTTACATAGGCTAATGTAAGTGGACACCCAGAAGTGCCAGTGAGCATTAGGTGAATGGAAAGCAATCCTGCTTCAGGGATGAATTTACCCTTCAGAGAGATGGAATTCATTTGCATATTTTATTTCAATATATGTGAATATCCATGAAAGAGGTTTGAAATTAAATAAATGCTAAATGCAGTGATTAAACTGCAGACAGAATAGAGGCAAACCTAGCAGTCCTTCAGACATTTCCTTTCCTTCCAGGAATTTCAAACTTTGCTAAGTTGAGTAATAAAGACCCTGTCTCCCACAGCGAGTGACATTGCATTAGAAATGGTCAGGCAGTGGGAAGAGATACTTGGTAAATCCTCTACATAGTACCCGTCCTGGAGGAAGATGAAATGTTAGAGCGAACAGCTGCAGTACAGAGATTTTGTTATATGGTTGGTTTTCCTAAGTGAGTTTGCCTTTCCTAAGCTTGCTTTCTTGCCTCATTTGGTAGGATTGTCCTCTGATAAAGCCTCGACCTCCGCGGCGTTGCACGAGACGGGTGCACAGACTTGCATGCAGGCAGTACATTCATACACATACAGAACTAAATAAAATTAATAAAAAAAAAATTTAAGATTTGAAAATCCTTAAGTTAAAAGCAACTTTCAGATCACTAAATTTCATTGTTAATGATGGAACTACGGGAACTGGATTTATACAATGAATGTCTATCGTGATCTAGATGTCTAATTTAAAAAAAATTAATTATTAATTTAAATCTTCATTGATAATATTGATACTTTACCATATTCTTTGATATCTGTAATTTATAAGGACAAGGAAGGTCAGAAGTCACTTGAGTATGTAGTGCTAATTTCTTTAGTTCCATGTGTGGCTGTGGCTCAGGTTTTACACAATGCTGGGACTGACTTCCTCACTGTGCTTCTGTGCAGTTTGAGAGTAAATGTCTTGATGGGGGGGGGGGTCCTGCACTCATTGTGCCTGTGTTTTCCTCCCATGCCCCAACTCTCCTTAGTTCTCAGAATATAATAGAAGTCTCATAGACCAAGGTGAAGAGAGCTCAGTGGCCAGGCAAGTCCCTGTCTGGGTGCAGTTAGCAATCTTTGCACCCTTGACCTGAAATACCAGCTACCTAGCTAGGCAGGGACCAAAGAAGTACAACAAGAAAGATAACAGTAGTCAACACATTAGCATGCAGGGACCCAGAAAGAAGGGGCTCCTATGACTACTCTCTAAATGACCACCATAAAGTCCATTTCTAGGTGTTCAGTGCAGGACCAATTTTACCCTAAGCTCTGTGTTCCTTTGCTTCTTTTCAAGCACAGAAACTGCTTAGACTAAATATGCCTGCATCCTTGGGACACTGAAATAATATTCCAATTACTTTTTCTAATTATTAAATTCTAAGCACTGTTTGTGACTTTTCTAGATATTAATAGCATAATTATATAAATTTTACTGTAGCAAAGATGATATGATAAAAGTTTGTGTCATAACTACCATCACAAAATGAAATGGGCAATTTTTACTACACTGATTTGGATGCTTTGTGTCATTGCCAAATATTTTCTTTTTATTGTTATCAAAAATCCAGGTATCTCTTTCTCTCTATCTATCATCTATCTATCTATCTATCTATCTATCTATCTCTCTATCTATCTATCTATCTATCTATCTATCTATCTGTCTGTCTGTCTATTTATCTATCAATACATGGTTATATGTAATAAATCATAATATACATGATCACAACAATAATATATAACTGGAGAAATATATAATATAAACTGGGTAAAATTTATAAAGTATAATTGGGAAAAAAGAAATAAATGGAAAGATGAGCCCTAAATTGCTGCAAAATGCAGTTTTTGTTTGTGGGAATCTTGACCACCACCATTTTCCCAGAGTTCTTCATACCTTGGTCTCTTGCGCATGCTTGACCACAGGGCATTCAATAAGATGGGAAGATCTTTGCTGCTATTCTATAGTTACCTGCGATTTACCCCACTCTTTGGATGGCTCTCTGGCCTGTCACTCCATGAAAGGAGCTCATGCTCCAAGGTGATGATAATAAGCTGTGGCAAAAATAAGTAAATTTCGTGCTTTCTAATGATTTTGAAATAGAATGAAAGATCTTAGTCTGGCATTCAAACAATTCAAGTTTCCTCCCTCTTAAATTTAGACTGGAAAAATCTTTGAATTGTTTTTTTCTTCAGGCAAGTTATCAGCCTGAAGTGAGGGGGAGATCCTTGAGTTTCAATTCATATGCTAAAAAGTGAAAATGCTGTCCTGTCTCGCAGTCCCTTCAAGGCCACCTCCATGGGGCCTGTTCCTTCTCTAAGCAGAACACTTAAGAACTCCTTAAAAATAGCAAATTTCGCCTTTCAGTTCTTGGCGTTATTAATGTTGTTTGTGGCGTGATCCTGCATCCTTACTTGTGGGTTCCTTTAACTAGCAGTGTCTCCCCCTTGCTTATTTAGCTTTCTAATTAAATACTGTTCTAACCCTGAGCAAGTGATGGTGGTATTTGGCAGGCGACACATTCCCTCACAGCTTCAGCTTGGGTTCAGGTACACGTACACGAATGTTGATATTTACAAGGCATGCTATAAAAGTCAGCATTGAACCAAGCAGGGCAGAACAGCAGCTAGGCTGCCTGCCAGACCTGCCAGCCCAGGGCTCACACATGCTTTAAAGACATCGAGGATAGAGAGAGAAACCACCACTTTTGGATGTGCTACTTAGGCCACTAACAGAATCAAAAGAAGTGTCTATGGACATGGATATCGAATATAGAACTGGATTGCTGGCTTCCTAAATCAGTGTGTGTGTGTGTGTGTGTGTGTGTGTGTGTGTGTGTGTGTGTGTCTTAGTTGACCTTGAAAATATCCATCCTAATGCTGCCTAGTTTTAAGTGCTACTTTTAAGCCACTTTACAGGTTAATAACAGGTGTAACCTCTTCCATGTTTTTCTTCATGTGCTTTTCAAATTGGAGCCCATTAGCAGCCATTACCTTCAGCAAGCTTGGAAACCTGCAGCACTGGACATCTGATGTGTCGTTTGCATCGATTCAAGGAACCACAAAGATCTGTGGGAAACTCTCTGCTGCAATTTGTAAAGAATAATTAATGAATTGCTGAATTGCATTTTTGTAAGTCAGTATTGATTTACATTTAAGAGTAGACAATCAATATGGCATTATTGATTAGTAATAAAAACTATTAAATTTTCATATCATTTCCTCGTCCTATACTTTTCTGTAACTCCAGTTATCGCCAGTGCAATTATTAAACTCCTTTGGAGCATTATTACACACACACACACACACAGAGCAAGCATGCACACACAAACACACACAAGGACACACACAATGCTAAGCAACTGTGTGCTGACTTTTCTGCTTTCTAACATCAGCTCTGTCTCTTCGCTGGACCATGGGCTCCTAAAGATTGCAGAATCTATTGCAGCCAAATAAATCGAAAAGCTGATGTCACCAGTACCTGCTGATGGAGCCAATAGCAGCTGTCAGTTTCTTTTCCCAGTAAAATACTTGAAGTGGCCTTACTTTTCCTAAATTTGGAGCTTACTCAAAATTCAATGGAAATTACATATAAGTGTGAATTGGAGAAAGAGGCAGCATTCATCTTGCTGTGTTTTAAAATTGTCATTATGTAGATTTGTTCTGATTTTATAACAATTTTCCTGCATCTTTATATGAACTTTCCTTAAAATAATATTAGTAATTAATAAAAATAGTTTACTAATTGCACCTTATTTTGTCCCCCCATAAAACAACATGGAGTCAGGAAAGGAGTTCAAGGGTAGGATCAAGTCCAGCATCAAGTCCAGGATCAAATTAATATCCAGAGAAATCTAGGAAATTTTTAAATAGAGTTAAAATCATTTAGTTTAATCTTTGAAAAGCTTTGGCCAAAATAAAAAAGAGTAGAATTTTTATTGATATACCAAATTTCAAAAATAAAAATTCGAGTTAATTTTAGAAAATTTGTATCTGCTTCTGGAAAAAGTGTGGACTATGAAGAATATTTTCAGTTGAGGGTGTTCAGGCAAAACCCAAAATGTGTATTTTGAGTAGCTAGAGGCTACAAATTCCTGGAGATGAGACTCTGAAGGGAGTCAGAAGCTTGTTCTCTCTCCATAGCCCCTGGAGAGAGGCTTTCCTGTAGCCAAGTACCTACTCTGTCCAATCTCCTGAGGGTCTGGCCAGCACCCTGGTAACCTGCTGTAACTGCTGTCTCTAAGTTTGGAAGCAATATTTGAAATACCCTTCCTAGTTTCAAATGAGTCGATGAATCCCAGCTGCATAATTATCTTCCACTTTTGTTTCCATATGCCTCTTTTGGAAAAATTGTGATATTAATACTTACCTATTGGTCTTCACCATTTTTTTCTGAGTTTTTCCTTTAGAACATTATGTGCTATAATCTTGTAATTATGAGTGAAGTATAACATTAAGTGCTTCTCCATATTAACATGCATATAGATTTTCAGAGATCTCAGTCCAAAGCAGACTCTGCTCCAAGATACCAAGAATAAAACCTCAGATTCTGCCTGTCAAAGAAGGTCTCAGGGGGCGAATATGCTGAATTTTCCAGACTCTAAGAATAAAATGAATGGCAAAGTTGAACAGGAAAGTGAGCAGCAGAGCTGCTGCCCACGCTCGGCTTTAGGTGATTTGGTAAATTGCTTATCAATTCGTTGCTACATGTTCTTTTCATAGAAAAAGGATTTTTTTCACATAGAACATAGAAAAACAACTAATAAGATGGTTTTTCAAACTTGGGATGTGACATAATTAAATACAATTTTCCTTATAAAATATGATGAACACTAATTTTAACAAAAGTGCTTTTTTGAATTTATAAACAATATATTTAGAAGGGAAATAAAATCAACTTATAATATTGATGAAGGGTAAAAGAGTAATAATATTATTGAAGTTAATAAAGCCTTAAATGGCTAAAATTTTTTAAACATTTTCCTCTGAATCTGTCATGTGTAAAGTCATTATTATGGAGTAGCATATATGATTAATATGTACTATTTATTTCAGGACTAAATAAATAATAATTATTTAAATTATATTCATAATCATGACCTTTATGCATAGTTCACACTTACATAGAAATTGAAGGGGATTTATGGACAAAATAAGCACATGCAGTGACTATTCTAGAATTAGTGCATAGCATCATATTCAAGTTTTCATAATAAATTGGAAACTCTAAAGCCCAGGCTCATGGATGGATTGAATGCACATTAAGACCTTGGGTATGTTGCTTAGTCCTTTTGTGCTCTGCTTCCAGCCAATATAGATTCCATATTAATTAGTTATTGTAACCGAGGGCAGCTGTGTATGCCCAGCTCACAGCACAGTGACCCACACGGAAGGGACATTCAGTTATGGCAGCCGCTTTATGTCGCAAGCCCTTAAAACAGGAAAATCAGACAAAGGAGAATGAGAGCAAACTGGTAAGTTAGGAGCAGCAGAGCAGTAGGCCCAGAGAAAACTGGCTGTGGATGGACCTGCTGCTCAGGAAGAACCCCTGAGGGGTGAAGGAAGGGAACGTTTTGTGATTTTATTGACTAATGTGACTGCACATGAAGTCACACCCTGGGGATGAGAGGGTAAACCCAGGGCTCGAGAGGCACATCACAAAACTCATGGAATGGAGGAAAGTGAAACTTAGCCATTTTCAGAAGGCAGAATCAGCAAACACAAGTGACAACAGAGCCTGTAACCTCAGAGATGGTTTTCATTCTAGATTCCAGGCCCCTCTACAACAGCTTTCCTGAAACCTGTGGTGGTATGTCACCTTCCCAGAAAAGAGAAAAAGCTTGTGATGGTAGAATGGGAGGCAATGGTTCAATTACCAGGAAAAGTCATCCCAAAACTGTCCACAGAAATAATGGACATTACTGAACTTGAAAGGGTTGAGTAAATAGGGTGGGTTATGAAACCCTATTCAAAGTTGAACTCTTTTAACATAGAAGATATTTTCCCAAGTAATGATGGTGTCATTGAAGCCTAGCGTGGCCACTCTGATTTTCCTTTCCAGCCCTATAATTTTGTGATGTCGAAATAATTGGGGCTCAGAAAGTACATTTTAGAAATTGATATCTGCCAGTGAGACAAAACCAAAAACGAGAGGAAATTGTGCCATTTGCGTTTTATAGATGGGGAGACACAAACCAACCAACCCATTCAATCATATGTTTTGCATTTAAGAAAATGATATGGATCATGTGATATGTATCAGGAGCTATGATAACGTGTGTCTCACAGAGGGTGTGATGCTAGATGAGGTCCTGCAGAAAATTTTATAATTCCAACAACACCTATTTCTTTTTTTTTTGGTCTTTTCGAGACACGGTCTTCCTGTAGCCCCAGCTGGCCTGGAACTCACTCTGTAGATCAGGCTGGCCTTGAACTCACAAATATCCACCTGCCTCTGCCTCCCAAGTGCTAGGATTAAAGGCATGTGCCACCATGCCCGGTCTACACCTATTTCTTAGAAGTAGTATATATGGCATCATATGATACTAGGCATGCATATATAGTTTCATAAATCATAGTCATGATATATATTGTATACAGATAGTTACATATAGTGTTATTAATATAAAAAATTTGAATTATAATATATTACAAAATTCACATATCTATGAAGGGATTATGTATAAATATAAATCAGTATAGGGTTAAAATTGTGTATATGGGTAGAGTATATAAGATGCCGTGAGGGGTGTGTGTGTGTGATGTTTCTTCAATGTTTTTAGGTATGAGATGAAAACCCATATAAGGGGTTGGGAGAGAGGGCTAACACTTCCTGTTCTTCACAGGACCTGAGCTTGTCCCCAGAACCTATGTCTGGTGGTTCAGGATGGCCTGAAACTCCTGCTACAAGGGATCTGATGCTCTCTTCTGGCTCTGTGGCCACTGTGTTCATGTACACACACACACACACACACACACACACACACACACATATAATTAAAAATAAGCATAAATGGACTTATGTAGGAAGAAAGGGAGTGCCTGGTTTAGGAAAGGCATTATAGAGAGAAGAAAACCCCCAAAGCTTAAAAGACATGAAATTCTTTTTATTTGACCTTATATTTTCATGAGAAAAAAAGCATCATAAGACCGGAATACAAACTGGAACCGCATTTCAGAAACTATTGAATCATGAACCAAGAATTTAGGAATTTATTTCATAGGCAGTGGGTGCGGTGAGAACTTCCTAAGCAGGAGGGAGTCCTGCATGGCTGTGTTCAGGAGACCAGAAGACTGTTGTGGCAGTAGCAGAAAGGGATGGCTGTGTTTGGAAGGACTGTTCAGTCAGTTGGGCTGCAGAAGACAGCACCAGACACTTAGGTCTGTGGCTTTGGGAAGGAGGAATTAGAGCTCAAGTAATAAAAGCCAGGTGGATTCCCACAAAGATCTCTTCCAGGTTAACCACTGGCAACTCATAAACAATTCAGTCACAAGGGAAACTGCAGAAGTGTTCTGCGGCACTGATTTACTTAATTCCTTGTGCACCACACCCTGCGAGGATGGATTTTTACATAAATGGTAAAACCAAAGGAAATTGAAAAGGAATAATTCCAGTCTGAATTATCGTAAACCAGCATGTCATGTCAACAGCATCACTGCTGAATGTTTCTCTGAAACAGTGTCCAACCTAGAAATGGGAAGCAACAAATCTAAGAAAATGTATACCACTTATTGACCTGTATGTCAAGAATGCATATGCATACTTCATATACATTATTTTATATTTAGTCTTCACAAAACCTTTGTGGTAATTACTAGTTCCATTTAACATTTAAATGTGGAACCACAAACTTTACTGAAATTATGTAAATATCAAACTCACCTTGTGAATTTAAATATATTTTATCCATTTTCATTTGGTGCATATGAGTGTATTGCCTGCATTTATATAAGTGCAGCCCTGTTATGCAATGCCTGCAGAGGTCAGAAGAGAGTGTTAGAGCTCCTGGAACTGGAGTTAGAGACAGTTGTTAACCACCATATGGGTGCTAGAAGCTGAACCTATGTCCTCTGCAAAAGCAGTCTTCTCTCCAGCCTCAAGCTACTGAATTTAAAAGTAAGATTGGTTGGGTTGTAGCTCAAAGACAGAGCCTTTTCCTGGGTTCAACTTCTTTCATTGAAAAAATTTTCCCATGTTTTGTTCCTGGTTTAGAAACTCTTAAATGTCTCATTCAACTCCTGAAATTTTCTTTCCTTTTTTAAACCTATTTTTATTTATGTGTATTTCTGTGAATCTGTATGAATGTGTATATATACCATGTGAGTGCAGAAGACTGTGACACCAGAGGAGGACATCAGATTCTCTAAAACTGGAGTTGAAAGTGGGTGCCAACCACCATGTTATTGCTGGAAATTGAACCCAGGTATCCTGCAAGAATAGCCAGTGTTCTAAACCACTCATCCAGCTCTCCAGAAATCCAGAAAAATACAAACATTTTTTTCTTCATTCAGGGAAAACTTAATCAAAATTGTTGTTTTTTTTTTAGACAAAGGTAAATTCTTCAATAGTAAGAAATAATAATGAAAGGAGTAAAAGTGTTTATTACAGTTGGTACAACTCTAGACAGGCAGTTGTTAAATTTAGAAATTTATCACTGCCAAAAATGTTAAAGATTATCAGGAACCCAACCGAACTCATTTGATATTACCAATTAAACAGAGATGTAATTTACAAAATGGAAATAAAATGTATCAAAGACAAAGTTTATTAACAAATGAGTTCTGGTATCATTTTATTTTTAGGAAAGTACATTCAATAAAATGTACTAGAAACTTACTTCATCAAAATTATGTAATGGATTATTAGGAAGAAATAAAAGTGTGAGTTTTCTAAACAAAAGATGAATGGTATCCCTCATCTGTGGATGCTAGTACCAAGTACCTAGTTGTAACACAAACGGAGCAATGTTAATGTTATATTCCTCATGATCTAACGACAATTGTGCTCTTGCATTGTGAATCCCTAAACACATTCTAGAGCTGACCTAACATTTATTTTCAGACCTTAGGTTTTTGGTACATGATGGAGGGTATGTGTGCATCTTTTAGAGTATCATGGGATTAAAATGGAAAGATGAGAATCAAGAAATACGATATGGAAATAACATACAGTTTGTTTCCAAAGTATAGAATTTTAATACAGGTGCAATGTAATAGGCTGGTGCAACTTAGCCTTTCTGGGTGCTTAACAGCCATACTTAATGTCCATACCAATTTGGCTGAGGGACCTAACGGATAACTTTGTCCCTTGCCCTCAGAGGTTAACTGAGTCTTAAGGGATTATGCATGGGAGCATTTCTTGAAATGTCCTGCAAATGTGGATCACCAGTCCTGTTCAGGGAGGTCTTAGAAAGCCACTAATGTGACTTCAGCCAGTGTCCAGTCTATAAAGAGGAAAGTCTGCTCATGCTTCAGAAAAGGAAGCCTGGTCTAGCAAGACCTGATTTTGTCCTCAAGTGGATGGAACTGGTGAATGAAAAGCTGAAAGGAGCAAGGTGCTCCCACACTCCTCCCCCCCAAAATCCCCCAAGAGACCCCTGAGGACCTTGAGAAAACAAAAACCTTGGTTAATATGGGCTAACTGCATGGCTTTAAGCATCCAAAAGGAAAGCACAACCAGATATACATAATCAGTAAGACTAGAGAAACTGTTCTGCAGACATAGAACTTGAGATCTTAGTAAAAAGACAAAAAGAAAAAAGAGAGAGTACTGTTGTTTGGCCTGTCTTCAATTTTTACTGGCAAGTGCATCAACTCTGTGGCTGCCACTGCTTTTGGCACTCCTCAAAGACATGATACACAGCTTTTTAACCTTCCAATATGGACTGAAGATTCATGTCTCTCTAATAATCCTCCAAACCTTCAATGCCATATGGGGACTACTGAGATACCCAGCTTGTGGATTAAACATCTAAGGGGGTGTCAGCCTCATCAGAGTATAGACTGCCATTGTTGGACTACCAGGCTGTACCATGGAGGCCAATGCAGGGGGATCGAGACAGGATGTGTGCTTACTGGACTTCATTTGGGGTACTGTGGGAGAGAAAGACCCCAATGTGGAGCAAAAGTACAGGATTGATAGCTGTTTGGTATTACCAAGGAGGAACCTTTGAGCACTTCCTTAAGAAAAACATGACATCTTTTAGGAAAAAACATCATCCAATTCAAGTGATATATATATGTATGTATGTATATATGTTTATATATATATATATATATAAAACTATGTATATATATATATATATGTATATATACTGTAGCAATACAAGTTGGAGAGAACAACAACAAAAAAACTGAAAAAAAACTCTGGAAAGACTCAGAAAAAGATACAGGACATGTATGGCAGAGTGCAGGGACTCGGGGGGATTTGGGGGCATGGAAAGGGAAGCAATTCTATATTTGATTGAGAAATGATGTATGACCTATGGAAAAAGTTTAGTAACAATTAAAAATATATATATATATATACACACACATATATATATATATATATATATATATAAAGTGTGTGTTTTCTGTTTTAAGGAAGTTCACAGGAGAATAGAACATTCTAGGTATTCTAGAATCAGAATGTGGGATTCAAATTTATAGGACTGTTTGAAGAATAAAAATGGGGTTGTAGAGATGGCTCAGTGGTTAAGAGCACTGGCTGCTCTTGCAGAGAATGCAGGTTCAATATCCAGCAACCACATGGTGGCTAGTAATGTAACTCTAGTTCCAAAGGAGCTTGTTGGTCTCTTCTGACCTCCCTGGGCATTGCATGACACAAGTGCATTTACATACATTTAAGCAATACACTTACACACATAAATTAAAACATAAAAAGAATAAAACAAAATATTTTAAAAGAATAAAACCAGTGTCATCAGATGTATTAAAAATCTCTCCAAAGCAGAGGGCATCTGAGTATGATGGTAGCTAGATTTTCATTTGCACACCGTGGAAAGGACAATGCTCTCTCGCCAGTGACAAGGGGCATTCCTGTCTCAAATATATGAAGTAATGTACTATGCATATTATGAGGAGTGGGTAGACATGGACTGGAAACTCAGAAAGGTTCACTGAAGTAGGTGATGGAGAGAGCCTATGGTAACAGCATGAACAGTTTGTAATTTGTTCCAGTGTTTGGATAGCAGGAAGATGTCTGAATTCCAGATGACCTATCAGAAAGCACAGGACAGTTCATCTGCCCGTAGGTGCAGAATCTCAAAATAAGAAAAGAGGTTAAAACCAACACAGTAAAAAGATCAGTTGGGAGGATTTTAAGTTAATATGTGCATAAAATCATGAGATAGGATGGTTAACAAACAATGGAAAAAAACAACAAACTTGCTGGTTGAGCTGATTAGAGAACAGAAAGTCAATGTGCTGTCCTGTGGGCCATGGAGCCACTAAGTCTATGGAATAGGACTGAAGAAACTGCAAAGATTTAGGGTTAGTTGACTGGGATAGTGATATTTGCAGAACTCTGGAGAACAAAATTTTAGGAATAACAAGTAATTCAACTTTAGCCATATTGACTGTTTGATAATGAAAAGTTATCCAAGAAGGGATTTGAGATATTGAACTAAAGCCGAGAACAGAAACTTGGTTAGTCCGTTTGGAGAGATATCAAATAAAGGTGACATTAAGACTATGCAGTTATTATGTTGGGATAATTCGGCTAAAAGAGGAATAGAGTGCACTCATTGTGGTAGGAGCAAGCAGGAAAGATTTAGAAAATACACTATTACAGAAATAAAAGGAGAAGCAACTTTCAAAAAGGATCAAGGAACCACAGACTGGGGAAGGTCAGTGGAGAGATCACCTTTGTCTTTAGAAAGCACTTTACCCAGAATGCAAGGTCAAAGCTCACAAGGGAGATTTCTGTGGCAGGACAGGTGCACCCTTTGAAAGCAAAGATCTTATTTATTGCTATCTCTCTCAATCCTTTCATAGTGCTGGGAACTTTGTAGGAATAAAAGATTAAAGATTCCCCCAGGTAAAGATCAGTGAAGAGAAAAGAGAGAATGGAGGACGGGACAGGACGTTAGCCTTGTCAGAGAGCAGTTTGCCAAAGGGAAACATAAAAATACAGGGATAGTTCTAATTTAACGATGGGGAGAACATCCAACATCATGGCTTCTGTATGCTTCAATGAAAAAGAAGTCACGCAAGATGAAGGTGTTGATTCTGTCCCCAGGGGACTTCAAGGAGGCCAAACTTATTATTGTGAGGAAGCATTTGAGTACACATGTGAATTCACAAAAGGAATAGCAAAGGCCCCATTACTGTAGGTGATCAGATCCTACATCTGAATAAAAATAATTTTGTCATTTTTTTTTGCAGGTATACTTGGTTGAAAGTATAATCTCATGATTGTGTCCTAAGCAGGTATAACATATGTTTTTATATCTGGACAAAGTGGTTTGGTTAGAAAATGCACATACCTTCATTAGGTTGTTAATATTACAGTGTATTTACTTACGATACACCAAAACTGCAGAAACATGTTCTCAGATCATCAAGAATCTTTGTGCACAAGTTTCTACAGTGGTGTATATGGCTGATACTTTTTCATCAAATGAATGCTTGTTTCCTGCCTCTCTTTATGGCTGTGAAGTTAACAAACATACATATATAGATTTCTCTAACTTTGAAGAAAATTCATTTTTAAATCATTAAAACCATTTTAACAAAGCTAGCTAGTAGGTACAGCAAAGGAATTTGTTTTTGTTTTTTTTTAGAACTTCACAAAAGTCACTAAAACAAATTCATTTAGAAAATTGTTCTAAAATATTAGGTTTGAGTTATAATTTGTTACTGATGAGGTGGTCAGAGAAAGAAAATGTTGATTACTAAAGGTATTGAAAGATGAGGCCTCCCTTCTTGCATAATTAGTCACATGTTGCATGTTCCCGATACTTCCTTGAGAGTGCTTGCACATCAATGTTCAAGTAAACACAAAAAGCCAATCAGAGTACCTTTAATTCTTTTTGTTTGGTTTGTTTTAGGTTTGGGGGGTAGGATCAGATATTGTCCTTCTGATTTCTAATTCACTGTAGCTGAGGACGACCTTGAACTTCATTTTATATATATATATATATGTATATACATATATATATATATATATATATATATGTATATATATATATATATATATAGTCTATAGAGTCTGACTTGGGTCCACAAATATTCTTCAATGTAGGTCCATCCACGGGGCTCACCAAGAGTCACATCCCTGTAAGTCACTGTCTCTCCCCTTCTCAGGAGCCATCAATTACTAAAAGTTCCTTGTGTTGGGTTAGTATTTCTTACCCACTTCCCCATGTCTATGCTGGGATCGTGATTGGTTTGGGCTTGCATAGGACTTGTATCAATATGGCTGTGAGTTCATATGAGTTAATGGCAATCTTTCTGTTTCCTGTTCCACGATGATCCCTGAGTCTTAGGAGACAGGCATCTGAAATAGATGTCCTATTCAGAGATAAGCACTCTGTGGACCCACAATTGTCCAATGTGCATTGAACAAGAGGCCACAGACACTTTTTGTAAATTTGGATTTGTGGCTCACACTGCACATACTACTCTGCCAGTCTGTCAGGCATCTAGATGCCTGGTCTGAAGCCTTAGAACAGTTCCAGTTACCAAAGTGCCAGCTCCTGAGACTTTTGCATAATTCAGTTCAAAGGAGGAGGCTGTGAGTCGTGAGGACTTCGCCCTCTGGAGAGGGAGACACTTCCACAGAAAATCCACAGCAGAATTTATTGCTCGGGGTCCTAACCACTGACAAGCACTTAGTCCCATTTGATATGATACTGGACTTTAATGATCTTTTTTTTCCCTCCATGTGGTATAAGTAGACTTCTTTATTATTATTATCCCCAAACTTTTTTTTATTTATTTATTTTTAGATGGTTCTTAGCTGCCATGTGGATGCTGGGAATCAAACCCAGGTCTTCTGCAAGAGCATCCAGTGCTCTTATCCGCTGAACCATCTCTCCAACCCCATCTCCGAACTTTTATAACAATAGCCAAGTTTTATATGTGTTCTTTTTTTTTTTTCTTTGGTCTTTTTTGAGACAGGGTCTCCCTATAGCTCCAACTGTCCTGGAACTCACTATGTAGACCAGGCTGGCCTTGAACTCACAGAGATCTGCTTGCCTCTGCCTCCCAAATGCTAGGATTAAAGGCGTGCACGCTGGGCTTATATGTGTTTCTTATCTGTGAACAGTTAGAAAGATGGATTTTCATTGGATGAGACATTTGCACATTTGCGAATTTGTACCTCGTCTTTAACATCTTACATACTTCAGGTTTTCCATTTCATGGGGAATTCTTTATTTGATTTTATTTATTATTTTTATTTTATATGCATGAATGTATTGTCTTCATGTGGTTAGTACACCTGTGTTGTGTGCCCACAGAGGTTGGAAGAACGTATCAAATCCCCTGGAAACTGGAGTTATGGATGGTTGTTAGCCACCATATGGGTTCTGGGAATCAAACCAGGGTCCTCTGCAAGAGCATCAGTGTTCTTAACTGCTGAGCCACCTCTCCAGACCTTCGTGGGGAACTGTTATTTGATACAAGGACTTCTGTCTGGGCACACAATCTGGGCACACAATCAACAACACTCCCTTGCTCCTGTCCTGAAACACCTCTGATCCCTTGTGACTACTGACTGTTGTAAATGTGGTTGTTCTGAATTGAACTATACTTTACCAGTAAAATTCAGACCATGTTTTAAGACTTAATATAGGGGCTGGAGAGATGGCCTAGCGGTTAAGAGCGCCGATCGCTCTTACAGAGGACCCGGGTTCGATCCCCAGCACCCACATGGCGGCCGAGAACCGTCTGAAACTCCAATTCCAGGAGAACTCCAGTTTCAAGGGAATCCGATACCCTCTTCTGACCTCCGCGGCATTGCACGACACGGGTGCACAAACTTGCATGCAGACAGTACATTCATACACATACAGAAATAAATAAAATTAATAAAAAAAAGTTTAAAAAAAAGACAATATAAAAAGATGCTGTTATATATGTGATGACATGTTAAGAATAATCTGATGTATTCAACTAAAGAAAATTTATTTTCAAAATTACTATCACCTGATTATCTTCAGTCTTTGGTTTAAACGAAGCTACCAGAAATTTTGAAATTACATATGTGACTCTTCAAGGAAGTGCTATTCTAGACCTATAATTAGAGACACTTTAAAGCATATCATGCACTACTGAATCCTTCACATATTTAAGAAGTTTTTAATGCTAAAAATAATATTTGGAATCTTGCAGTATTTATAGTCCCATGTGTTTATATTTAATTATGTGTGATATATCACAAGTAATTCAATTCTTGTAGTAAAGTTAGTCTGCAGACCATAATTTTGAACCTATGATGTTCCTATTCACCAAAACTGAAATATTTGTCATCTGTATTTGTAGTAGGTAAAGAGCAATGTGGGTACTCTGACCTGTTAATTTACTGGTTGTCCATAAAATCCTATAATAGGTACCTTTGAAATACAAAATTTAGTATTTGGCTCTATATTTTTAAAAAATAATTTTCAGTCTAGAAGATTAAGTAGATGAATAAATAGGCATAAAGGAGAGCATTCTGGGAAAAGTGTTGTTTTGGGAGTGCAGTGTTGGAAAACCTAGTCAAAAGAGTAGGTACTGGCTTTTAGGAGGTCCCTGGACCATTTGATGCCCATCTCATGAGCAGGTGTGGACTTTCCAGGTGTGGAAGGAGCTAGACATAAATGGTTTGGGAATTGACAGTGCTTTTTCTGGGACAAAGTGTGTGTTGGTGAGTTCTGAGAAAAAAGTTGAAGTTAAAAAAGATCTACAGACAGAAGCTGAGATGAAGAGCAGTGTACTTCCTTGTGAGGCACTGTGCTGAGCATTGAGGAGTGTCACTGGGACTTTTGTGACTGAAGTTTTATTGCAACAGAAGGGCAGCCAGAGAGGGGAGGGGCAAGTGAGGGTGGAGTATCCAATAGGTCATTAGAGAAGCCAAGGCAAGTGTTTAAGGAATATGTGTTCTGTAAGAAGGAGTCAAGGACAAATCAAAATGACTCTCTAGCAGAAACACCATCCTGTTCTCTGCTATGGGCCCCAGAGAGAGAGACGATGCAAGGAAATCAGCAATATTTTCAGGAAGTTTGTTCAAGGGAATGCATTAAATTTTGAGCATTAATGAACAGTATCTGCTCTTTACTTAGATAATCTGGACACAGAGATGGTGAGAGTTGCCATTGTATTTAAGAAATACTCAATAAAGGTGTTTGTGCTGTGAAATCTCACAAAGAAAATGCGATTAACAGACAGCCTTGACGTATGTTGATTTTCTTGCCTTGTTTGGACAGGGTCATGTAGATCAGAACTTGTTGTGTAGCTGAGGCTATCCTTTAAATTCTGATCCCCCTGTAGCCCATCCAAAGGAGATTTAAATCATTTGACGAATATCAGTAACTTTTACTCACGTATCCACACACAATTCATATTGTACATGTCTCCAAGTTAACAGTATAAGATGTGACTATTCTAAAACATAAATTTTTAAATACAATTTCAATAAATTACCAATATTTTCAAAGTGATAAATGAGGAAACACAGTGATATAAATGAACAATAGAGATGTGTTTTGGCAGGATTTTATATCTATGACCAACAATATTCTCACAATGCCATAATTGATTTATTTGGGCATCAGATATTATGATATCCCTTAAAGACAACTAACTGAAAGTGTGGTTGATAAGTTATAAGGGTTCTCACATTAAAAGTATTCAATTGTAACCATTTATTCTGAGATTTTTTAAAATAAAACTATTAGACATCACATATGAGAAAAGAGTGGTGGTTTGTCTAGCAAAATTAAATAATAATGTTGTATTTCAGTAAACTGGATGCATTCTGAGGATGTGACTTAGCTTTTCTATATCAGGCCAACAGCTTCTGTATAGACAATGTGCTATTGGTCAGGAAAACTATTACATCCATTGCATGGCAGCAATTTGAATTCTTAAGAGAAGTCATTGCTGGTGTGGTGGCGCACGCCTTTAATCCTAGCACTTGGGAGGCAGAGGCAGGCAGATCTCTGTGAGTTCAAGGCCAGCCTGGTCCACAGAGTGAGTTCCAGGCCAGCTGGGGCTACAAGGAGACCCTGTCTCGAAAAGACCAAAAAAAAAAAAAAAAAAAGTCATGTGACAGACCCACTGAAAACAAATGTTCAACACTTAAGTGGTTAATAATATGTGTTCTATGCAGAAAGAAAATGGGGAAACTGAGTAAATTAACAAGTCTACATCAAATGGTGTGTCTCTCACATCATCCAAATGACACTAACTGACTTTAAGATGTGTATCAGAGATCACAATGTTTTGGATGAAATAGCCAGGACTGTTAATGGACATTAGGATTCACTTATGCTGAGTGACTGGAAAAACCACCTCAAATGTTCTGAGATGAGAGATCAAGTAAGCTTTTGCATGAGAAAAGCGCTTACCTTGAAAACTATGTCAGGAAATTCTTTTTATGGTTTCTTTCTTTGCTTTCATGTATTACAAAGAGAAGTGGCGGCCTCTTGTTAAATGTGTTGGAAATATACTGACCAATCCAATGAATAGATATAATTAAGCATTCTCGGTAATATTTTTACTGGTGCAATTTATGGTTGGCAAAAACTTTATTTTGCAGAAGTTCATAGAATACGTGTGCTGCTAGGATTTTTAATAGGCTCGGGTCATTTTAAAAGTTGTATAAAATCATTAATAACATTTGCAGTCGTGTTAGCTCCAGCCACAGAATGTCATTACTCATTTGTTCTGCTCAGGAAACACAAAATGCTGTTGCCAGATTGATCGAACCTGCAGCTGGATCACTTAGCGGCTCATTAATTTTTATCATATGTTGAGTATTCTGACCTGGTACGTCGGCTTTTGAAATAGCCACTTGTCTGCTTTCCCTGGGCAAATAGCTACTAGATGCATTTTAAAAATGCAGATCTAATTTATGTTGTTCTCATTGAACATCTGTGAGTGGGAAGCTGGTAAACAAGCGTTTAGGCTTACATGCACTTGGGGACTCACAACACCTCTGTGAACACTCCTCCAGGATCAGCTTAGGAAAGCATGTCTCCATGCCAAAGCAGGTCTTCCGCCTCTCACCTCCCTTCGTCCCCTCCTATTTCCTGCAGACTCCCCCAGCACTCTTGGATTTGACTCTTCCTGTTACTTGGGTAACTCAGTGAGGCAAGCTCATTTGGATGCTTGGAATAAGAAGAAAATTTTGCAATAATTATCTTTTACTTTCAGTCTCCCCAAATCTTCCAGAGTGAAAGGAAACAGTTTTCCATTTAGAGGGACAGAGTTCACAGCCTTGAATGCTGATCCACATCCTGTGTAGTCAGTGACTCTAGGAAGGAAGCCCAGGGTTGCATGTCACCGAAGGACAGCTGTTGTTTAACAGGGGCTTAAACTGTCTTGAATGGCATTTTTCTGCTATGCCTGAAAATTTTATCTCATTTCTTTTTCCAAATTCCAATAATCTAATTCTGTCTTCCAAATAAATTCACACCATACCCCCAGTTATGTCATTTATTTTACAAATCATTGAAGAAGTAAACACATGTAAAAACAACAGTACTTGGGGCTGGAGAGATAGCCTAGCGGTTAAGAGCACCGACTGCTCTTGCAGAGGACCCGGGTTCGATCCCCAGCACCCACATGGCGGCTGAGAACCGTCTGTAACTCCAATTCCAGGAGAACTCCAGTTCCAGGGGAATCCGAGACCCTCTTCTGACCTCCGCGCCATTGCACGACACGGGTGCACAAACCTACATGCAGACAGTACATTCATACACATACAAAAATAAATAAGAGTAAAAAAAAAAAAAACGCAAGACGAGCTTCAGGAAGGACCAATGTGAGTGCAAGTCTCAAGGACAGTCAAATATTTGGACATGTAGCTTTTCCTTACATTTTAAACCATTTATGTTCAGTTATATGATCACAGCCATTTTATTTTTTAAGTTATACGTTCTGACAGAACATTCCTTTCCTCTATTTTCTCTAGAGCAGAAGTGACATATAGTACACATACCTGTGTGTCACCACCGCAAAACCTGTACATGTGTCCAGCACAGCATCTTTCCACAACTCTTTCCAATTTAGCCTCTAAAGTTTTGTGATTCTTCCAGGATTTATTTTCTGTACCTGAAAATATCTCTGGTTTTCACTCTCTTTTCTGCCCTGCTAGTACCTTCAGGTCTTAAACAGAGGATTTATTTTTTTGACATTTTTTTTTTTTTTTTTTTTTTTTTTTTTTTTGCGGAACTCTATGTGCTCTGGCCTCAATGAGATTCTGCATGATGGATGAGGATCCAGGCTTCACCAGGCTGCGCAGCGTCCAGCAGAAACAAGCCTGGCTGTGTGTGCTGGGTGGAGCATGAATTCCTTCTGCTTTTTCCAAGCAGTGTCCACAAAAGTCAGACTTTTCTTTTGTCCACGCTTCATCTGCAGCCTGGAGTGAGTAGTCTCAGGCACAATAAACAGTCTTTTCTCTTAGCAGCTTAAGGCTTCAGAAGAGTCTCCCAGTGATTTTTAAATGCCCCCAGACCCCGTGGGAAGGAAGGACTGCTCTTTCAAGCTCTGAGCAGTAAAACTGATTATTTTACAAACACATTTTCAGATAGTTAAACAGAAAAGGAGCTCTGCGGCTCAGTGAATAAATGGCTTTGATAAAGCAGACTTTATAAAAGTCCCTGATTTCATGGATTCATTGCAATATTCCTGAAATGTGCCGTTGGCCACAGAAGATGTACTTTTTCTTCCATTTGTGTCATAAATGGGGTGTTTACTTTCCTAAAGCTCAGTAGTTGAAACACTGTGGGGACCTTGTTTCTTTTGGGGTCTTCAATGTGCTCAACTTTTGTGAAAGTCAATAAGCACGTCCCTGGAATATCACTCCACCCACATCTGCAGTGTAACTGCAAAGTTGGAGTCCTCCAGTGTCCTGCGGTGGTGGTGCATTCTCCACTCCACAGTGCACTCACTATTCAGTCTGCTTTCCAAGCCATCTCTCCCTGGCTTAGCCGCCCCCCAGATCACTGCCACATGAGTGTTCTGCATTTTCCCCTAGTAGCTGCTGCTGCTCTCTCCTGCCTGTCACTTTAAACTCCTTTGTGGGTGCTGGATGTAAAGCTGACACTGGGCCTTGATTGAAAGTTTCCAGCAGCTCTTTTGATAGTCATACTCTTGTTTCTTTAATTTAGATTCAGTAAGTGAAGGCCAAAGAATACACAGGATTAAGCAGGTTTTGGGAAAGAGTTGAACCTTACCTCTTTAGGGATTCTAGTCTAGCTGATGAGATGAATATACTGAAAAGACAAGACAACTGCTTCAAACTAGCTTGATTCCAGACAGCAACAAAGCTTCTTTGCCTGGAAATTTCTTATGTCCCCAAACACTCAAGCTTCTACTTTTAGACCACTAAACCTTGTAGGTCAAATAAAAATACTTTCAACCTTATCAATATTAAGACTGACCCTGTAGATTTGTCTTGTATAGCATGAGACCTTTGCTCTGGGCAAAAGGAACCATCCAAGTTACCTGTGATATGACAATTATAATAGCAGAAAACAATACTTCAAAGACAATGTTGAGAGTGAACTTTATTTTTTTGGTCTTTTTTGAGACAGGGTCCCTGTAGTTCTGTCTGTCCTGGAGAGTGAACTTTTATGGTGTGCCAATCTGACAGTCCTGGGAACATTTGCAGTGTGACATGTGTTAGGGGAGGGCCCATCCCTTATTACAAATAGCTCAAGAAAGGGAGCCACTGAGACACTTTTTTTTCCAAGCATCCTTCTTCCTAGGGCCCTTCCTAGAGGATCAGTACCATGAAGCCTTCTGCATGTGTCTGGAATTTGGTAACCCTTCAGAGTACAAGTTGTTGGAAGGGAGCATAAGAATAGAGAAACAGGAAGCAGGTGGCTTGTGAGCTGGGCAGAGGAGGAAGTGGACAGGCTCAGAAGGGACTGGGAAGAACTTCAGAATGAAGACCAGTCTACAGGGCCACACAAGACCTGACAGAGGGCTTCTTCCTGATAGTGAGTCGCAGCATCCAAAGAAGTAGGTACAAATCTTAAGCATTGACTCAGCCAAGACAAATGCTTCTTTGAAAGTTGCCTGATGCACCATTGTGTGGAGAATATCAATGAGATTAATGACTAGCTGTGGTGAAGGTCTAGAGCCCAACTTTAAGCTAGTGATAAATATCCTGGATTTAGAGGATTAAATGTTTTTGTAACTGAGCTATATTTTATGAAATGATAGAAAACAATTACCTTTCCGTATACAGAACTCTCACACACTGAAACCAAATTTAATTAGCTATATTTTTCCAGACGAGATTAGAGCAAACAAATATAAATGTACATGAGTAATTTGAGTTTTCTGTGTCCTGAAACTTTTCTCACTTTCTCTTTCTACAGTCTTTCCCAGACATTTGTAGCTAATGTATTTATTTCAACTATTTTCCTTTCCAATTTCCTTCTAATGAGGAAAGGTCCCCTGTTTAAACAGGAGAAAGCACACCGGTTGAAGAAATTGATTTCACCTAGTATGTTGCAAGGGTGCTAAAGCAGTGCAAGATGCCTGCCAGTTAGAGAGCAAATAAACATGTATAAAATGCCAGAGCATCTAGGGGACCACTGGTGTAAAAGAAACAGAATGCTTAAGAAATCCAAAGAGATTAAATTCCCTGTCATCCCTAGGCATTACACCATGGTCATCATTTACAGACACCATGAAGCCTGAAGTGTGACTTACCATATTCATCCTGTTTCAAAGCTAACACACTGGGAAGCTGGTACGTGAACACATTTGTTCTTATCCCTTTCCAAACTCTTTGAAATCTAACATTTAGATGGATTGGGCTCTCCACATTTAAATCTCAACAGGGAATTTATATGTTTGGGTGACCTTGTGCATGTTGCTTAATTTCTGTACATCCCAATTTTCTTATGTAAAAATGCCATAAGGGTTAAATGGACTGTTTCATGTGCAGTGATACATTTCACAGACACAAAAGGATTGACTCGATGCTATATTTTCTGGGTGCAAAAATGACTGAGCTTCAAGGTGCAGAGATTCTTCTGGGTTTGGGTTCTCTACAGATGTGGGAAAAGTTCACTTCAGTTGCAGTCCAAAGAAATAAAACATCCTGTGTTCTTTGACAAGAGATTATAAAGCTGTCTGATTTGATAGTTCTCTGATGATAGGAAATAGGTGTTTTCTGTAATTTTTCTTTCAGATTCCATTGTGTGAAAGTATTCATATTATCTCAATATATAATAACAAAATTACATTTTGACTTATTATTTTGAACAGTTTTAATTTTGAACCTACATTTTGTTAGAATTTTACAGCTATTGCCAAAGATAAACAAAATTACTTTTGTAGCAAAGTTGTCTTAATAATCAGCAAGTGATCATGACTCATGTTTTCTGTATGACTAAACTTTTAAAAGTTTAACACTCCAAAAAGAATAGTTACTGCTTGGGGCTGGAGAGATGGCCTAGCGGTTAAGAGTGCCGACTGCTCTTGCAGAGGACCCAGGTTCGATCCCCAGCACCCCCTTGGCGGCTGAGAACTGTCTGTAACTCCAATTCCAGGGGAACTCCAGTTCCAGGGGAATCTGACATCCTCTTCTGACCTCTGTGGCATTGCATGACACGGGTGCACAGACCTGCATGCAGACAATACATCCATACACATAAATATAATTTTAAAAAACACTTAAAAAAAAGAATAGTGTTTAAAATTCATCAAATGCATGTGGCATATGCATACTTTAGGCTTATGTTCAAGATTCATGACAACTTCATGCAAGTGTACAGAAACACAAAAGAAGAGTTCATGAAGGCAGTATACCCAGTGATTTTCATGTAGATTATGGTGTACACATTTATCTTTCGGTGTGTGCTAACAAAGGAAAAAGCATGACATCCTCATGCTGAATGCTAAATTCCCCTCAAAATGCACAGTTACAAATGAATTACACTTCATTTATACTTGTTGATTTCTTCTTTAAATTAATCTTGGTGTCAGGCCCTTTGTAAGTGAACTGAGTCCAATTAAATAATGTGCTTTTGTTCCTCTATCTGAGTGTCTGAATCCACTTGGAGTTCTACTGTACATGAACACTATGCAGCAGATTCCGAGTTAATCAGTCAACATTTATGGAACTCTGATAAGCACGGTGCACTGCTGGAAGAAATATAGAACTGTTAGAAGGAAATAATAGATGCTGTGCTAACTTTACACAGCTGAAAAAGCAAAGCAAAAATAGAAGTCAGACATTTAAAAATCAATAGCTATGTCATTTCAATTGTGAAGTGTGCTCAATTGAAATGAACAAAGTTAGAATTCTAGGCTGGTTATTCTGTGCTTCACGACACTGCTTGTCTTGCCATAAATATCAGAGTAAGGAATCCTAGTTCCTGAGGCAGGTGGTGAGGATGAACTAGACAGGTGCACAGTGTGTTGAAAGCTGCTGAGAAGAATGTCCCTGAAGCACTCATGTGTTCAGTGTTGAATATAGAAGTTCACAGTTTCCCAATAAAGCTCTATGTACAGTTGGATTGGAGTTTGAATTTATAAATCCTGAAGAAACAGGTTTCATTTTTGAAATTCAAGCTTTTACTCAGTATTGATTTTTAACTTATCCCCATGAATTTTTAAATTTAGGTTTTTAAAATTTTATATGTATATATATTATACCAGTAGGTACTTATCTTTTTAATTGAAAATATCTGTTGGGAATTATGTAAAAATCATTATCTTATGGGACTTTCTCATGAAAAAAGACTTTACATATGGCTAACCCCCATTCTAGGCAAAGCAATATGCATAACTGAAAGCCAAGTTGTCCTCATCCAGATGAGCACTGCAATAAACAGAAGAGCATGTCTCCTGTCGCTCTCTGCTCCAGAAAGCTTCCCACTTTTTTTTTACATGCCCAGCTTACCCTTATGAATCACAGCAAATGATTCCCCTTCCTTTCTATTTATCATTGAGATTGGGGTGGGTAGACATCAGCCATGCTCTTCACGACCTTCTATGAGGATCACACACTTGACCCATGCTGTCAGCTCTGTCTCCGGAGAATGGATTTCCCCAATGCAGAGAATAACTCACCCAAGGAGACGTCTACAGGCTCCTTCTGTTACTCCCACTGCTTCAGATGTAGTGCTTCCATGAATCCTTTTTCAATGACCTTTTCAAGTCTAATTTTCACCACTTACACTTACCCAGCTTATTCTTTCCAGATATTTCTTCAGATGGCCAGCTCTGCTCACGATTTTCAAACTCCTTTAAGACCCAGATCTATTTCTTCCTCTACAGGAGATTTCTGCTTTCAGAAGTCCTTAAGACTCTCTGCAATGCGCTCTTTATCCTCTGCCTTGATTCCAAGCTTTCCAGGCTCTCCTCAGAAGTGCAGCTCAGGCAATATTACCTTTCTACACATTCTCAGAGAAGCAGTAGCTCCGCTTTCTCCTGGTACTTCTTATGCCTGTCTAGATTGACGGCTTTCCCTGTAAAGTTTGTGTTGCTTATTCTATGAGAGTCTAAGTTATTTGTTGTACAATGTGCCAAGATACTTCTTACACAAAAGCTCTTGGGTACAATGTTTAATTTAACATCTTCCAACACTAAAAGATTAGGCATTTGGAAAGTGAGGTAGATGTGGACACTGGCCTGTAAGGTCTGAGAAATCAGGGCATGCCACTCTTCTTGAGTAGGGAGGGTCTTCTTGGAAGGGATGTTCAAGTGTCAAAGAAAGAAGAAATGTGAAGGTCATTTAAGTTCACTTCTCATGGAGTCTTTAAGGAGGTAAAATACAAAGTTCTTCTGACATTGCTTGTGACTGATTTCAAGGAGCCCAGGTTCCACTTAGGCAAAGAGCTTATCCCAGTGATGGCCAATCCTGTCTGCAGTATGCCACAGTTTTTGAAACCCGGGAAAAATTGGAACTTTTTAATTTAAGCCTTTACACCTCATAGATATTCATTTAGGATCATTCTGTATATTTTCTATAGTTAATCAGGTTTAATAAAAGACCTCTAAATAAATAGATTTTCAAACACAAAACCAATGTAATCTATGGCTCAGGATTTTAAAAAATTTGTGTGAAATCTCCACTCAAATCTGCTGAAGTAATATTGAAAATATCCTTTTCTTCTGTGTAATATTTCACCCCAAATATATCTACTGCTTTCATGGATGAGACAATTAAAGTGAGTGAAAGGAAAAGTTTTTTTCCTTAAATCATAGAGCAAAACAGAGCAGTGTCTGAGCAGGAATGAGCACAGTCACATGTCTTCTTGTCTTAAAGACAACCTTAAAATTGCCCAAATACAAAAAGAAAAAATCTGCCCAAATACTAAACTCTGAAAGATAACAATTGTCTACAATTAAGATAACATTATACATATGTACAACAGCATATATATAGTCACAACACACAAACAAATACATGCATATATATAACTACACATAAATACATGCAAATACACATATAGACATACAGATACATACGCACATTCCACATACATAGATACACAGATACACAGACACATACACCTGGGAACACATAAACAACACATGCACAGACACACCACATCCATTTATATACATGCACATACATATACATACATTAATATATACTTAAATGCATATATAGACACATACGCAGTTACATAAACAGAGATAAACCTACATATACATTCACATATACTCAAATACACACAAATACATATATAGACACACAAAACATACACACGCAACTCTGCCAGCTGTCACAGGTCAATCTCTTTACACCTAAATCACTGATCAAGGGTCAAAAATAAATATAATGGAAATCCTGTATCCAAATTTTACCTATTTGCAGGAAAAATTTTCAGTAAGTCATATGGTAAAAGAAAATGTGTGCCCTCCACAGCCGGCAGCAGTGCCTTGTTTCTCTGACCTGCCTCTGTGGAAAAGTCCACTGTGCTTAAGGTAATTCTGTGGCCCTGTGAGTTCTTGAAATGAAGCAAAAAGTTAAAATAAAACAAAATATAAACTTCCAGCCTGGCAGCTTTGGCTTATTTTTTCAGTTCCATGATCATCTATGAGTATGCCATGTACACTGCTCTGTTCTCATAGTTGAGTCCTTGCTGGGGTACTAAAAGGGATTCAGTGCATAGAAGGCATGTTTCATGGGGATCTGGAGAGAGACAGTGCTGTGTTTGAAGTTTTCTCCCAGCAAAACTCTTCTAAGAGGGAAATATATAGCACTAAGTGCTTACATAAAGAAAACAGAAAGAGCACAAATAAGACCTAACACTATAACTGAAAACACTTGAAAGATAACAACAAATGAATCCTAAACTCAACAGAAAGGAAGAAATAACAAAAATCAGAGTGAAAAATCAATGAAATAGAAACAAAGAAAACAATAGAAAGAATCAATGAATCTAAGAGCTGGTTCTTTGAAAGGATAAACAAGATAGATAGACCTCTAGCCCAGCCGACCAAAAGAAAAAAGAGTAACTCCAAGTCAGTAAAATTAGAGATTAAAAGGGAAACATCAGAACATACAATGAAAAGATCCAGACAATCATACAGGAATACTTTAAAAACCTATGCACTACAAAAATTTAAAACCTAAGAGAAATGGGTGAATATCTGAAATTATGAAATTCACCAAAGCTCAGTCAAGAAGAGAGTGACAGCTTAAAGGGACCCACAATGTATGAGGAAAGTAAAAATGTAATAAAAAACCCTCCCAACTAAAAAGAGCCCAGGCCCAGATGGATTCATGGCAGAATTCTATAAGACATTTAAAGAGGACCTATAACCACTATTACTCAAATTATTCAAAAAGATAGAAACTGAGGGAAATCTCTGAAATTCCTTCTATGAAGCCAGCATCACTCTAATACCAAAACCAGGCAAAGATACAACCAAGAAAGAAAACTGTAAACCCGTTTCATTAGTGAAAATAGATGCAAAAATTCTCAACAAAATACTTGCCAACTGCACACAGGCACACATCAAAAAGATCCTCCATCATGACCAACTTGGATTCATACCAGAGATGCAGGGTTGGTTCAACATACGTAAAGCAATAAATATAAAACACATAAATGGACTGAAAGACAAAAACCACAGGATCATTTCAATTGATGCAGAAAAGGCCTTTGACAAAATTCAACATACTTTCATGTTTAAAAATCCTAGAGGGAATTGAACTGGAGGGAACATTCCTCAACATAATCAAAGCCATATACAAGAAACCCACAGCCAGCATCATTCTAAATGGGGAAAAATAAGAACCTAAACTTATCTTTTTTTCATTATCTTTTCCTTTTTCAATATTTTTATTGAAGTTTTGTGCATGTCATACATCATTTCTCAGTCCAATCTAGACTCATCTCACCTTCCATGCCCCCCACCCCACCTGAGTTCATGCACCATGTCATACCTGCCCTGTATCTTTTTCTGAGTCTTTTCAAAGTTTTTCAGAGCAGAGGATTATTGTCCTGGGGAGAACTTCACTGTTTCAGTCAATTGCCTGACCCAGCTCCTCTGCTGTTGCTGTTCCCTCTAATCTGTATTGCTTCAACATATTTCACACCTATACTAAAATTATGTCATCTGAAAACAAACTGTCACTTCCATTTCATATTTCAGGATTCACACTTTTCCTTTTTAATTTTATTTTCCTCTAAAATGTGCCTACATACCCTTTACCCATATATCAAGATTACAAAGTCTGAAAATATGTGGTGGCTTAATTCTTGAGCCTGTTAAGGGATTCACATTATAAGAGCACAGTTGCTTCCAGATAAAAGGGGAATATAACATTGATGTTGTACGGTTTGCCTTACAACTAGAGATTTGGTGCTAGCATCCACATATGAGGGATACCATTTGTTGTTTGTTTTTCTGGGACTGTGTTACTTCTCTTAGCATAATATCTTCTAGTTCCATCCATTTACCTGCAAAGTTCACGATGCCATCTTTCTTTACTGCTGCATAGATCTCTGTTGTGTAGGTTTACCACATTTTCTTTATCCACTTGTTGGTTGAGGTACATTTGGGTTGGTTCCAGCTCTTTGCTATTGTGAAAAGATCTGCAATAAACATGGCTGTGCTCGTATCTGAGGTATGATGAGTCTTGTGGGTATATACCCAGGAGCGGTATGGCTGGGTCACGTGGTAGGCCCATTTTGAGTCTTTTAAGTCTTCTCCATAGTGGTTGTATGAGTTTACATTCCCACCAGCAATGGATGAGTGTTCCCCTTTCCCTACAACCTCTACAGCATTTGATATCATTTATTTTCTTGATCCTAGCTAGTGTTATCAGAGTGAGATATCTTAGAATGGTTTAAATTTGCATTTCCTTAATTATTAATGATATGGAACATGTTTTAACATGTTTCTCAGTCATTTTTATTTCCTCATTTGTGAAGTCTCTGTTCAGCTCTTTACTGCATCTTTTGAGTGAGTCATTTGTTTTCTTACTTCTTTGTTTTTTTGAATAGTTTATATATTCTGGAAGTTGATTCTCTGTCAGATGTATAACTGGTGAAGGTTTCCTCCTACTCTGTGGGTTTTCTTTTCACTTCCCTGATTGTTTCTTTCACTGAACAGAAGCCTTTGATTTTAATGAGGTCCCACTTGTCAATTGTTCACCTTATTTCCTGGGCAGCTGCTGATTTAGAAAGTCTTCTCCTATGCCCATGTCTTGGAGGCTGCTGCCAACATTTTCTTCTGTCACCTTCAGAGTTTCGTGTTTCAAATTGAGGTCTTTGATCTATTTGGAATTGGTTTTCGTATACGGTGAGAGGTAGGGGTTTAACTTTATTCTTCTACAAGTGGTGATCCAGTTTTGCCAATACCATTTGCTGAAGATTTCTTTCCTCCATTGAGTCTTCTTGGTCCCTTTGTCAAATATGAGGTGGCTGAAGTTGTGTGGCCTCAAGTTTCGATCTTCAGTTTTGTTCCATTGGTCTACAGGTCGTTTTTGTGCCAGTACCAGGCTGGAATTTTTTTTTATGACTATAGCCCTATAATATAGTTTGAAGTCTGGTATAGTGATCTCCCGTGTATTGCTCTTTTTACTCAGGGTTGCTTTGGCTATTTGGCGTCTTTTGTTCTTCCATATAAATTTAAGGATTTTTTTCCAAGTCTGTGAAGAAATCCAAGGGAATTTTAATTGAGATTGCATTGAATCTATATATTAATTTGGGTAGAATGGACATTTTTACTATATTAATTTTTCCAATCCATGAGCATGGGAGATCTATCTTCTGATATCTTGTTCAATCTCCTTCTTCAGGGGTTTAAATTTTTTTGTTGTAGAGATCTTTGGTGTCTTTGGTTAGCTTTGTTCCTAGGTATTTTATTGTTTTTGAGGCTACTGTGAATGGGGAGGTCTCTATATTCCTTCTTCAGTTGCTTGTTGGTGTAAAGAAAGCTACTGATTTTTCTAGGTTAATTTTGTATCCTGCTAATTTACTGAAACTCTTAATTGTTTCTAGGAGTTTTCTGGTGTAATTTTGTGGGTAAAGGATGGTCCAATACCACTGCCTGGGCTGCCTTCATTGCACCAGCCCAGGAGATTCTGCAGAGGACTTTAAAAGTCCAGCAGATTCCGAATTTTACACTAGAAGTGCGGAGTGATAGGAGGAGATTTTGTGGTTCTGGCAAAGACTGGCAGAGTCTCAAGCCATGCCCCTGTCCTATCCAGGCTAAGAGAATCTCTACCTCCTTAGGTGTCAGGGTTTCTTAGGTCATCAAACATGCCTGTGTATGAAACACACTTTCAATGACTAAGGAACATCGAACACACAAATGTACCTCAAAAAGCAAAGGACCCAAGAAGCCATGAACTTCCAGTGGCCTCCCTGTGCCTTCCAAATGAAAGTTCCACTGTCTTTCTACTTCTAAAATTGTGTTCACTCGTACTCCACCTTGCCATTTGAAGGCCTGTGAAATATTCTAGGTGTATCTTTGAAAAAAGTCAAATGTATCCTTTAAGTAAACTTTGAAATTCTTGTTCAATAATTGAGTGGGCATAGATGCATTCTAAAAAAATAATCTTTTTTTTTAATTTTTAAAATTTTTATTTATTTCTGTATGTGTATGAATGTACTGTCTGCATGCAAGTTTGTGCACCCATGTTGTGCAATGCCGTGGAGGTCAGAAGAAGGTGTCGGATTCCCCTGGAACTGGAGTTCTCCTGGAACTGGAGTTTCAGATGGTTCTCGGCCGCCATGTGGGTGCTGGGGATTGAACCCGGGTCCTCTATTAGAGTGGTCGGCACTCTTAAACACTAGGCCATCTCTCCAGCCCTAAAAAAATAATCTTTAGGGAGTAAAGAACAATTACTGATGGAAAGTGTGTCTTCTAATGCCAATGGCTCTGCTGGAACTCCTGAGTACCAAGTCTTTGCTGAGAGCCCTACACTGAACCTTAAATGCATTAGAGGAGGGGACAGGGACACAAAGAGACCTGCAAGCATCCTGTCTTGTCCTGTTCTTGAGTAAGCCAAAGCTTCCAAGAATGCATGGAGAACAATGGTTGGTTGAGCAGAACGAATCAGGGCACCTGTGTCAGTCTGTCATATTTGTGAAATAAACAAGAGATGTTGGTCTTTGCTGATAAACAGTCTAATTTCTTCTCAAAAGAACTATTAATTATATAATATTGAAAAATATCTTGCCCTCAGTTTTTAAATATTGCTAGCAGATCAATTTTAGTGATTATTTCTTTAGAGCCATATTTAAAATTAGTAACTTGTATATTTGTTTATAATTTAAATCTTGTCAGTATGTAGAATATTTATTATAAATAGTACTTTTATTAAATGAGTTATAATTAATAAACTCAATAGTATGTAAAACTTTAAAGAAAAACAAATTTAATAATGTATTTCAGAAACTCTCAAAGTTCTCTTTATTTTCAATTACATAAGGATGGTTGTTATTTTACTAATTTTATTTATTCACAAATATAAGTTATGGATTGGGTTAATGTAATTATGGTATAATGCTAAGGTAGAAAAATCTTGAGATTAACTTTCACGTATACACAAAGCTACTAAGTAATTTTTCAGGGAAAATCATCTTGTCAAATCAATAGTTAAGAATATCCTGAGGAAGGAAGCGCTAGTGTGGGGACCTGTCCTTCAGAACCTCTGACTCAGGCAGAGAGGTGTACCTGTCTGCAGGGGAAAGACAGAGCACCAGGTGAGCCAAGAAAATGAGACCCAAGATTAGCACCCTAGAGATTTCAAAGTGAGTTCTACATAATCAGTGTCTTAAGGCAATAGAATTAATTTTTTCTGCGAAGTCCCAGCCGAACCCACCTCTCCCTAGCCTGCTCAGGCCCCTCCACCTCTGCTCATCCCTCATCCCTTGTGCCTGTGCCTGAGGCAGCCTCCCTCTCCCTGGTCTCTGCCTGTTAAATCTCCATTACTTCCTTCTGTTTTGTATCTTTTGCTTTGTTTAGCCCAGTGGCTTTGTCCCTGGTTTTCTAAGGAAGATGCTATCACCTGAGGCCAGTGAGATGGATGATGGCAGGGAAAACTGCTTGCCACTGAACAGATGGCTGGGTTTCGCTGAAAGGACAAGACGAAAGCAGAAAATGGCTCACACAAAATCCCAAGACTAAATTTGGGGTCTGTATAGACACCACAGAGTGGCCTCCCTCATTTCAAAGACTTTAACATATCAGGAGTATTTTTTTTTCCACAGAAGGTAATATTTCTATATTCCAGGAATTAACTTTTTTAAGGACCGGAGTTTGGTTTTATTATTTAAAATCTTTCCCCTTTTATTTAGAATAATGAGATATAATCAATACAAGCTTCGCAGGCAATGGAGAAAATGATGAAAATATGGATTTCAGACTCAGAGATGCTTCAGTTTGAAAGACAATAGCTCCACTCACTGACATGCAGCATCAAGAAAATGGCAAAAACATGATAGAAAGCAACACATTCCAAGCACCCAATACCAATGAAGCCTTTAAACTCTGCCCCGGACCCCCTCATCATATGGGATGGCTTCCCAAAGCTACACAATTACAGCTTCCAGTAAATTCTTGATCATACATTTCTGTGTATTCTTCCCTAAAGTGATTGTGTCTGAGACCAGGTCTGTCATTGGGCAGGTTCAATGACCTGTTTCATAAGACTGTGAAAACTAAATGAGATTATATAAAGATCTTGATACAGTAACTGTTAGGGTTCAGGGGTCCCACCAGAACACCAACGAGTAACACAGATTATTTTCATGAAGTTTATTTAGAAAAAAAGGCCAATTGCCCCCCAGGAAACCTAAACAGGAGTTTTTAAAAGCAAAACATCACATCCTGGTGGGTTGTGGGTTAGTTATTTCAAGAGGCTATTTTAAGTAACTGACCTTTATGGACTCTGTTATCTCAAAGAGCAGAGGAGATGGTCTCTTCTCCTATTATCTTATTGCTGACCCATTCCTTTCCTGTTATCTTATTATTGACCTATTCCTTCTCCTGTTATTGTGGAAACTACTGGTTCAAGGGTTGGATTGAGTAAACACCACTTGCACACTTGGTCTATATTTGTTTGCACAATGACAATGTCTTCAAGTAATCCTAACACTGAATGGAGTTTTCCCTTAAAATGGAGTCAATGTAGAGGACCTGTTTTCCCCTTCATAACAATATACATAAGCTGTTCAGTCAAATATAGTCAGACAGTACTTGTTATCAACATATCAGCACTAGTATTTAAATTTCTATTAAACCATTCAAGGAGCTAGAGATATGGCTCTGGGGTTAAGAGCATTGACTGATCTTGCAGAGAACCTGGGTTCAATTCCCAGCACCCATATGGAGACTAACAACTGTTGTAACTCTAGTTCCAGAGGAACCATCAACTTCTGACCTCTGCAGGCATTGTGTAACATGGGTGCATTTACACAGATGCAGGCAATACACTCGTACACATAAAACAAAGTAACAAATAAAATATTTTTAAAACATTCAAAATATCTCAGCATGTGATCTTGAACCTATATCATTAAGGTAACATAACTATTTTTATTCTGTTACATTCCATTAAAGAAAACACTTTCAATGTGTACTGGTCAGATCTAAAAAAAAAAAAAAATCTAAGATAGTGGTTCTATTTGTTTGTTGGTGAATTAGAGAGCAGTTTTCTACCACTTGATATGTCTGCTTTGGGGAAAGGGCTGCTTGTTATTTTAAAAAAATTTTTTACAATGTTTTGTTCTGTAAATCAGTGAAAGACACTGTCTGCTGAAGGTTCTAGTCTCAGCAGTATATGAAACTCGGGGAACTCAGGGAAATGAAACTTAGTTTCTGTCCTTAGTGCTGATGGCAAGAAGACCCATGCATTAGGAGAGTGGCAATGAAATAGTCTGTACACTGAAGGATGAGATGCATGAATACAAAACAGATCCTTGATTTAGTTAAAAGTCAATTAACATATGACAGCATTTTATATATGTTTTGAGTAATCAAATTTTCTAAATTTTGTTTAAATTAAAAACATTTAAAAAGCACTTTCAGCTAAATCTCAAAGAGGTGACAACTTTCAAAAATTTTAAGCTGATTTACAAACTATAAAGCTTTATCTTCCCCTCAAAGCATCATTACTGTGACATACCTATATTTTTTTGTTCAAATGACAGACAGACACAGATACATTTCAGAAAGACGGTTTATGATTATCAAAGTGGGAAGTGCGATGCAGTGACAGGCAAATCTGAATAATTAAATTCTACCTAGGTGTGTTTTAGCATTTTATTGCTATGTGAGAAGTTAGGTTGCATATGTTCAACATTTGTGCATTCCTGACTCTGTTCTTATTCATGTGCTCACCTTGACAAGTGATAACCGTTTTTAATTTTATTTTATTTTTATGTCAGTTTTCTGAGACAGGGTCTCTGTCTAGCCCCAGCTGACTTGAAACTCATTCTATAGACCACACCGGACTTGATTTCCCAGAGATCTGCCTTCCTTATGAGTGCTGGTATTAGTGCTCTGCTCTTAAGAGAAAACATTGGTCAAATATTGGTAAGACTTATTGTTAAAAAATGCATTTATTGTGTTCCCAATGCCAACCAAAACCAGCAATAAGCTAAAGTATACAATATAAATGTCCAAAAATGAAGATTCACCTGGGGAGAACTGACATTACTGTGATCATCTATCTCAGTTCTACCTCATAAATTACATTAGAGTTCAGCTATATAAGAATAAGCAGAAATTTCACAGTATCCTGAGCATAAAGAAGTGCCAGTTGCATGGGTAGTATGTATGGAACAGGGAATGAAATTATAGCTTTTTTTTTTTTTTAATTTGGAATTTCCTCTAGAGAAACAAATGCTATCAGTCAGTAGAGTATGATCTTTTCAGCACAATAGAGAACAGTAAATACAATTTAAGATGTAAAAGAAGAGAAAAACAGTGCTAAGATTAAATATACCCAAGTTCTTTCTAAAGTGATATAAACTAAATTAAATCTGACAGAACTATTTTTGAAGAAAATGTGTTTATGCAGTGAATTATTTTGGTCTCAGTTCCCAGTTTTCCTCACTTTGCCCTCCCTTATGTTAAGCCCCTGTGACAGGCAGACGGGGTGCTAAGGCATTTTAAGGTGTGGTACTTTGTAGATCTAGGTGTCCAGGCATGGTACCCATTTATATACTTGCCATTTTTAATTTGAAAGGCTTTGTAATACGGCAGTAATTAATGCTCTCACCACCACATCTCTGATCACAACAGTGCCTGCTCTGCTACTTGGCACTCATTACTGCCATTCACCTGTAATTTATGACTAGCATACAATTACGTGTTATCACTATTCCCAGTGATTGCTACACTGCATGTTTCTGAGCTAATGATATGCAACACTTTGTGGTAAATTGCACTGCAGTGGATAGTTCATTTCTGTCATCTACGATATTATTTTCCTAAAAACAGTCTCGAGAGAGTTGTATGGAAGTGTGAGTACTTTTGTGAGGCATGAATATCATGATAAAGCTGTTCTTACATGAGGAGAAACAAATAGAAAGAATGAGCCCAGCATCGCCTCCACAAACACTTTAGAAAATACCCTGAAAGTCGTGGACTTCAGAGCTTTAAGGGCTCAAGGCACATTCTCTAAAATTCATGGTCATGTTTTAATTGAAGAATGGCAATGCTTTATCCCATTCCAGTTTTACGAAGAAGGAAACCAGGCAGAAAATGTTGTTTAAATCATTCAAGATCACACTAAGTACTGAGCTGTAAAAATGTCCTGAGGCCCCTGGAACAAAGCAAGGTATACCAGGAGGACTCCACAAGCAAAGGTGCACTAAACTGTCTGTTCTAGAGGTTACAATACTGAAATCATCATCCAGGCAGAGCGCACTGGCTCTGAAGGCTCAAGGACAGGAGCTGTCCCTGAATTCTCCGGCTCTTGGTCCCAGGCACTGCTGGATTGTGGCACAGTTCCAAATTCCACCTCCATCTTTACTCATCCATCTGGTGGCTCACCTTTGGGAAATATGAATCACTTCATTAAAAAACAAAACCATGTGGGCATTGTAGCACTAGTCTTTAATACCATCCATGGGGAGGCAGAGACTGTGAGATCCAGGCCAGCCTGGTCTACATAAGTGACGTTCAAGGGAGCTGGGACTAGGGAGACCCTGTCAACAACAACAACAACAACAACAATTGTAAGCAGTTACATCTTCAAAGGACCTATTTCTAAATGCTATTACAGTCTGAAGTTCTAACTGGAGCATGGTCTGGGGGCAGGTGGCACTCTCTACCTCACTAGAAGGGGAGGGCTGAAGTGTCCAATTAAACACCCATACCCTCCGCATCTCTCCCTGCCCATTCATGAATGTCCCAAGGGAGATGATCAGCACATATTTCATGTAATAATAGTTCTAACAAGCTGGGCGAGGGTGCTCTGTTTATGTATTAGAATGTCCAAGATCGCCAGGCATGGTGGCACACGCCTTTGATCCTAGTACTCAGGAGGCAGAGGCAGGCGGATCTTTATGTGAGTTCAAGGCCAGCCTGGTCTACAGAGTGAGTTCCAGGCCAGCTGGGGCTACAGGAAGACCCTGTCTCGAAAAGACCAAAAAAAAAAAAAAAAAAAGAAAAGAAAGAATGTCCAATGTCATGAGACATGGAGGGCAGCATCATTAAATTCAGACTGATTTTTATGAATTATAAACTATGAATTCTCTTGAATGAAGGCAGTTTGTTGTACTTAAAACCTCAATCATTAGGGACTACTGGGACCTGCTTGTGCTGTCCTCCACATCTAAGATCCATCTGCCCTCCAGAAAGTTTGCTTGCATGAGGCTCCCTCTGCCTTGCAATACTCTTTCCTCTATTCTCATCTATTCACAGTGCCAAGTCAGCTAGTTTCTTGTCATAGTTTTAGAGAGTATGCTTTGGGTGCTGCACCTATCCTGACAGTTGTAATGGCCAGCTGTGAGCTGTGTACAATGGTCTTTGGTTCAATGGAGAAAAACACCTCTCCCTTCAGTTCTCAGCAGTGTTCTGAATATACCTGTACAATCTAACACATACTCTACACCAGAGCAGCAGCTGACACCCTGAAATTGAACTGTGTATTGAGAAAATATTTATCAGAATGAGAGACAAATTGGATGCAAAATGCCTCTGTGCATGTGGTAAAGAATCTGCCTACTCATCTTCCTTTCAGTGTCTTCATCTTGTCTCAAAAGCCTTGTTCTGGGAATGTGGTAACTGATCCCCAAGACGGAGGTCCTGGGCTTGCAGTGAGTCACTGGCACTTGGGGTCTGTACAATGTCGGTCATTACTGCTGCTTTGTAAACTCAGATCTTCCTAATCAGGCTGCAGAAATTATGATAAAATTCTTACCTTTTCTCCTTCCAAGTGTCTCCACACCAGTTGTGAGTTTTCAGGCACCACAGAGGCCAGGCATGGATCTTCATGATAGAGCAGTAGTGCATACTATGAGGGACTGAGCGCACCCTGCAGCTGTGCAGAGCCCACCCACCCACCATCCCTACAGCACTCTCCAAGGTCTAATGAAGGCAAATGAGGACTGTATTTGTAATCTACAGAACAGTTCAACATGGCACCTCAGTTCTTAGAACATGATGATGCTAACCTCCTACAGCAGGAGACACGGGGTAACCTGCAGAGTGAGACCTCGGTGAGAATTCACCCAAAATCCCAATCAGGAACTCATGTCACCTTCCCAGAGCGCAGCATTTTACATCATGGTGGCTTTAGTTCAGCCAGCTACAGGAAAAGCATGACTGCCCCTAAACGAGGCTGATAATATAGCTATCTCTTGCCAAAAAAAAAAAAAAAAAGTGACTTTCCATCCTGCAGAGTAACAACAGATCTAATGTGCAATTTTATACATAAGGAAATAGAACTGTTTCCAATTAGAAAACAGCAGATGATATTGTATAGAAGCAGGCTATATTCCTGAAAACGTCCTAAAGTATTTGTAGTTTTCAGTCAGCACTAAAATCTGCCAAAGCTTTCTCTCTACAAGATAAAACCTATTCTATTATTTTTCTCAAAACTAATTCTAAGTAGTAAGTCTCTTTCCCAGTAGCACTGTTGAACACAGTAAAGTTTATTCTCCCGAAATGTAAATGAGGGATCTGTTAGTGGAACATCTGTTTCACAATAGTTTTTACGTGTTTTTCCTTGGTTCCATCCTGAGTGACTGCATTAAGAATTTAATAAGCCCCCATAAATATCCCTAATAAATGACTATGGAATAAATATCCTATGATTTTAACTCACCCAGTGACCCAACTATTCTGATATTCTAAGGTCATTTTAATACTTTGTTCTTCATATTAATTTGGGATTTACTATGCATTATTTGAATCATCCTGTGTTTGCTTTACCATATCTCCTCGACTGAAGAATGGATGGATTCTCCAACAGGAAGGATTTAAAATATATTTTTATAAAATATTTTATTGATGTTTTGTATATTTCATACATCATTTCTCAGTCCAATTTAGACACATTCCCTTTTCCATGTCCCCAACCCACCCCAGTTCATGCATTCTGCCATATATATCTTGCATCTTTTTCTCAGTATTTTAAAAGTTTTTCTCTGCAGAGGTTTATTGTTTGGGCAGAAGTTAACTGTTTCAATCAGTTCTTTGAGCCAGTCCTTTTGTTGTTGTTGTTCCCTCCCGTTTATATTGCTCCAAAATATGCTTATATATACACATAAAATACATACCAAAATTATGACCTCTGAAAATAAACTGTATGTTAATTCCAAAATATGTTTAGGAGTTCATATTTTCCCTTTAATTTTATATCACTCTAAAATATGAATACATACCCTTCACCCATATACCACAGTTACAAAGTCTGAAAATAAGTGTTAATTTTAGAGCCTGTTAAGGGATTCACATTATAACAGCACAGTTGCTTTCAGATAAAAAGAAATATAACATTAATGTTGCTCACAGTGCCTTTCAACAAGGGATTTGATGCTAGCATCCACAAATGAGGGATACCATTTGTTGTTTGTTTTTCTGGGACTGTGTTACTTCACTTAGCATAATATCTTTTAGTTCCATCCATTTACCTTCAAAGTTCATGATGACATCTTTCTTTAACTCTGCATAGAATTCCATTGTGTAGATGCACCACATTTTCTCTATCCACTGTCAGTTGTGGGACACTTGGGTTGCTTCCAGCTCTTTGCTATTGTGAAGAGAGCTACAATAAACATAGATGTATCTCTGCAACAGGATGAGTCTTGTGGGTATATACCCAAGAGTGGTATGACTGGGTCAGGTTTCAGTTTCTTAAGAGTTCATTTTCAGTTTCTTAAGAGTTCTCCACACTGCTTTCCATAAGGGTTACACAAATTTGCATTCCCACCAGCAGTGGATGAGTGTTTCCCTTTCCCTACAACCTCTCCAGTTTTTGGTATCCTTTGTTTTCTGGATCATAGCTAGTCTTATTGAAGTAAGATGAAATCTTAAGGTGGTTTTAATTTGCAGTTCCTTAATTATTAACAATGTTGAACACTTAAGATGTTTCTCAGCCACCTTTATTTCTTCATTTGTGAAGTCTCTGCTCAGTTCTTTACTCCATCTTTTGAGTGGGTCATTTTTGTCTTCCTCCTTTGTTCTTTGAGTAGTTTATACACTCTGGGTGTTAATACTCTATCAGAGGTATCACTGGTGAAGGTTTCGTCCCACTCTGTGGGTTTTATCTTCACTTCTTTGATAAACGTGAAACCCAAAACTCTGAAAATGATAGAAGAAAACATTGGTAGTAACCTATAAGAAATAGGCATATGAAAAGATTTTCTAAATCAGATAAAAAAAATAAGGTCAACAATTGACAAATGGGACATTATTAAAATATTTTTTTAATCAACCGGTAAGTTTATTAAGATTAAAGCATAACTTTATATTTAAGTAAAGATTTTGTTATCATTGTTTAACCTTTCAATTTCATGTGCATAAGGAGGAACAAATGGTTTCACAGCAACTTTTCATAAGTCTGACCAAATTCAGGATTTATCCATGTGAAATTTCATGTGAACACATAAAAATACTTATAGTATGAGAGGCAGTCTTTCAGGACGCTTATACACCTTAACTCATTTTCTTGACAACCCAATGAAATTGATACTTTATTAAATCTATATTATACTTGAGGTCATCAAGACAGTGTACTTAAAGATCTATCTATTGTTATGCAAGTAATTAAGAAATGTGAGACCTGAATCTGAGCAATATACAGGCATGAGTTCCATGCAGGGCCAGAAGACATTAATTTCATGAATGGAATTCTCAAAAAAATAATTTAAATAATTTGAAAAGAAATTATTGCAACAAAATTTCTCCCTGAACCAAAATCTAAATAGTTCAATGTCATGGGGAAATTTCACCAGAGAAGATATTCAGACACAAAATAAGGCAAATAGAAAGTCTTTAGTCAGCTGACGACTTCACATTCTACCCTTAGTCAAGGATGTGTAACAGCAAGTCACAGTGGGAGGTGTTTATATAGGAAAAATCATATCCAGGTGTGAAAAGTTTAAATTCTCAAGCTTAGGGATGCTAATCCCCTCTAACAATTCCAATTTTCTAAAAGCAAGCCAAGCATAAAGTAGAGAAGCCATGCAGAATTAGTTAGTTTTTACAAAACCAGATACATGCTGACCTGTTCTTAGACTCCTGTACCAGTTCAGTTGAATTAAACTTTTCTTTTATTCCCATACTTTGAGTTAAGCTTTAACTACTGGAGTCAGCTGGGGCTCATAATATGGCATAGCTATTGGAAATCTTGAGGTGCCTTACCACATAAATTTGAAACACTCAGAAGTTAGATGCTAACTGTGTAAAGAGAGAAGTAAATGAACACATTTTTCTATAAGGAATATATGAGACAAATTGAGAAGGCTTAAAACCCAACAGAGGTTACTGAGCACTGAGTATCCACTAAGTAGGAGTGACCTGTGTAACGAATCAAAGGCTGTTCCTAGGAAATGAGCTCATAGGACCCTAATAGTAAATTTTAAGAAGGTTTAAAGTGCAGTCATGGGACACTGTGAAAGGAAAACACAGCATAGCTGATAGTGTTAATATCATAAAACATGTAATCGATTTGTTTATTAAGATTAACTGTTAAATGCATCTTTGAGTACAGACTTTTGTCATGATTTTTTTATATTTCAAGTACCATGTGGACAAGGAGGAAAATGGTTTCACAGGAATTTTTCACATATTTGGCCAAAATTAGAATTTATTTGTGTGGAATTCCATGTAAACAAACACAGAGTGGTCTGACAAAAAAGGTAAATATTTATGTGATGGAGAACAGAACAGAAACAACAAAAACAAGTAATAACATGATGAAGCATGTATGTCCTTTCCTCATGGAAATGCCATTCACCAGGAAAGGATTTCTTAGTTTACTCATAGTCATTAATATAGAGTAAAAAAAGAAGACACTCCTCACAGGGTGTGGTGGTGCACACCTTTAATCCCAGCACTTGGGAAGCAGAGGCAGGTGGATGTCTGTGAGTTCAAGGCCAGCCTGATCTACATAGTGAGTTCCAAGACAGCTGGGGCTACAGAGAGGTCTGTTCTTGCTAGGCTCAGTGTACTCTGGCATCTCTTCTAAAATATTTTTTAAAAATAGATTCAAAGTAAGCTATGAGGACATTCTTTAAAATTTGAACTGGAAATTTTCTTAATGTCCTGGGAGAGTAATTTGGCCCAATAGACAAATGACAGAATATATGAACTCCAGGGGGAGGGCAGTGGGAGGGTGCCAATAGCAAAGGGGGTATACAGTCTATTAAGGCTGACTGAGAACTTATGTACAAATACACAAAAATAAATAAAAAAGTATAACCATCAAAATTTTTTTGAATGTACCCTGTTTGAGATTTGCATAGAAGAGGTATTGTTGGTAGCTGAGCATCTCTGAGCTGTTTCTGACTACTTACCTTGAGAAGGAAACCCAAAAGGGCCTTTCCCCACTGTCACAATCCATTTCTGACAGAGTTGTCGCATTTATTTGAATTTCCTGAGTGTAATGTCAGTTCTCCATTCATTACTTTTACATGAGTGCATCTTAGTGTAATGATCCTGTGGTCTGTGCTTGCGTTTTTGTCAGAACCTATTACATCAGTAGAGAAAGCTTTGTTTCTTTCTCAGCCCTGAACATATTCAAAGCTCATTTAGGGCTTCTAAAACAGAAACAAATGATGCTAATTATTTCTTGACTAGTATTAACAATCCAGCTGGTCGAGCCCAGATTTAGCCTACAGACTATAAAGTTATACTGAAGACTTACTTGCATACTTCTTCCAAGCACAGTCACATTAAATACTATGAAGGATTTTTGTGAGTGTGTGTGTGTGTGTGTGTGTGTGTTGATGGGTGCCGCAGTACACATGTGGAGACTGGAAGTCAGAGGACAACTTACAGTGGTCATCTTTCTCCTTCCACCTTCCCTCATGGGTCCTCAGGGTTGGCAGCAGGTGTCTGTAACCCACAAGCGATCCGGCAGGCCTATTGTGAAGGCTTTTTAAGGGCTTCTTGTTTTGTGTCCTATAGGCAATGTTTACCTGCTAAAATCAAATTATACATTGCCTTTGACTGCATTAATTTATACTTCTCTGCTGTGGAGCAGAATTTCAGGGTGAGAAGTCACGATCTGCATTCAGGTAAAGACATCCTAGGGCCTACTGCACCCATAGTTCATCAAATTGAACATGATGTTATCTTTCAGACATCCTGATTCCCTACTATTATAGCTAAACACTAATGAAATACTTTCTTCAGTTTTTAAATTTGTGTTTTGAGAATCTCATATATGAATACACTATGTTTACAGCATTTACACATTCCCTTCTCTAAGTCCTCTCATATGTCATATCCTCCCAAATCCATTACCTCTTCTTTAAATGCGTGTGTGTGTGTGTGTGTGTGTGTGTGTGTGTGTGTGTGTGTGTGTAAAACCTATTGAGTCCATACATGTGTTTAGGAATGACCATTTGGGATTGGATAACCTATCAGTGAGCTTATCCATGGAGAATCTTGATTCTCCCTCCTGCAGCAACATTGATTTCCTGTAGCTCTTCAGTCAAGTGTGAGGCCTTGTGAAATTCCTCCATGTAAGTTCATGTTGGCTGGTGGTAGTGTTGTGCCAGTCTTGTTTGGGCGACCATGTTGTTGAGAGTTCATGACACAGCTTCCTTGTCATGTCTAGAATATACTTCCCTACAGCCTCTGGCCCTTATACTCTTTCTGCCCCCTCTATCTGCATGCTCCCTGAGCTTTTGCATAGAAGTTGCATAGTACCACTGAGGATGGGTAACCCACTATCACTTATTCTCTGCTTCTTGACTAGTTGCAGATTTCTGTAGTAGTCTCTGCCAGCTGCAGAAAGAAGTGTCTTTGATGAAGAGTGATAGCTACACATCTGTGTGTATAAAGATAAGTACTTACACTATAGCTAGAAGTTATGTTGACTTAGAAAAATGGTAGTAGTATGTTCTCCTCTAAGATCTGTGATCTCTCCAGGCAGGGGTTCTTGGCTAGTTGTACAGTAATAGACACGAGTTCTTCCTTATTGATGGGGTTAAGTAAAATTAAATAGCTATTGGTTACCCCGGAGATAAAAGTGCCACTATTACATTATTAGAGATATCTTGTTGGGCCAATTATTACTGTGGGTAGGACTATCGACTACTTCTCTCCCTTTGCTGTTTGCCTAGCAACTTCTGACAGTATGAGAGCTGGCCCTGAGGGAGGAGGTTTCTAGGTTAGCACCAGCTTGACTTCCTCAAATCCTGTGGCAACCAAGGGTAAAAGCCTTGGTTCAACCATGTCTTATCCCACTAATCCACCACAAACACAGTGTCAATTTACAAACATTATTTAGTGCCCACAGGTTCTGCAGAGTCTAGATTCATGCAGGCCATTTGACTTAGGGCAAATTATTTGGCCCTAAGATGGGAAGAATGGATTTGTGAATAACTTTGAGGAGCAGGTTTGGAAATTTTGTAAAGACTGCTTCATTTCCATGTGTAACATGAATCAAAGGCACAGGAAATGTGTGGAACAGATCACATTACCTGTACTGGGAATTTTCTAGCAACTGGATTCCAAGAAAAAAAGAAAAACAAAAGTGAAAATGCTGAGAGGGTTAACATGGAGAGTGAGCAGTGTGAAACTCAGGCCATAGTGTTCCTGTATGTTTTCATTAGCTTCAAAACCACATCTTCACCACTGCAAATGTGTCCTATTGATTACTAGCTTGACTCTTCATTTTGATCAACAAAGTTTAAATCTTGATTCAGAACACACAGAGTTAAAGACTATGACCATCCTCCGAAGATATTGACACAAGTGCTAAAGATGGAGGACGAAAGGAGTTGGGAGAACTCCAGGGACAGTACTATCATCGATATTATCATGAAATGTTCAGCTGTAACTTTTGTGAAACTTGAACTTTCAGTACAATGTGTTGGATGAAATTGAATTACCAGAGTTCTGGGACCCTGTGTAAAGAATAGACTTGACCCCCCCAAAAAATAATAAATAAATAAATAAATAAATAAATAAATAAATAAGCTGGGCATGGTGGCGCACGCCTTTAATCCTAGCACTTGGGAGGCAGAGGCAGGCAGATCTCTGTGAGTTCAAGGCCAGCCTGGTCTACAGAGTGAGTTCCAGGACAGCCAGAGCTACAGGGAGACCCTGTCTCAAAAAGACCAAAATAAATGAAGAAAGAAGAAAGAAAGAAAGAAAGAAAGAAAGAAAAAGAAAGAAAGAAAGAAAGAAAGAAAGAAAGAAAGAAAGAAAGAAAGAAAGAAAGAAAGAAAGAAAGAAAAGACTTGAGTGTCACACAGAAGAAAGATTCCTAAGTACAGCCACACAAATCACCTACAAGGTAGATCATGACTGTCAATGCATGGAGAACATCAGGAATGTTTCTGCAATTAATGACAATGTAACAGATGTGATACTGTTGAGAAGTGTGTTTACTAAGTGTGGCTCACAAATAAGATACCAATTAGAAATTTTAAGCTAAATGTGTGTATATCTATATCTCCAAATCCAGATAAAAAGTTATAATTGTTAATTCAGTATACCAGTTCTTTTTCGTTCATCTTCATATTACTATCTCTCTGAATAAAAGATATACAATATTCCCAGAAGTAAAGAAATAGTGAGAACATTAATTAACAACACATTTTAGAAATGAGATTGGCAAATTAAATTCTCAGCATAGCCTTTGAGACAGTAAGTCCACCCCTATGAACATAGGCTTTGACTATATTGCTGTTATTCCTTGCATTTTTGTATGCAAAGTATGCCCTGGTAAAATGTTAACCAACCTTAACCTACCAGACATGAGATTCTCAGTGCCCAATGTTTTCTGTAGGAAACAGACTGACCATGGATATGACCTGAGCCAGGCTTCCCACTCCTTGGCACACACTCAATGAAGAGATTATCTAGGCATCTTGAATTTGGTTTGTGGATAAACCCTTAGGCAATAAAAAGAACTGAATGTACACTCACACAAAAGTGTCTTAGAATGACACTCTGGAAATTCTGTGAAGGAGAGCAAGTGTTTAATGGTCCATTACTCATGAGAACCTCTTATTTATGTTACATTTTAAATTAAGTGTAGGCACATAGGAATATTATGCCTAGATAATTCCTAGGGAGATATACAAAAAACAATAAGCAATCATTGACAAAATGATGCTAATGCTTTAAAATGGTGATTGTGTCTGTGTAATTAATATTAGTCATGAGCATTATCATTCTAATCGCAAACCCTAGGCTTCTGTAACTGCTTGTGTTTAAACTCTGCACAAGTGGATTCTGGGTCCCTGAGACTCTTTGCAAGTTAAAAGAAGAAGACCCAAAAGATATGCTTACAAAAACTACCCAGAAAATTTGGAAAAAGTAGACTAAAAATCTCTGCTTTTTAGCAGTATATCCATTGAGAAACACCAGTGGGAGCCAGTTTTAGCCTTCTAAATCTGCATCTGTAAATGCAATAATCAGATCTGCTTTAACATATCATTATCTGAGAGATAGGTGCAACTTAATTTCTAAAGGATTTTTAAGTGTATTGAATAGAGCCAACTAGGGCAGATTTTCATTATAATGTGATATCATTATATCAATGATTACAGGCTAATTCTCCACTTATTCAGTCTGACCACTGACCAGGCTAGATCAAGAGGGTTTAATTTCCTTTGTAAATGTTCATTCCTGCTCATTTTACATGAGAGCAAGTAAAATGGTAGTTTAATAAAAGAAGAGATCATTTTTCAAGGGAGAATATGTAAAAGCAAATGCTATGCGTACATCACAGTGATTGTGCCCTCCCCTCCCAACCCCCTGACATATCTGTGTGGAACTGAAGAGAATCATGTTTCCTGATTTGTTTCCAATAACCTTTTAAATGGGGCCTACAGTTGTACTGACCTTTTGTGTTGACAAGTGTGCACTGGACTGGGTGTCGGGAAACAGGCAGGAATGACAGATGCTTTCCCTTGGTTCTCTCCTGACATTTTGGCATTCGTCACTTTTTAAGAACACATTGCCCTGTATCTCATGGAATCATTACTTGACTTGTCAACAGTCAACTTTGTTGTTTTCTACATTCGCAAGGCTTTTTATGAATAATAACAATGAGTAAGAATAAAACAATGTTATTGAAATCATTCTAAAACCTTAGATTATTATATCAGGTTACTGATGTCAGAGCTGATGAATGGTTACAAAAAATTAGAGCTCATAAAATTTATAGGACTATGCCAATTCATGTAATGACCAACCTGAAAAATGGGTTTCAAACCTGGAGCCCTTGCATTCCAAATTTCTGCTGTTAAACACATTTTATTTATGTCAGTGATTTCAGTTGATAAAGTATTTTTGTGGATATCATTTTATTCAGTCATGAGACAACTGTTCAAGCTACTTAGTGACACTGATATTTTTCAGAAATATAAAATTAAAGATTGAGAAATGAATTACAGTGAGAGGTCTCAGGGGAAAAGTCACCTCCTGCTAAATTGCTGCAGGCATGTTAAGTCCAGGGGCCTTGGATATTTGCTGTCTACAAGTTGGCTTTGTTCTCTCAGCCAATTAAAGAATTGAAAGGCAGGGAAAATCTCAGACTAGCAGTGAGCAAGAAGCAAACAAACTTTTAATGAAAGAGAGAGTATCATACATGCACACTGGAGAGGTGGCTCAGTGGTTAAGAGTGCTGGGTGCTCTTCCAGAAGACCTGGGTTTGAATCACAGCATCCACGTGGTGGCTAGCAACCTTCTGTAACTCCAGTGCCCTCTTCTGACCTCACAGACATTGCAGGACAGTAGTGCACTTACAAACATGTAGGCAAAAAAACACTCACACACACAAAATAAAAATAATAAATTATTGTAAAGAATCACACATGCATACACATGGTCTTACAGAGAAATAAAACTTTCCAAAAGAGGAGAGGAGAATTTAGAAACCCAAGTCCAAAACCTCTAAACTCCCTATGGATGACCTGGGCTTTTAGGAATTTAGTGGGTCCCGTCTCCTAATTTTGGATCCATCAGTTTAAACAAAGAAGAGAAAGCTGATAGGTTCATCATCAAATGATAAGGTGTCCAGGTCTGGTCTCAGTCTTACCTGAACTGGTTTGGACTAGTCATTAAGAAAAAGAACCAGCTGGCTGAAGTGGTTACCACCCCCCAGAGCTTTGTCTCAGGCCAAGAAGAAGATGGAAGTCATTTTAATTACCCCTCAGTGACCCAGCTTGCTTATCAGGGATTTAGTGATAAAAACCTGAGGATCTGAGTTCAATCCCTGGGATCCATGTGGTAGAACAAGAGAACTGACTCTTACAGGTTTCCTGATCATATGGGATCAGCAGTAAAAATGTTCAAAAATGCATAATAAATAAATGGATAAATAAAGTAATAAAGTAATAAAAATAAAGTATGGCCTTGTCTGCAAGGCATAGTTGTGATATTGAATGCCTGCATATTGATTGGTTCCCATGTCTTCATGATCTCCCATATGTCTTGAAGTCTCTGATTTAATCTACATCACTCCCTGTAGTACAGGACAGTGTGAGTCTTGATATTATGACTGAGATTCCTTGATGACCAGGGAGAGAAGGAAGCCTGGGATAGATCAGTGGAGCTGGCCTCACTGAGTCCAGACCCACATCCAACCAGAGGGCCACTCAGCTGATCAAGCTTTATCCATTGGCCTCATTTCAAGCTAATGACAAATAAGACTGAGAAGTATGCACTGGCCTTGCCCCAGCACCTGCTTTGAGGGAAAGCTGGATGATTACTTGGAACCCACCCCAGCATTGGGAGTCAATACAGCAGACACTACTTAAGAGGAATGAAAAGCTAGAGATGGCTCAGCACTGATGAACGCTTGCTGCCCTTGTGCAGGATCCACATTTGATCCTCAGCTTCCACACTTATTCCAAAACTACCTGTAACTCCAGCTCTGGGGCATCTGATGTCCTAATGGGCACATGCACTTGGGGACATATGCCCACACAGAGACACATACACATACACATAACTAAACATAAATGTTTTAAAAATGACCTAGGACCACCTGCATGGAGAGATCTCTACATAGGTGAATGAGTGTCCTCACTCACCCTAAAATATGTCCCGCAGATTACTCAGGCATTCCAAGAATGTTCTAGAATTCTTCCAGCTAAATGCTTGATCTATAATCTCATAATCTGTATATTGAAGAGTTAAGAGTAATCAAATTAGCCACAGGCCTAAGAGTGCACTGAATGACAGGGGAGGAAAGTCAGCATAATTGCATCTTTAGCTCTCACAGTTAAGGAATATTTTTCAGTGGGGACATATTTTTTTCATTTTTACAAAACCTATTCACTTTAATAACAAATGATTTTATAAGAGCTAACCAGGTTGTACTTAACACCATGGTCTAGGCAATGAAATTAATCAAAATTAGATTCTGCTAATTTCTAAATCCCAGAAAGGCAGCTTTATGGAGAAACAAGTGCTTCATCCTGTGGATTAACTTTCAGCTTTATCATGAGCCCTGTTGAGGGAGTGGCAGACACTTTGTGAGGACTGAAGAGTTGACAGCCTAGTAACAGTCGGCTGGTCAGCTTGAGGGGCTGCCCTGCCATGGAACACTCAACATTCAACACCAGTTACCAGTAAAGGAGGCTTAAGCTCCTTTATGCTCCTGCCAAGCTATAGTGATTTTCCTGATACCATAAAACCCTTATACAATTACATGTGCCTGCTTTTGCCAGCATTGAATTTGTGTGCCTATAAAATGCTTTTTAAAGAATCTATTAGCTAAACCTGTGTTACAATTTTAGCAGATTATAAAATAACATACTAAAATTTTACATAGTAGTGGCACCACTCTCTCTAAGAAAATAGTAAAAAAAAACAACTTAAATCAAGGGGAAATTTTAAGGGAAGCTTTCTACTGGTGCCCATTTATGGAAAGGAGGTCAGATAGTCAGCAAAATTCATTTGGCTAATCTGATTGACAGAGGCATGTGAGGACTCTTCATCATTTATGTAAAAATGAAGGGATATGCTGTGAATTACTGTGTGCATATCCACACACCTCTAAGTGCAGGTGTGTTTGCCTTCACACTTGCTGTTGAAGGTTTTAAGATTTCAAGAGAAGAGCACCGGCTGTGGGCTTATGTTCTCCTTCCTATGAACCACCATTCTGAGCACATCTGGTATAGGACCATGACCTTGCATATAAGCTAAACCAAGCAGTTATCTCTGGATGATACTGTTTCTGCATCCTCCTTATTCATTATTATTTATCAAAATTCTCCATGAAGCATATTGGACAGGTCAATCTTTCATATGCATAGAAGTTCTCGATTGTGAGTGGAAAAAAAAAGAATAATTATGAGGGTCTCTAACCAACTCTTATGAAAATATTTATAGTACGAATTGGATGTGGTAAAGTAGTTGTGATATTTACAAAAATGGTAGCAACCTTAAAATAAATTACAGGACAGTACTGCAGGAAATTGAATGTTAAGACATAGGTTGCAATGTTAAATGTTCACTTAAGTGTATCTGACTCCAGAGAAATAGAAGGCTGTATCTAGTCTCTTCCTACATGAGGGCTGTATTTAAAATAATTTATCAAGCATTTTCTTTTATTAAAAAAACCTGCACAAATGCCATAAATGAATTGGCAGAGAAAGAAACAGCTATGGAAAGGGGGATATTTAAAAAGTTTCCATTCACTGAAGTTTGTAATTTATTGATAATTAACCAGAAAAAAAGGAAGCGCCCTTTAATAGGGTAGTTGGCAAAATCTTGAAAGTGGAAAAAATATGGATGAGAGTAATATTTAAATTCTGTCTGTGATATGAGTCTTCTGCTCAGTCTGGGATTTAGGGAACGATCTTAGCTAGAACCACAGACTGGACACCATCCTGTTATATGTGGTAGCACAAGGGTAAGTTGTGTCACCAGGGGTAAAATCAGCTGCCTTTTGTGATTTGAATTGAAATCATGAGTTATATTTTAATTGTAGTAATAAAAATTAACAGTATTTTGACAGTATCAATAAAAAGTTAATGTCAGGAGGCAGTAAAGGATAGGAAAGATCTCACACTTAACAGCATTGTGTCCAGGAGGATGAGTGTAAAGGACAGATGAGCTGTTACCAGCTGTAGAGCAGGAAGACCATATTATATGACCTCACGCCTCTGAAACTGCTGAGTTGTGGCAGTCTCTACTTGGGTAAACTCTCGAAATGAAGGCTTGTGTTTATGTTAGTCACCATTGGGCATGTCAGGGCTCCATGAAACAAATCTTCCTGATTTTGTCTTTACCTGGAGTATTTCAGGCAAGGACAGAAATTTCATTTTCAGGATAAATTGGCATAAATATCAAATGTCTGGTTAATATGGATATGGATTCATAAAGTTTTCTAAATCTTTCCTAGTCACTTTTCTCTTGAGGTGGTAAGTTACGCCGCAAGAAGTCACTGAGCGGGGAAACGACATAGTTCACAGTGGAGGAGGCAATAGTCCATCACAGGGGGGAAGCATGGTGGTGTGGCACAAAGATAACCAGTCACATTGCATCCTCAGCCAGGAGGCAGAGCATGAACAGGAAGCTGCTTTGGGGTAAAACCTCCATTCGCTCCCCAGTGTCCTCCTGCACTTCCAAAGTAGCACCTCCAGTGGGGAACCAGGCATTTAAAACGTGAGCCTGTTAAGGGGATTTGATCTTCAAAACACAACAACTTGGATGCTAAACTATGAGATAGCCCCAGGAGGAAATGCCAGAGATGGGGAAGCTCCAGGCATCAAATCCACTAAAATCTCTGTCCTGAAAATGCCCTAGTTGTTCTGCGTGGGTGTGGGTGGACAGAAAGCTTTAAGAAATGGTCTTCTTTGACCTTCATTAATTGCATACACTTCAGTAGAAACTCTATTCATGTGGTATGACAAGAAAGGACAACATCAAAGAGGGGATTTTTAAATGGACATTAAAGCATAAATGAAACTCTAAAGTGCAGTAAGCACAATGAGAATATTCAGGGAAAACGATCATTAATGGCTCAGTGCAATAATTATTCAGAACCAAGTTTCCTGTTGTGGAAAGGTCATTTTGAGAAGTTCTGGGGTAAAATGGCTGGAAAGTAAATGGAAGTTAGGTTATAAAATACTGCCATTCCCAGGATAAAGTCTTTGCATTTGATTCTCTGGGCCATGATGAGTTATTTGATGGATAGCAAGAACTGTGTGATCAAAGCAGAAGTTCAGGATAATTATCAGTGAACAGGAGGGTACAAAGGCTGTAAAGTCACTGAGCTGCATGGGAACCACGCCTTGTTTGCTACATCCCCACCTTGAATTTGGGACAGCAGCCACTGTACTATGCTCACCTTCACTGATTTTCAGTAATGTTCTTATTCATGTGGACACTAGATCTATGTTAAATGCGCTGAGCAGATACGTTCAACTGGTTTCAAACTCAACATTTCTAGCGTGATTGCTGTGTGAGTATAATTACCGAATATATATGTAGACATGCTGGCTTTGAATTCACAGAGATCCACATGCCTCTGCCTCTAAAGTACTAGGAACAAAGTTGTGCACCACCATGCCCGTCATCATAATCTAAAGTTCTTTAGAAGTATGTGCTCTGTTTCTCTCAACTTATGCAGCAACATAACTGCTTCTGCTGTTCAACTACTATTTTATACCTTTCTTATGTCTATCTGCTGTGAAAACCATCAGATGTAGGGTTGACTAGAAGGCACAAGCATACATACACACATACACACACACACACACACACAGAAAAACAGGCACACACACACACACACACATACACACACAGAGACACAGACACAGAGATACACAGACACAGATGCACAGACACAGATGCACAAACCCACATGCAACCAAAACAAAAATGTAAGGATTTTAAAACTGACTATAGAATCTTCTATCAGAATTCATTTTCCCTGTCTTCCTTTCTTTCTCCTTCCCTCCTTCATTTATTCATTTCGTTAACTTTTTCAGTACTGGGAATTGAAGCCAGATGCCTAGCCTTCAGTAGGATTTACAACTGAGCTATATACTCCAAGCCCTATTTTATGTTCTCTGATCCCACATCACTACACTAAATTGCATTTATTCATAAAACTAGCAATGTTTTACAATTTGGTTCCGTTCTTTCTGAATGCTGTGAATGAATCATTTGCTGAAGATGGCTCATGCTAGGAACTGGATCTTAGAGTTTCCAGTTACCTGTGCATGGCAGTCAGCTGAGAGATCCTTTTGATGACAGTCCAATGTGGCTGCTGGTATTTAGACTTCTGCTCAAGGCCTGATTCCAAATGCACCTGGAGTGCTTGGTGTGCTGCACCCAGGGCTGTACATTCTCCCATCTTGCAACACTAAGTCTAGAAGATTATCCTTAGGTACAGTGCTTGAAGTCTGGGAAGTCAGGGGATACCCATGTGTTGTTTCTCCTGCAGATTCATGAATGTTCTCCTATCAAATTGTGAGATTATCATAATGAAGAGACAGGATTATTTCCATTCACTTTCCTATATGAAAGTACGATTAAAAGAGATACTTGCTGACATCCCAGGGTGCAATTCCTGGAAGTTCTGGGGAATCATGGTGGGGGATTTGATCCTATTCAGCCATTGAGTGTCTGCGAACAGGAAGTCCCTAACAATAACTGCACAGTGTAGAGGAATCAGAGTCCCAGTCTTCAGGGTGTATTGACAAGAGTCTGACTACTCTACAGTTCTACTTTAGAGTGTCTCTTCTTAAATAACTATTAAGTTCACCAAAGAGGGGCTGGCTCCATGGTTAAGAGCACCGGCTGCTCTTGCAGAGGACCTGGGTTCAATTCCTCCCACTCAGATGGCAGCTAACAACTGTCCAAAACTCCAGTTCCAGGGGAATTTGACACTTCCTTCTGATCTTCACAGACATTACAGGACACGAGTTTACTTACATGCATGCATGCAAAACACCCATACACATGAAATAAAAATAATATATAAAATATTTAATGAAAACTTACCAAAGGTAAAATAGGAATATTTCCTGATGATATGACTGATAGGCATTGACAGATAACTTTGAAAACAGGGTGTAACTTTCACATTCTTAAAAGCATCAATTTTCATTTCTAACCTTAACTTTGATGATAAATTTTTACTAACCAAATCTCAAGGTATTTACTTTAGTTCTTATTTCTTTGTTAGCATATTTGAAAAACATCCTCTCTCCCCTAGACAACCTGAAGCTTTGGCAACAGATGCTTACTATGAATGAACACATAAACGTTAGCAGTAAGGGATGGGGATATAATTCAGTTAAAGAGAGCTCCTGGTGGGCGTGGCAGATGCAGAGACACTTGGGAGGCAGAGACAGATAAATCTCTGTGAGATCAAGGTCTTCCTGCTCTACATATTTACATAGCAAGCTCTAGGCCAGCTGGGGCTACAGGGAGACCCTGTCTCAAAAAAGACCAAAGGAAGAAAGAGAGGGCTTGTGTAGCATGTGGGATGGCACAGGTTCCATCCCCAGCATCACACACACACACACACACACACACACACACACACACACACACTCACCACACAACTAGTTTCCAAGCAGAGTGTTATTTATGGTAATTAGAGGCTTCAATTCCCTTTACTTGAACATTTTCCTAACCTAAGTTGCTAATAATCATGGTGACAAGTTTTTATTTTATTTTGATTTGGGGAACTGGATCTCCCTGAAGTCCCAGCTGGTATGGAACTTGCTATGTAGACCTGCCAGGCTTCAGTCTCACAGAGATCCTCTTGCCTCTGCCCCCCCAAGTCCTGGGATATAAATCATGGACCACCATGTACTGCTGAAAAAAATGGCTTTTTAAATTAGTAACAATGCCCAGCAATGCTTGGGCATCTGATGGATGTCAGACAAGGGGTTGGTTCTGAGATTATACTGACTTTAAAAATAACTCTTTAAGAATTGACAGACAAGTTGGCTTATGTAAGGTGTAATTAAGGACTAGAGAGTTGGTTAAGCAGTTAAGAGCATGTGTCATTCTTGCAGCAGAACCACACCACCTGTAACTCTAGCTACCCTGTTTTCCAATGCATCTGCCCTCTATAGGAACCTGCACACATGTGTACATACCTACAAAGACACACATGCATACACAAAATTAAACTTATTAAAATAAATTCTCTAAATATATGATTAACACTAAAATGAATCAGAAAATTAATTTGTTAGAATATCATCTAGTTGCCCAAACTCTTCAGTGTTAAATTTGTCCCATTAAAATATGTATTTACAGCTGGTGAGAGGGCTCAGCAGGTAAAGGCTGTTGCTTTATTGCTGATGACCCAAGTTCAATTCCTACTACCATGTAAAGGTAGAAGGAGAGAACTGAATCTCACAAGCTCTCCTCTGATGTATATTTGTACACTGTGGCACCTGCGTACACATAAACACTCAAAAAAGTAAAAAGTCGCTAAAGTATGCATTCACAGTCTTGAGATTTTTTTTGGTTTACTGGAAAACATAAACAAGGAAATTGTTTGCATATCTCAGAGCTACCTTCAGCAGATCTTCACTTTTGGCAGTGAGTGACTCAGTGTCCACAGACCTCACACTGTAGACCACAGTGTTCACAACTCTCTCTCCCTGGCAGGAGCACAGTTAATTGAGCCAGGCTGAAGGTTGTGTGCAAATCAAATGCCATGCTACCAGCCACAAAGGCACCAGAGAAACCTATTACCACACTGTGTGTGACAGTCAGTGTGACTGCTGACCTGCTACCATGTTGACAGGCAGGCCTTGATGGCTTCCAATGAGTTTGAAAGCCCCGTCTAGAGTGACTGAAATTTATCTTTTCAGTGCTAAGGTTGAAGGCAAACGTTTGTCCCCTCATGAACAGCAGTTCACAGGGGAGAACACAGACATGGATTCTACCAATGGTCTTCCTAGCTGCAGGAGATAAACAAGCAAGCTTCTTCTAGGCTACATACCAGATGAATGTGAAGGAGTCCTTGTGGAGACCCTCTGCATACACACTGCTGCAGCTCTGCCCAGGCTCCAGAGAGTTTCAGGTCTGTCACCCCAGTAAAGCCCAGAGTGTCCCCGCTCCTGTCATGGCCAAGTGCATCAGTAGGCTAGGATGGGGACCTTAAAATGAAAAGGAAAATTGTGAATTCCTAAACATGTTTTGGAATTAACTTGTAGTTTATTTTCAGTTGTCATAATTTTGGTATATGTGATATATATATATATATATAAAATATATAATATTATATATACATGCATATTTCGGAGCAATACAAATTGGAGGGAACAACAATAACAAAAGGACTGGGACAAAGAACTGACTGAAACAGTAAATTGCCCAAATCAGTAAGTCCCTACACAGAAAAACTTTAAAAAAGACTGAGAAAAAGATGCAAGACATATATGACAAAATACACGAACTCGGGGGGTGGGGGTATGGAAGGGGGAATGAGACTAAACTGGATCGAGAAATGTTATATGAAATGCACGGAACTTCAATAAAAATATAATAAAAATAAAAAAAATAAAGATTTAGTCAGCCTTAAAAAAGTCATACTTTGCCTATTTCCATGCCATTGAGAATTACATTCTGTGTCGTATTGTTTTATTTTCCTGTTCCTTTATGAACTGTTCCTTTGATAAACTGATTGTGGCTTACCTAAGAATATGATTAGTTTCCAGAGTCACTGAGAGTTTTGTGGAGGAAAGAGTTTCTTAGGGTCTGAAGATAGATGGAAAATCCCTTATGGACTGTGGATTTGAGTTGTCTGGAGTATATGGTAGAAAACTGCAGGGAACTTGACTCCTTGGCATGTATGTTCACACCCCTTCCCCAGCTGTATCCAGTTTGTTACTCTGAGCTATTACATCTCTTGAGGTGCACCTTGTTCCTTTGTAAAAGTTAGCAACAACACTAAATTTATAAAGTACTTTTGCATATTTGAACAGTGTCTAGATCATCACTAAGCACATTTTAATAAAATAAACAATGACAAAATAGATGGTAATTGCTATTTGCTCACAGTGATGTGTGGTTGACAGTTACAATGCAGAAGCTCTTTCATTATAATTGATTATATGATTGCACTATGTGCTTGCAGGAATGTACTAGTATGGATCTTGTTTTTAATATTGTGACTCTTCCTGTTTCCCTTTGGGGAGGCAGAACATTGTGATGATAATCATTCCTATACTTTTCTTACCTTCCATTTGATTTTGTTTATGTTGGAAAGATTTGTTGAGTCACTTAGTTTGGCTGAGGAGATGGCTCAGTGGATAAGAGTGCGATGTCTCTATGCAGGAGGACCTGAGTTCCAATCCCCAGTATCCAGTAAGCACTCAGATATGGCTGCATCAGCTTTTAACCCCAGCACTGGGGAGCAGATTCTGGCATGTCCCCATATCTCTCTGCCCAGCTAGACTAGAGGGAATTGGGAGCTTCTGCTTCAATGAGAGACAGTGTTTCAAAACAGTGAGGCAGTGAGGACACCTGGTGACACTCTGTTCTGACCTTATCACATGTGTGCATTGTGTGCACACTCCCGTGCATGCACCACACACACACACACACACACACACACTTGCACAAGACACACAGAGGTATTTCCAAGCTTCTACCCAAATCAACTTTGATGTATTACCATTCAGTATTCAAAGCCTGAATCTATGAAAAGTCATTTTGATCCATCAAGAATATAAGAATATTGGACCCATGGTAATCAGTATTTAATAAGTCAACTTAGGTCAAATTCTTTAATCCTAAAGAATATAATTTCTTGTTTGATTGGTTTTGTTTTCTAAATATACCCAGAACAACCACTTACTAAATATCCAGTTTTCAATTCAACATGAAACAAGAAGGTAGCCAATATTTATATGTGTCTAGGACTGAACCCACTCCTTTATGTACACTAATTAAAAATTCAGTGAGAAGTCTAAATGTGATTTTCCTGCCCTGAATAACATGTGGTATCAGATGGTTCTGTGCTTTTATATGTCTAAACTAAAGGAAATAAATAGAAAATATACACTAATTTATATTACTTTGAGGACAAAATGCTGATTAGAATCTAAAGAAGATTTAGTAATATAATTAGATTGCCAATGACATGCTATAAACAAAAGTTTTGGCATAAAATTGTCAACAACCGAATGGTACGGATCAGTTCAATAACAATCAACCAGCATTTGAAATGTGTAGTTTCAAAGACTACAAACTAAACAGATCATTTCATTGGTCAGCTTCATCATAAAGAATGGCTGCTGTACCCAACTACTACATCAGAGAAGGCAGACTGAAGCATTAAAATGCAATTACCCCACAGGCTGGAAAGCTATTAAAAGTTTCAATTGTACAGGAATCTACCTCTCCTCAAAAGATTATTATTGAGACACAATGAAAACAGATCTTCCTATGGCTCTACCTTCTCTCTATAAAACTTCCTGAAAATCTCCCTTATTAACCATGTCACCAGTCTACTGAGAGAGCCATGAGAAGTGACAGAAGAAAAGTCCATTTCTGGGGCTATTTCCAGTTCAGCATATTTAGTGAAAAAGCCAGTGCTGATAATAAGTAAAACATTCAATAACTGCTTGGTGAAAATAATAATTGGATGGATGAATGAGTGACTAGGCAGGTAGACTGTTGGTTGGGGATGGATGACTGAGCAGGTGGATGGATAGATGGGTTAACAAATCAATGGATTGTAGATGAATGTATGATTAGATGGATGGATAAATACATGGATGGATGAGTGGATGACTTAAATGATGGGATGGTGACTGGTTAAGTGGGAGAATGGGGATCTGGATAGATGACTGATGGATGAATAGATGGATGGATGAATGGATAGGTTGATGGATAGATGCATGGATGGATGGATGGGTGGATGGATGGGTGGATGGATGGATGGGTGGATGGATAGATGCATGGATGGATGGATGGATGGATGGATAGATGGATGGATGGATGGATGGATAGATGGGTGGATGGGTGGATGGATGGGTGGATGGATGGGTGGATGGGTGGATGGATGGAAGGATGGAGGGATGGAGGAATGGATGGATGGAGGGGTGGATGGATGGGTGGATGAATGGAGGGATGGGATATCTAGAACGTTGTTGCTTTTTGACTTTTCAATATTGGGAAAGTTCTTCACAATCTCTGGAACTTTCTTTTCTTTAAGCATACAAAATGGATAACAGTATAAATTTCAGAAGGATGTTATAAAATTCAAATTCCAAAGAACATGTTTAATCATTTATGGTATATTTTTAAAGGCCCTGCACACAAACTTTTTTTTTCAAGATGATCACTTATTCTAAAATATCCTTCACTGAGGTTCTGCAAGCCTGTGGCATGTGAAAGAATCTGTCTTCCACCCCCAGAGGTACTGAACAAACTTGTTCCTCACTCCTCTCATGCTACTCTGTCAGACAAATGTCATCACACAGCCTCCCTGTCTATTTTCTACCCTTGGCTCTATGCTTCTTTTGGTCTCTCCTGCTGAATAGCTCTTTCTCACATCCATTTCTAAAGCTATATGAGATCTCCAGCCCCAGTAAGCCATCTCATGTTTCTCTTTCTCTTTAGTTAGTTTTCCTGATTCTAATTCAGTGAGATATGAGTCCTCACAGCTCCATGTCCACAAACCATGACATCTCTTAGGATAGTACTGTGTACTGTGGTGGTCATGGGGTAAATATTCTTTGTTAGAATGCAATCGTATTGAAAGCAGCTGTACCTTCATATCTTTTAATTTTCTGGTATGTTTACATAGGCAGACCTCAAATAGAAAATCTGCTGAAAGAATTAAAGTGGAAATTAATTCATACTATATTTCATTCATTCTGAACATGCTTATTTTTCAGTAAGATTAAACAGGTATATCTATTTCACCCCGTTTTCTCTGTATAAATACAAAAGCAGAGTTTGAAAAGTGTGATACAGGCATTTTGCCTGCTGTTTTTCTACCCACATACTCATTGGGATGCCCAGCTTGCCTTGCCAGGGTCACATAGCATCTGGTGGGTAATGATGACTTTCAGCCATTGCTAAAGATGACAGGCAAATGTTTCCCATTATGTGTAAGACAATTTGGCATTTGGCAAAATCAGAAGTATACTTTGCCAAAAATGTTTTCCTTTAATTATTGGACCGGTGCATATTTCAAAGGAAATTTAACCCATCCATTTACTTATGACTTGATAAAATGCCACTATAAAATCTATTAGCTGTCCATAAAGTCATATTTTTTATAACCCATCTTTCTGGGTTTTGTTTTTTACTTAATTCATACAAAAGAAGGTAGGCCTTGAAAGAATCCAATAGGGTTGATTTTAAATCCTCAACACATACAGATGAGGAACAAAACCAAAAAATACAATTGTTTCTTCCAAGGGCTCATAATTAGAGGGGCCAATTAGAGACTCAGAAAAAGATGAATGCACCCCCATAGCACAACATCCATGGAATCCTTTGAGTTAGAAGAGCATCATGAATTAGGAAACCGAGCATGCAAGGGAGCCATAAACAATAGACCTGCATATTTTGTATTGATCTCAGAGACTATTGTAGGAGAGAAGAGAGAGGAGCTGGATTCCTAACATGATTTTACACAGCAGTTTGTGCTTAACTAACTTGCCAGGCTGCTCGGAAATAATGCACTGTGAAAGATTAGAGAAGTGGATATAGTATATTTCGATTTTCATAAAAGATTTTGACAGCTTCACATGAGAGATTAATGGCTGAGGTAGAGAAGTGTTGAAAATTCAGTGTGGAGCTCCTTACCTAGGAAACCAGTTCAACAATAAAGCAGAGCATTTTAAGATTTATAAAAATACTTTCAGTGAAAAATAATTTAAGTTCTTAAGTAGGAGTATGTTTTGTATTTTTTTAATTTAAAAATCCATGTTTCCATTGTTACTAATTTATCATCACCAAGCAAATTCATATATATTTTTAATTTTTAGTTGATTTTTGTGTATTTCATACAATGCTTCTTGGTCATATTCAGATGACCTTTATCTGCACCTCTTGTAATCCCCCCTGCCAGATTTCATACATTATGTCATGTGTGTTAAGGCCTAACAAGTCAAGTTTGTGCCCCCAAATGTCTCTCCGTGGGAGTCCATCCACTGGAGCTTGAACAGCAGAGATCAGTTGCCAATAGTTCTTCAGCTAAGTTTGGCACTTTTTACCCATTCCCTATTTCTGTGTTGGGCTTTTGTTTGGATTGAGGTTGCATGGGTCTTGTCCATGCGGTCAGCGTTCCTGCAAGTCCACACGAGGAAGTTCCCAGAAGCCTGGAAAACTCTCTTTCTCTATGGTCATCTACCAACCCTGGTTCACACAGTCTCCCCATTCTCTTCCACAATGGTCCATGAGGCCTGGGTGACAGAAGTTTAATACGGCATTACTATCCTGGGACATCAACTCTGGAGTCTCTTATTCTTTACACCGTGGCCAATTGTGGCTTTCTGTATTAATCACCATCTGTTTATGAGGAAGCTTCACTGGACAGACTTGAGAGATGCATTAATACTCTTTCCTGTCTCCTATTCTGTTAGGTCCCATGAGCCTGAGGTGTTGAGGTTCCACTATTGATATGTCACTGAGCCCTGGGAATCTCTCAAACACAAATTCTCTGCATGTGACCAGATGTGGAACTCTGTAATAATCTAAATCTGCTCTAAAAGAAGCTTCTTCGATGAAACTTGTCTGTAAATATAAGGATCCATATTTAACATTAAGTAAGAAATTATATTTATGTGTCTAGGAATATGATATAGGTCTCTCTCTAGGACCCGTGACCTCTTCAGCCATATGTATTTGGCTATGTTACAGTACCACACAGAAGTTCCCTCCCATTGAGTGGGCCTTAAATCCAACTAGATAGCTATTGATTACTCAAGGTTAGATTGCCACTACTGCATTGCTATAGTTTGTTATGCCTGTTGTGGTGGTTATTTGGCTTGAAAGCTGGGGTTGGACCATTGATTGAGTTTCTCCCTTAGAAGCTTGCATAGTATCCTCTAGAACCATGACAGCTACTCTTCAAGGAGGATGCTTCCAGGTCTGTTCCAGCTCCATTGCTCCAAGTCCTATGTCTGAAGTACATCCTGTCTTCAGCAGTAGGGTCTTACCTTCAAGTTCTTGGAGGTAATTCAAGGGCAGTGACAATAGCCTGTGTTATTTTTTAAGTTAATTTTTATTGAGTGCATTTCATACAACCTTTCTTAATCAAATTTAGACTTATTCCCCCATCCATGCCCACCCCTTACATCCCTCTGTCCCCCACCAGAGCTCATGGATTCTTTCATACATGTTAAGTCCTGTCTTGCATCTTTTTCTCAGTCTCTCTTTTATAACCTTTTTGATGCACAAGTTTACTGTTTTGGTCAGTTCTTTGAATAGGATTTTCTCTCTCTTTTTTTTGTTCCCTTTAATTTTATATTATTCCAAAATATGCATATATACACTCAAAATTACAAATTCTAAAAACAAACTATAGGCTAATTCCTAAACACATCTAGAGAGTCACATTTTAAATTTTTTTATTTATTTATTTATTTATTTTTATGTGTATGAATGTATTGTCTGCATGCAGGTCTGCGCACCCGTGTCGTGCGATGCCGCGGAGGTCAGAAGACGGTCTCGGATTCCCCTGGAACTGGAGTTCTCCTGGAACCGGAGTCACAGACGGTTCTCAGCCGCCATGTGGGTGCTGGGGATCGAACCCGGGTCCTCTGCAAGAGCGGTCGTCGCTCTTAACCGCTAGGCCATCCCTCCAGCCCCTAGAGAGTCACATTTTAACAGTAAAGTACATGCAGGTAAAAAGATGTGTAACTTTACATTCTTTTTTTTTTAGAATATGAATACATATCTTCCATCTATATATGGTAATTACAATGTGTGATTACAAGTGGTAGAACAATTCTAGAGCCCATTAAGAGATTCACATTGGAATAACACAGTTGTTTTCAGATACAATGAAATATAATAATAAGGTTGCTCAGTTTGCCTGTCAATTGGGGATTTGGTGTTAGTATCCACAAATGAGGGAAACCATTCACCTTCTGTTTCTGTGACTGTGTTACTTCACTTAGCATAATGGGTTCAAGCTCCATCAATTTACCTGCAAAGTTCATGATGTCATCTTTCTTTACCACTGCATAGAACTCCACGGTGTAGATGTACCACATTTTTGTTATCCAGTGATCAGTTGAGGGGCATTTGGGTTGGTTCTAACTCTTCGCTATTGTGAAGAAAGCTGAAATAAACATAGCTGTGCATGTGTCTTTTGGGTAGGATGTGTCTTGTGGGTATATACCCAGGAGTGGTATTCCTGGGTCAGGTGGTAGGCTCATTTTGAGTTTTTTAAGGGTTCTCCACACTGCTTTCCACAGTGGTTATACCAGTTTACATTCCCACCAGCAGTGGATGAGTGTTCCCCTTTCCCCACAACCTCTCCAGCATTTGTTGTCTTTTGTTTTCTTGATCTTGGCTAGTCTTATTGGAGTGAGATGATACCTTAGTGTGGTTTTAATTTGCATTTCCTTAATTAATGATGTTGAACACTTTTTAAGATGTTTTTCAGCCATCTTTACTTCCTTACTCATGAAGTCTTTGTTCATCTCTTTACTCCATCTTTTGAGTAGGTCATTTGTTTTCTTCTTTGTTTTTTAAGTAGTTTATACATTCTGGATATTAATGCTGTCAGATGTATCAGTGATTAAGGTTTCCTCCCACTCTGTGAGTTTTCTCTTCACTTCCTTGATTGTTTCTTTAGCTATACAAAAGCTTTTGAGTTTGATGAGGTCCCACTTGTCAGCTGTTGTCCTTATTTCCTGTGCAGCTTCTGTTTAGGAGTCTCTTGGACTACCCTAATCTTAGTATTTAGGAGGCAGAGGCAGGTGGACCTCTGTGAGATGGTAGCCAGCCTGGTCTACAGTGGGCCAGCTGGGGCTATAGGAAAACCCTGTCTCAAAAAAACACAAAAAGCTAGTTCATATTCCTTGCATTCCTCACATATGTGTTATGTTAAACTACCAGTTATACTAAGGGTGGTCACTAGTTCAGACACTGAATGACAAACCTACCTGTTTCTTATAAATGACTGGCCACCATTAGCAAGAACTAAAGAACACTGACAGTAAGAATGTTCCACCAAGATGAAGTTTGTAGATCATTAAAAATAAACTTCTTGGGGGCTAGAAAGATGGTTCAGTGGTAAAGAGCACTGGCTGCTCTTGTAGAGGACCAGGTTCTAATCCCAGCACCCAATGGTTGATTAACGGTTCCAGGGAATCTGAGGCACTCTTCTGACCTCCATGGGTATTATAGGGCACAGGTGCATTTACATAAATTTAGGTAATGCACTCATTACATAAAATAAAAATAATAAAATACTTTAATAAAAATTTAAAAATAAACTTCTTTTCTGGAAATCATAGGCTTGAAAATAAAAATAAAACATTGTTTAAATGAAATCTAAACCAAATGGGTAAGGTTTCAATAGGTTTAAATAAATTATCTGATGTTAACTATGGCAATATCCCCACGCTCATCATTGAGACCTATGCATTTACCCTGACCTCTGTGTTCTCCGATTTGATAAAAATTTTGGAAGAAAAGTACCATAGAATAATCTCTTCCACCTGCTTTCCAGAAGAAATAGATGTTCCCATTTTCACTGTAACAAAGCTAGAACTCAGCCCCAATAAGCAGTTTTAAAAATTAAATGAATATACCATAAAAATGAAATCTGTAGATTTTGTTCCAAGAAATATGTGCTGTGTTTGAGCCAAGCAGCAAATTGGAGATCCCGGTGCAGGTTTCCATTTAGAATAGCCAGGAGCCAAAGGGACGGAAGGATGAAAGAAGAGGCGGATGTGCCTCCCCACTGACCCTGTCCTGACCGCTGTTCCCAGCCATGCTTGTTTCCAACAGAACACATCTTTGCTTTTTCATATCATTCACTCGATATTTTCCTTCCAGTTCTAATGGTCTAGATAATACTATAGATTTTATTAAACTGTACATTTATTAACACACACAATGTATCCTGGGCACCATTAGGAATGAATAAAGCAGCTTATGCTAGCTTAGTAGAGTTGATAACCAAATGAACTAAACTGTTTTATAACATCACAGAGCAAAGGAGTTAATGTGTCCTACAGCCCTGATGCCCATGTGGGATGCCCCCCAACAGGGAAAGGAAATGTTGTGGAAGAACTTCCAAATAAATAATCAACATGTAAAGTCTCCAACGTGACTTTCCTATGAGTTAGTGCAGTCAGTCCTCACAAGCAGCCCTTGGGTGACTATAATTGCTTCCATTTTTTAAAAAAAATGACAATGTGAACACAGGAGAATTTCCCCCAAGGTGAGTAAACAGCAGGGAGGGATGGAATGAGCACAGCGTTCTTCTGGGTTCAAGGTGCACTTGTTTTTGGATAAGGCTATCAGCATTGCTCCCAGGGTACAGGTGACCTGCTGTGGGGAATATTCTGGAATGGTTCTTCATACTTTCACTGTGAGTGACTCAAGGAAGGAATGAGTAATCCCAGAGAATTCTGACCTTGAGGAAAGATTAGCTTTGGGGATAGAAGCACAGGAGGAAGTTAGGAGAGAGAGCTTCAGCCAAAATTCATGCCTGAAATTTCATCTTCCTAAATCGCAGTGGAATTTTACATTCCTTAGAGGCACTGCCTTCCTGAGCCACTGAGGTGTGTCAGGCCCAGCTGTCCAGGACTTTCTGCAGCTGGACAGAGCCTCCAGCAAGGGAACCAATGATATTTGGGGGATATTCTGATACTCTAGGAAAAAAGAAAAACTCAGAGTAAATATATTTAAACACTAAGTTATATATTCAAGTTTTGCTGTCCTTCACTGCATTGTAAGTGTCCATTTTCAGTACTTGTGTCTTCTGCCTCCCTCTCAGTCTCTCTTTTTTATATCTTTTTAAAATTTTTTAATTTATTTTTTATGTGTATGAGTGTACTGTCTGTATGCAGGTTTGTGCACTCGTGTCATGTAATGCTGTGGAGGTCCCCTGGAACTGGAGTTAAAGACAGTTCTCAGCCACCAGGTGGGTGCTGGGGATCGAACCTCTGTCCTCTGCAAGAGCAGTCGGTGCTCTTACCCGCTAGGCCATCTCTCCAGCCCCCTCAGTCTCTCTTTTATATACATACCACTCACATCCCTCTCACAGCATGCACATTATTTTTTTAAAGCTGAAAAGACATATTAATGAAAGAGTTTATTCCAGAAAAGAAATAAGTAATTCATTTAAAATTCTCATGAAAACACAAAAGAAAGTTCCATGCATTTAAGAGAATTTAAGCTGGTCATGGTGGCACACGCCTTTAATCCTAGCACTTGGGAGGCAGAAGCAGGTGGATCTTCGTGAGTTCAAGGCCAGCCTGGTCTACAGAGTGAGTTCCAGGACAGCTGGAGCTACAGGGAGACCCTGTCTTAAAAAGACCATAAATAAATAAATAAATAAATAAATAAATAAATAAATAAATATTTAAAATATATATTGAATTAAAGTTTTTAGGTATATTTCAAAATTGAATAAACACTAAGGATGGCCAAATAAGTGAATTTTATAAATAAAACAGTACATAATTAATAATTTCAAAGGAACAGATAATGTTCACTTACTTTGAATGGACAATTACATTATAGGCTGCTACACCCTGGTTTAGTTTGGTTTGATTTTAGAAATGCATAGCAACTTTAAACACAGACTTAACTCAGAGTAATGTGAAAGGAATTCTTAAGTAATATCATTAGTACAGTCTGTGTTTTCCATATAGAACATCTCTAGGCTCTCCTTTCAGCTCGTGAACTGTTATTGCTGTAATTCTCACTTACACTTGTCTGTGTATAGGCAGAGCCCTGGATAGTGAGAAGCTAAAGCCTAAAATGATGAAAAGAGATACAAATATATTGAGAGCTTAGAACTAGAAAGATACTAACTGGATCGTGCTCAGCACCAAGAACAGGTAGTTGCATGGTGGTAGTCTAATGACCAAGGGGAACAGGTAAAAAAATATTTGATCCTAAATATCAAAAACCACCTGCAAATAAGCCTGTGAGACCTCTGGCTCCACATCTTACTTCCCAATTTCACAGTCATTTTTCATAACATCTCTGGAACATGAAGAGTCAAATCATAGACCTGGCCTTAAGTGCCAGCCATCCAAGTTTGAAATTTGACAAAGAGACAATTTAAGATATTGATGTTAATACACTGAATAGTTAGAAGTTAAAAGTCAGCTTATACAACAGGGAATCAACATCATTTCCATTTGTTATTTGGTATAGATTTCAACTGGAAAAGCATTATCAATGATGCTGATGGGTACCAATGATGTTCATGGAAACCAACAATGCTGATGGATACAAGATACTGATGGTTATTAATGAAACTGAGGGTTATCAATGATGTTGATGGATACCAGGGAGGCTAATGGGCAGCAGTGATGCTACTGGGGACCAATGACACTGATGGGGCCAAATGATGCTGATGGGGACAAATGATGCTGATGGGGACCAATGATGCTGATGGGCACCATTGATGCTGATGGGGGCCATTGATGCTGATGGGGATCAATAATGCTGATGGGGACCAATGATGCTGATGGGGACAAATGATGCTGATAGGGACCATTGTTGCTGATGGGGACCAATGACACTGGTGGCAACCAATGATGCTGATGGAGACCAGTGATGCTGATGGGGATCACTGATGCTGATGGAGACCAATGATACTGATGGGGACCAATGATGCTGATGGGGACAAATGATACTGATGAGAAACAATGATATTGATGGGGACCAATAAGGCTGATGGAAACCAATTATGATGACAGGGACCAATGATACTAATGGGAACCAATGATGTTGTTATGCACCAAAGATACTGATGGGAACCAATGACAATGATGGGAGCCAATGATACAGATGAAGAAAATTATGCATATGGGGAATAATGATGTTAATGGGCAACAATGATGCTCATGGGGACCATTGATGCTGATCAGACCAAAGATGCTGATGGGCACCAATGATGCTGATGAGGATCAATGATACTGATGGGAGCCATTGATGCTGATGGACCAATGATGCTGATAGGGATCAATGATACTGATGGGGGCCATTGATGCTGATGGGGATCAATGACACCGATGACAGCCATTGATGCTGATGGACCAATGATGCTGATGGGGATCAATGATACTGATGAGAGCCATTGATGCTGATGGACCAATGATGCTGATGAGCACCAATGATGTTGATGGGAAACAGTTATGCTGTGGGGAACAATGTTGGTGATGGGGACCAATGATGCTGATGGAGACCAATGATGCTGATGGGGACCAATGATACTGATGGGGACCAATGATACTGATGGAGATCAGTGATGCTGACGGGGACCAATGATGCTGACGGAGACCAATGATGCTGATGGAGACCAATGTTGCTGATGGGGGCCAATGATGCTGATGGGGACCAATAATACTGATGGGGACCAATGATGCTGATGGGGACCAATGATGCTGATGGGGACCAATGATACTGATGGGGACCAATGATACTGATGGGGACCAATGATGCTGATGGGGACCAATGATACTGATGGGGACCAATGATACTGATGGGGACCAATGATGCTGATGGGGACCAATCATGCTGATGGAGACCAATCATGCTGATGGGGACCAATGATGCTGATGGGGACTAATGATACTGATGGGGACCAATGATGCTGATGGAGACCAATGATGCTGATGGGGACCAATGATGCTGATGGAGACCAATCATGCTGATGGGGACCAATGATACTGATGGGGACCAATGATGCTGATGGAGACCAGTGACACTGATGGGGACCAATCATGCTGATGGGGACCAATGTTGCTGATTGAGACCAATCATGCTGATGGGGACCAATGATGCTGATGGGGACCAATGATGCTGATGGGGACCAATGATACTGATGGAGACCAATGTTGCTGATGGAGACCAATGATGCTGATAGGGACCAATGATGCTGATGGGGACCAATGATACTGATGGGGACCAATGATACTGATGGGGACCAATGATACTGATGGGGACCAATGTTGCTGATGGAGACCAATGATGCTGATGGGGACCAATGATACTGATGGGGACCAATGTTGTTGATGGAAACCAATGTTGTTGATGGAGACCAATGATACTGATAGGGACCAATGATGCTGATGGGGACCAATGATACTGACGGGGACCAATGATACTGGTGGGGACCAATGATACTGATGGGGACCAATGTTGCTGATGGATACCAATGATGCTGATAGGGACCTATGATACTGTTGGGGACCAATGATACTGATGGGGACCAATGATACTGATGGGGACCAATGTTGCTGATGGAGACCAATGTTGCTGATGGAGACCAATGTGCTGATAGGGAACAATGATACTGATGGGGACCAATGATACTGATGGGGGCCAATGATACTGCTGGGGACCAATGTTGCTGATGGAGTCCAATGTTGCTGATGGAGACCAATGATGCTGATAGGGACCAATGATACTGATGGGGACCAATGATGCTGATGGGGACCGATGACGCTGATGGAGACCAATGATTCTGATGGGGACCAATGATACTGATGGGGACCAATGTTGCTGATGGAGACCAATGTTGCTGATGGATACCAATGATGCTGATAGGGACCAATGATACTGATGGGTACCAATGATGCTGATGGAGACCAATGATGTGATGGGGACCAATGGTACTGATGGGTACCAATGTTGCTGATGGAGACCAATGTTGCTGATGGAGACCAATGTTGCTGATGGAGACCAATGATGCTGATAGGGACCAATGATACTGATAGGGACCAATGATACTGGTGGGTACCAATGATGCTGATGGAGACCAATGATGCTGATGGGGACCAATGTGCTGATGGGGACCAATGATACTGATGGGGACCAATGATACTGATGGGGACCAATGATACTGATGGGTACCAATGATGCTGATGGAGACCAATGTGCTGATAGGGACCAATGATGCTGATAGGGACCAATGATACTGATGGGGACCAATGATACTGATGATGCTGATGGAGACCAATGATGCTGATGGAGATCAATGTTGCTGATGGAGACCAATGATGCTGATGGAGATCAATGTTGCTGATGGAGATCAATGTTGCTGATGGAGACCAATGTTGCTGATGGCGACCAATGATGCCTGGTGGGGACCAATGATGCCGATGGGGACCAATCATGGCAATGAGGACCAGTCATGGCAATGGGGACCAATGATGCTGATGGGAATCAATGATGCTGATGGGGACCAGTCATGACAATGGGGACCAGTCATGGCAATGGGGATCAATGATGCTGATGGAGACCAATGATGATGATGGGGACCAACGATGGTGATGGAGACCACAATGCTGATGGGGACCAATGATGGTGATGGAGACCACTGATGCTGATCATACCAATGTGGCTGTTGGGCACCAGTGATGCTGATGGGGATCAACTGTTCTAACGGAGTCCTGGCAGCCTTACTTCATCACTCTTAGGGAGTTGAATAAATGGATACTATCATTGAAATGGGCCATCCATTGTCATAGACTGACATATGAAAACTCATTTTCTCCTACTTTGAAAATACAAAAGTAAAATCTAAGAGATTTGATTCTGAGTCCTGTTTTGCATAACCAGAATTTACATAATGTTTTTCACTTATTGATATAAATGTCCTCATTAATACATAATTATTAACTACATAAAGTAAAATTATATTCACTAGATGTTTTCAACATAGTATGCTTTTAACAATGATAATCATAACATTGTTATTTGCAATATTTCTTAGATTTTTGTAATTACAGACTTATTTTCATGTGGTTTTCTATATTTAATTTTACAGACGAGAAGAGAAGATACTAATAAAATTGTAAGGACCAAAATCTTTCAATTAGTTTAAATTATGTGATAAAAATGAAAATTACTTGCTTTGAGGAGAAAAAGAAGACATTTTGCCTTATTTTGGAAGTAAAACTTGTCTATCTTTTTTCAATGGTTCTTAAGTAAACATAAAATCCATGTTATTCATATATCTTTAGACACACAAGTGAGAAAACAATTTTACTTTAAAATGAATGTATTTATAGTGATAAATTATAGGTTTGAAAAGACCATAGTATATAATAAAGACTTTAGATGGCAAGTTCAAGGTGGAACATTATTTACAAAATAATGTTAAGGTGCATAAATGCAAAAGGAAAAAATTAATTCTCAGTTTGCCTCAGCACATGTGAGAGCCTTCTGCCAACCCCATCCTCAGATGATTTGACACCACACTGTGTAGCTTAAGAAGACGTAGCCTGTAAAACCTGGACCTGTAAAATACTTTTAATTTGTTGTATAGATTTATGGCTTTCAAACCTATCTTCTTTGCACAGATTCTTTGATCTCATTCCAACATTGTTGCATTTTAGTACAGGATTTGTTTTCTCTACTTTGTAAATAAGCAAATGAAGGCTTTTTAGAAACTGAATTATTTTCTCCAAACAATTGCTAATAAAACAAGAAGTTTGTTTTGATATAAGTTGTGAATTCATTATTCAGCCCCACTGCTCCTTTATCTACATGGTCAGTTTATAAAATGGAAAATCACTACAAGCATCTTCAAAATCTTATCAAAGCTGAAGGAGAATTGCTTTTAGGATCATGTTCAAATGTAAACCAGATCTCCAATCTGACCATGAAAACAAATACAGCTTGTGGGGTCAAGCCAGTCTCTGTGAAACCTGCTTGGTACTGATGACATTTATGATATCTCTGAAAGATGATGGAGTCATTTTACTGTGTTTTCATGTCTGCAGTTAGCGATAGTTAGCCATAACTGTGTGCTTACCACACACCTGTTCCATATGAAGCATGTCAAAGTAATTAATTAATTAAGTCCATAATATTATTTAGGGAAATATTTTCAGTAGCCCCGCATTTGAAACATCATTTGAAAATCAATGTTAAAAATGAACACTATGCTATGCTTTTTGTTTAAAAAATTAAGTAAGTCGGGCTGTGGGGATAGCGCAGCCATTAAAGGCTAAGGCTAAGAACCGCAAAAACACAAAAAAATTAAGTAAGTCTAACAAAATGTACATTTGAGATTGTGAATGTTTTCTCAGAGGGAATATTTTCAGTTGAAAATTGTTTCCAGGAAGTTGGTTGAAATAAAAAGCCTTGGCTATTTTCCTCTGGGGCACACTCCCCAATTTGTATTTTAAGACATAGTTCATATTGAATTATGGTATATTTAATTTTCTGGAGAGGACAGATAAATATGGATTAATGGCTACTTTAGTTAGAAATTGCAAAGCTAGCTCTAATTACTTGTGCTGTCAAGCCAATCTTTATTTATAAAACAAAATCTGTGCTCAGAATACTTTTTACTAGAAACAGAAAGGGAAAAAAGGAATTTATTTTGTTATTTAAATATCTATATTCATCAATGCTACAAAGTAATATATTCTTAATCAGATGCCCAAACACATTTAGTCTGCCAGTGAATCCATTGTTTGTTTCTCATTTTATTAACACTGTTTACAAGTAATTATAAGACATTTAATGGATTAGAGGCAAAGTCAGCTGATGGAAGGGAGAGTAAGTTGCTGTTGTGTTTAGTAGAATCCTCTGCTTTGGGATGAGGTGTCCACAGAGGACCATGAACTAGGCAGGCTTCCCTGGGGCCCTGAGCTTCATCTCAGCTGCTCTCTGTGCCTCCCAGCATCTCCCTGTCAGGCACTGCTATTCTAAACCCTCCTGCAGGCATTTGGGATGAATTGTTCACTTCCATTTTAGTTCCTGAGGTAAAGTCCAGCTTCTTCAGGGAGACAGCACAGCAGAGATCCTCACAGTGGTTCACAGTACCTGCCAGTGAGCAAAGAGTCTGATGTTCTTCCAGATTTGAATATCTCACATTAGAGTCCATCTGGAAGAGAATTCAAGCAGCTTTCATTCAATTTCAATCGTAAAGAGTTGGAGTGACAGGCATTTCTACATAAACATGTTTAAAGCCATTGGAGCACAGCTAACCCTGAACTGACTTTTCCAGTATGTGAGGCCTCTGCCACCAGTTCCCTTCCTGCTTCATTCAACAGACCTGCACCTGTGCAGGACCAGTACACATTAACCTGCACCCATACAGGGCCAGTACACACCAACCTGCACCTGCACAGGGCCTGTACACATTCACCTTTACCCATTCCTGTGTATGTGCAGAGCTTCAAGCTGTTCATTCTCAGAATGTTTTGTGAATACCAAATGAGATAATATGCAAAAGCATTATTTCTTCCTTTTATCCATTGTGCTAATTCAGCTAACGAGATTTGTAATTCCTGTCAGCATCAGGTGATGGAAGACCCCCTCCTCCACCCGCATCCCTCCATGCCTTGCACCAGATTCCATGCATTCTGTCATATATGCTAAGGCCTTTTGAGTCAAGTTTGTATCCCCAAATATCTCTTGGTGTGAGTCCATCCACTGTGGACTGGTCAACCTATCTAACCTCAATCCCTTAAAGAAGACCAATTTTCTCTGACTCAGGAGTGATCAGTTGCTAATAGTTCCTCGGCTAAGGTTGAGGCTTCTTGCCAGTTTCCCCAGTTTTATGCTGGGTTTATGTCTGATTTAAGTTTACATGAGTCTTGTGCATTCCATCCCCCAATGCTGTAAGTTCAAATGGGTAACTTCTCTGCTGCCTAGAAAACTGTTTCCTTGTGGTTATCCACTATCCCTCGCTCTTAAAATCCTTCTGCCCCCATCTTCCACAACAGTTCCTGAGCCCCAGGTAACAGAGGTTATAGGAGTCCTATCCAGGGACACACACTTTACAGTCTATTATTTTCCACATTTTGGGCAGTTGCGGCTTTCTGGGTTAATTACCATCTGCTGCATGAGGAAGCTTTGCTGGAGAGAATTAAGATTAAGAGACACATTACTATTCTCCCTACCCCCTGTTAAACACTATATTGTTTGAGCCTTAGGTATCAATGATTGCATTGTAGATGTATACTTAGAGCTGAGCATCTACAGACACTTATTCTCTGACCAGTTTTGGAACTCTGTAATAGTTTCCATCTGTTGAAAAAAGAAGCTTCTTTTTTGAGTGATAGCTAACTAGTATACTCGTGTATAAATATAAGGTACATATTTAGCATACAGGAAGAAATTACATTTGTCTAGGTATATGTCAGACCTAGGGTTTTCTCCAACCATGTATTATACCATGTCATACATGAGTCCCCTCCTATTAAGTGAGCTTTAAGTCTAATTTGACAGCTGTTGATTACTCCCAAGATAAAAGTGTGACTATTGTACCAATAGTTTGTTGTGCAGGTCATTCTGTGTGTGTGGGGCGGGGGGGACGGGTTGGAATTAAGCTGGGAGTGGATCTTTAATTTTCTCCCTTAGTATCTTGCATAGCGTCCTCTAAAACTATGAGAGCTAGTCATCAGGGAGAAGGCTTTCAGGTCAGTACCAGCTTCATTGCTCCATGGCCTATGTCTAGTCTTCAGCAATAGGGCCTTAGTTTCAAGTTCTGGAAAATAATCAAGGGCTGTGGCAATAGCCTGTGTTATTTTTGGAGTCTCTTGGACTGCCATAACCAACAATGTGAAGGTAGGTTTCTCCTGTCTAGGATAGTGGTTTTTGTTATATATCCTTCAGCTATATGCATGCACTCATGTACAGATATTGAATGTGTATTTTCAGTAGACTTTCAAACTAATATATTTCCTCCGGTTTTTCACAACACCTAAAGATTAATCTCATCCTTTGTCCTCCTCTCTCCCATTTCCCCCTTGATAGCATCTGCCTCCCAATATCCCCTTTTTTGTAGCTTCTTATTCAGGGACCGTGTGGGGATAGTTTAACTTGAAATAACCAAACTGGACATTCAGAGCTTTCTGATCTCCATATTCACAATATATAGCATATATTTCATATGATCCATAGTTGGTGTTCTTAAGCGATGCTAATTATATACTGAAATATTTACAACTAATGCATGGTGACTCTGATAAATTTAGCATTACCTTTTGAAGTACAGAAAATGGGGCTGGGGAGAAGGCTCAGCAGTCAGGAGCACTGTCTCCTCTTACAGAGGACCTAGGTTCCATTCTCAGCACCCATATGGTGGCTAACAACCATCTGTGAGTCCAATTCCAGGGGACTCTGACTCCTTCTTCTGACCCCACTGGCATTGCACAACACAAGTGAACTTAAGCACATGCAGACAATATTCTCATGCACATAAAATAAAAATAATAAGGAAAATATTAGAAAAAGAAACATGGCTAATAATAAGTTAAAGCAGTCTGCAGTGTTGCAGCAGAAGAGGATGGTTTACTTCTATATGAGGATGGATGCTTTGAACCCACAACAAAATTTCAATCATTTCCTAAGCCTTGAAATTACTGAAATATGGAAGTATAGGAATACTTGCAAACACTGTATACAAAGACTTAAAAACTTAAATTGTATGTTTCGGTGAGATAAAGCCATACATATTTCTCTGACCTCATCATATTAAAGTTGCCAGTTTTTAGAAAATATTGAGATATGAAATTCTGCATGAAACAAAATCAAGAAAAACTCTCAGAGCTGTATTTTTTCATTCTCTTTATTTTGTAATTTATGATACTGAAAATACTTAATGTTCCTGAGAATTTGTTCTTTCTGGTAGATGACAGCTTTCAATCATTTGCCTAATTTATATTTTGAGATGATCTCAAATAAGTACTTGAACAAAATAAATTAACTTCTGTCACAAAGCAAGGATCCAAATTTATTTTTGTTATTTTTTTCTGTGCTGATGTTGTATAAGAAGCAAATTTATAGATAATATAGTATAATTACAGTCAACCATGAATGTATAGATTCCATCAATATTTCTAAGTGGTAGGCTAGAGGTTTAATGTGCTGATGTCAGGATAATGCTATTTTTATGCATAACAATTTTCACCATGCATACCTGTTAGAAATTAATGTTTTTATGATTACATTCTTCATTGTAAATGAGGATAATGATAGTATTTGCCTACCTACCCCAAAGAGTTATAAGGACTGTGTAAAAGTGTATGAAATATGATTAGGATAATATCTAATACATTGTAATATCTGGGGGTAGATATAAAAGAAAAATCAAAATATTCAGTCAGTCATAGAATTATGTATTTTTTATTTTCTAGGAATTACATATTAAATAATTTAGAAATAAAATCTGTATAGTTGCATATACATATGTGTATACATTATATATTTTTAATGATTTCAAAAGACATTTACTAAAGACATTATTAAAACAGAGGCATTCTATTTAATTTCTATTACTTCAGTTTGATCCAGTAAACAGAATATCCAGACATTCTTTTTCTTTCTTTGTTGGTCTGTGTGTTTGTTTTTGTTTTTTGTTTTTGAGACAGAGTTTCCTTGTCACCCTAGATGGCCTAGAACTCACTGTGTAGACCAGGCTTTCCTTGTCACCCTAGATGGCCTAGAACTCACTGTGTAGCCCAGGCTGGCCTTGGACTCAAAGAAATCAGCCTGCTTTTGTCTCCCAAGTGCTTGGATCAAAGGTGTGTGACACAGAACCTGGCTCAAGAGACATTCTTATAGGCTGGACATGGTAGTGCACGCCTTTAATCCTAGCACTTGAGAGGCAGAGGCCGGTGGATCTTTGTGAGTTCAAGGCCAGTCTGGTCTACATATTGAGTTCCAGGACAGCTGGAGCTACAGGAAGACCCTGTCTCAAAAAGACCCCCCCCCCAAAAAAGAGAGACATTCTTATTTATTTACTAATTTATTTTATTTATATTTTTGCATGTGTTTGAGTGTTTCCCAGTATGCATATAAGTGTACCTGTGTCATGCCATGCAATGTAGATACTAGGAACCAAACCAGGTCCTCTGCAAGACCAGCAGTGCATCGCTCTTAAATATAGAGCCACCTTCTTTTTTTTTTTTTTTTTGGTTTCCCTGTAGCCCCAGATATCCTGGAACTCACTCTGTAGAACAGGCTGGCCTTGAACTCACAAAGTGAGATCCGCCTGCCTCTGCCTCCAAAGTGCTAGGATTAAAGGCATGCACCAGCACGCCCAGCTGAGCCACCTTCTTAATTTAGCATGAAGAGTATACAGAGTTCTGAAACTTTAAGTATGTCTTTTGAAAATTCTGTCACATTTAGGACTTTGTGATACAATCAAAAAGCTGTGTGCAGCTAATTGGTCTACGCTTTCATTGGCATTCCAATTTCACATTGAATCCAAAGGAAATTGTTCCTTCCTTCTTTTATCCATTAGAGTCTCTAGTAGATGACTTTGATAATCAACACATCTTGAGGGAGTTCCTCTATCTCCACAGAGCTGGTGAGCTTTCTTGTATGGCCTACAGGTAATGATGGAAAGGCTCACAATTTACATGTTACATGAAATAAAACCCATGAAACAGCAGAGCATTCCTCAGCCCCCACAGACTTTTCCTTAACAGAGCTTCAGAAAGTAATAAATAACAGAAATATGTTAATTTCTACTATATTTCCCACACGGATCTTTGAGATTTAATCAGCACAGGGTACGTGGTCTCTGGTGGTGTATTAGAATTACAGCATCATTTGATCAATTACAACATCCATTTGGTCAATCAGCAGCTCATCAAACTGGACTTCACACCCTGTGAGTCTGGAGTATGGGGCTGCTTCTCATGACATCCAATATAAGGAAATTCCTTAGAAGAATTCAGAGGCAGAAACACTGTTAGGAGAAAAGCATTAATCTTCTATGGCCTGGGTTTGTATACTTAACAACTATGAAACAAAGGGAAATGGCCAAGCTGGCTTTTTTGTACATTTTCCAATAGCCAGATATTTGGCACCATAAATATGAAATGTGCAGATGACTGTCCGATAATGTCAGTATTTGTGATGATATTTGGGGTGGAGAGAACACAGTTTGTGCTGACAAGTATATTTTGGAACTTTTTTATTCATCTCTCTATGAAGTTGGTAGTCTAGCAGGTTTTCTTTTAAGTGGAAAAAAAATCTTTATAGAAAAAAACCAGGCCATAGTCAATTAAAACATAGTCGTTATGGTGCATTTATTTCAGATTGTTAAAACTGTCTATACTTCACAAAGATCCTCAGATTATTATTCAGAGAGGAAACAAGGATAAATTTTTTGTTTCATCATGTCCCATGAATAACCTGACCAGTGTAGCTTCACCAACCCCGTCCCATCCTTCACACTCACGATCCCTGCCTTCCAAACCAGTGGATAATCATTTGCTCTACTGCAGAGTCTGTATTTGTGGCTAAGAATGCAGGCAACTAGGTAGTTCAAGTCCCACGTGCCAGTACTGTGGTCTCCTCATCTTGAAAACAAAAGTAAGAGTAACATTTGATTCATGCATCTGATGATGTAAAGTGCCTGAGAAACTGTCATGAACATTCAAGGCAGTATCTCATGGTTTGGGAAGGTCACTGAAGCCAAATGATATAGCTGTGTCTTATGTCAGATGGCCGTGTACATTGGACATTCACCTAGGCTCTGCCCACCTCTACCCATTGCTCAAAACTTCCCTCTGTTTACTCAATGCTGAGTTCAGTTCACACTAGCTTAGATGGCTTTCCACGTATATAGTACAGAACAGTTCCTGCTTATGCTCCATGAGTTGACATTCAAAATTACATCATAGTCCCATGGCTATGACTTAGCTTTCTCAGTTAAGGCTGGAAACTTGACAGAGTTTATTACTGCTATTTCCACATGTATAATTTTAAGATGACACAACTTTTGGAAAAATAATTTGATTTGTATTTATGTGCATGTATTTGTGTGTGTGTGTGTGTGTGTGTGTGTGTGTGTGTGTGTGTGTGTGTGTGCACTTCTGTATAGCTGCATAAAGAGGCCAGATGAAGGCATCAGAGTTACTGGAGCTGGAGTTTAGCATGGCTATGAACCATTTGACATGGGTGATGAGAACTGAGCTCTAGTCCTCTGCAAAAGTAGAAAGCAGTCTTAGTGACTGAACTGTCTCTCCAGCCTCCTCCACATGTCTTTATTTAGTCATCAGACACTTTTATAGGCCATTATATTCAAGTCTTGGACTATCAGGAACATCAGATAGAAAACATCCCTGGATTCTACTTCTAAGGAAGATGGACAGGAATAATCAAGTAAGTAAACAGTTGGTCAGCCCAAGATTTTGGGGACCCTGAAGATGGGTTTTTCAACATATAATCTTAGGTGACTTCCTGATGATGTGTGTTAGATAGGAACTGGTTACAGAGAATCCTAGGGGAAGAGAGACCAGGTGAAAGAAACAACCATTGCAAAGTTCCTGAAGCCTATTTTTCTTTGGAGAGAAATAGGAGAAGTGAGACTTTATCTGCTTTAAGACTAAAGGTTAAGTCCCTCTCTTGCTGGCTGAAAGGAGTAGGGTACAGTTGTCAGGGCTGAAGGAGCAGTGTCTTCAATACATCAGGATCGTATAGTCAGAATGACAGTTGAGGACACTTCTCTCTTCTGCAAGCTGCACAAATGGGATTAATGAATGTGCCCTTCCATTCTTTTCTTTTTTTGTCTTTTTGAGACAGGGTCTCCCTTTAGTCCTTGCTGACCTGGAGCTCACTATGTAGACCAGGCAGGCCTTGAACTCACAGAGATCTGCCTGCCTCTGTCTCCCAAGTGCTAGGATTAAAGGCATGCACCGACACGCCTGGCTGCTTCCATTCTTGATACCTGATAAATCCTGTAGGGGCTAGATTTCAGGCAGATTTTTAATTGTAGATTTAGGAATTCATAATGGAAACAAAAATAGTAACCACTACATAAGATTTTGGTACCTAAGATCAGAAAATAAGTAGTTAGCACAGTAGCTTGTCTGACGTACACTCCGTTCCACTGTACCTCGTCTGCTTTCTCCATATCTATTAACTCAAATACAGAGAACCACTGCTCATGACTAGGAGAATGTGGTTGGGAGGGGCACAAAAGAAGGGAGGAACAGAAAATGCTGTCCTTACCCTTAACAATGATAGTCCAAATAAATGTATACACAAACATATGTACTTGACCTGTTTAATATAGTTATGTAGTCATCCTTAATTTACATTAAATCTACATGTGTTCATTATCAGTTTCCTGTGGTGCTAGAAAACAAAAAGCCATATCTAAATCTGAGTATCATCAATTTGTAATGTTCCACATAAAGTAAATTGAGTTAGTTAAGTTCCTGTGAGAATGGTGTAAAAATACATGGGACAGATGACAAGATGATTTGTCTGGTTCTCAAGAGCTCTTCTAAATGTGCATCTTGAAAACTTGGGTTGAAACCAATAAACTTCATGAGCTGTACCTGCTCCCATCAAGGGGACACAAAGGACCCCTTCCTTCTCCTTGGCAAAGTTGGGCCCCATTTTTCTGAGATGCCCCAATGTACAGGACAGAAGGATTCTTATGGCTGAGACTCACTGGCTAATCTCTGTTCCTCTTGATCCCAGCTCAGGCAAAGCTTTGCCAGATTCCAGAGGAAGGGAAATAGCCAGCAGGCTCTGACTCAGACTTCCATGGAAAAAACCCATTCATAATTCATTTTCTGCTTCCTTTAAATTTGGATGGGTTAAACAGTCAGTCACATTCAGTAAATAAGAAATTACTTGCACTAATATCTGCAACATTCTAATCATCTTCCCATTTCTGAAATCCATTTTAAGTCTTTTATCTGTATTACTGTGGAAAGGACATTGGTTGTGGATAAAGGAGACTCCATTTTAGAAATTCAACACTGCCACCCACCAATAGTGTCTTGGAGAAGACATTTCAATTTATTTTCTAGGGATTAAGGGTGTAGCAAGGCATTCCCCACAGGGCTGGGATGAGCACACTTTAGGATTCAGTGTAAACCCCAGGAATGAAGAGGTCACACAATAAACAATTGATGGTTCAGATATTTAACAGTACAGTAGGATTGTCACAGCCCTTAAGGTGGTATATCAGAGTTCTACCCTACACCAGAACAGATAAGATCTTGTGAGATGAGAACCATGCCTCCTCTATCTTATTTCTATATATTAAATATGAATTGTAACATACTGAAATTGTTTAATTATATCATTAAAAAGGTTTGAATTTCTCCATTAAATATATAAGGGAAAGCTTTTCAGTTAATGATGACCTACTGCTTTGGACTCTGGATGGGGAAGATGGCTATAAATGAGATTCCTCATAGCACCTTTCTCCTTCCTCAATCCCACCCCATTAGTTTCAGTTTCATAAACTTGGTAGCAACCTTCCAGTTGCCTTCAGCTTACAATTTTGTAGCAATCTGACACTCTGTGCAATCCCCCAAGGTGTTCTGTGGAAAGGCTGTCAAACTATTTCCATGTCTTTGTGTTTTCCTTCTGTAGCTTTGCTTTGTAATCATTTAAGAAAACCATTCTTTAATTTGTAACAAAATGTTTCAAGATGAAACATCAGATTTCAGGACTCAGCAAAAGCACTGGCATATGACCGAACCTTCTGTTCTGAATCTCACAGGGTCTGCCTTCTGTTAGATAAAGTTGTATTTGTGGGTGTTGTTATAGATTTTGCCTTTGAAAAAGAGGCTTCAGATTTGGCCTTAGGACATACTGTCATCAAGCTTGCTATCATCAGCTCTGTCTGGATTGTCTCCACACTTTCTGCCTTCCTCTCTTACCCTGTACCTTATTTGTGCTTCTGAAAAAGCTAGCTGTCTCACCTTAACGTGGTATGGCCCACAGAGACTACCTTTGATTACAGTGATATTTCTTCCACAACCCAACTTTATATCTGAGAGGTTGCCTTTATAGAACAACTTTCTTTTTAAATTTTTTTAAATTTTATTTTATTTTCGTATATGTATGAATGTACTATCTGCATGTAGGTCTGTGCACCCGTGTCGAGCACTGCCGCAGAGGTCAGAAGAGGGTGTCAGATTCCCCTGGAACTGGAACTAAAGATGGTTTTCAGCCTCCATGTGGGTGCTGGGGATCGAACCTGGGTCCTCTGCAAGAGCAGTGGGTGCTCTTAACTGCTAGGCCATCTCTTCAGCCCCTAGAACAAATTTCTATATATGCCTGTCACCTTCTCTGGGTTAGATAACCCTCCCTTATTTCTACAGTCAAAATAGATTGCTCAACTATCTTTGTGACTGGACTAAAACTTCTACAGAGCAAGGGTGGTATATGTTTTTCAATCCATAAGCAGATATCATGTAGCTATTTGGTGATAAATAAAAGCTTCTTATATAAAACTAATGGATACTATTGAAAAGAAAGCAAATTTTCCTACTATAATATTGTATTACCTTTGTTTCTTGTGATTCCAACAGCTATCATCAAAAGCAGCTTGTAATTTTTATCAGTGTGATGCTTATAGTTTATTTGTACAACATTACTATACAGATTTTCCCAAGATGATCAGTCACAGGGCTTTATTCTGTGTTTTCTTCATCTGGTACTGGTTACTAAGAACTAGACTCAGGGAAAACAGTGTAGCTCAGACCTTCTGTAGTTCCTATAGCATCACACAGAGAAATACGGTTCATATAGGAATTATTGTTTGAATTTTATTTATATTTAGAAATCCTCCACACAGAATGGGAAAGGAGTTTGGTTCTGAAGTGAAGCATAGGCATGCATGTGCATGCACACACACACACACACACACACACACACACACACAAGCAGATCTGAAAAACAGAAAGAACCACACTTGGTGTTTATACATATTTGCATGGCAAATGGAGGTCTCCGGTAGCTTCTGGTCTCCTGCCTATGTGTCTGATATTTGCATTCAATGCTGCTATTATTCAGTATGAAGAAATGGCAAGAAGAACTAATGATGTTGTTCCTCATTTTCATATTTTCATGTTGATTAATCTCTCTCTCTCTCTCTCTCTCTCTCTCTCTCTCTCTCTCTCTCTCTTTCTCTCTCTCTCACTGTTTAGGTGTTACTTGGAAGATGGAGCTTCAAAGGGCGCCTGGCTGAACCGGTCAAGCATCATTTTTGCTGGAGGTGATAAGTGGTCAGTGGATCCTCGAGTTTCGATTTCTACATTGAATAAAAGAGATTACAGCCTCCAGATACAGAATGTGGACGTGACAGATGATGGCCCATACACGTGTTCTGTGCAGACCCAACACACTCCTAGAACAATGCAGGTCCACCTCACAGTGCAAGGTATTGTTTCTAATCCAAATGTGCTACATTGGGAAGGTCGCAATTGAAATGTCTGATATCAAACTATAAACACACATTCCCCAAAATGCCACCTTGTATAATACTGTATGTAAAATATTGAAGAATGGTGTGATTTCCCTCTGGGAAGTGGCCTCCAACTGCCCTGTGTTTACTTGGATTTGAGACACAGTAAAAGTGCAGCTTTTGAGAGAGAGGTTAAATAGAGTTATTGGAAAGATATTTACAACCTGTTTTAGTTCAGATTTAATTTCAGTAGATAATAAATGATTATATCCAACTAATAATCTCCAAATGCATATGTGTTGTTCTTGAAGACTTCCATGTAAGAGCTCACATATACCCAATACAGATACCTTTTAAGAAAACATTCAACTCTAAGGTGAGACTAGAAAATGAATGTTTTTGTACCTTTAAATAATTTACTTGTTCTATAGATTTATCATGTGTTGGCTGTATGGAAATATTGTCTTCTCTGATACTGAAAATGACTTTGTAGTAATGCCAAGTAAAATCAGGAACAGATTATATGTCCGTGTGCTGTCCTTTCATGGATATTTATCGCCTAATGGAAAGTTGAGTTCAGTTTTACTATCTCTGAGGTTCTCCTTTAACAAGTCAGGCCGAATTTTAATTTAGGTGCATGGATTAATTATGCAACATTCATTCCTTTATATGAAATAAAAACTTTAAACACAGACTCAATTATTAGTAATATTTAATTTGTGTTAAGTTTAAACTTCCTTATACATTTAGCTTTAAGAAGAAAGTATAAAAAGAAAAACAGTGATTTGCAGATTGTTGCTGTGGTGAGGTTTATTATTCAAAAGTGCCATATGTAAGTAGATTAAGGTTTTCACAAGCATCGCCACTGTGTGTGTTGCTGATGTCCAATGACAGGCTCCTGAGCATTCCAGGTGAGTGCTTTACTTCTGACCAACACGTGGAGCCCAAGTCCATCTTTATAGAGATAGTAGCCAGGAACCCCTGACAATGGTTTGTCAGGTTTCAAACGTGGTAATGAAATTACTAAATGCAGATCCACTTCTTCTCTGCTCCCCACCTGATCTGTCCTCTTGTTCACTTCTCTGCCTCTTGACCTGAATTTCCAGGACAAAGACTATAAAGGATTTCTATTGTCTGAGAGAAAGTGTGTTTGGATAATACTCCATGAGAAGGGTGGCATGCAGACATTTGCTTCTATATTGCAAACTAGGTTCCCTCACTGTGATTCTCAATACTAAATATATCCTCTTTTCCACTTTCCTTCTCTCTTCTCCCATGTCACATGTTTATGTTTAAACCTGAAAATGGTATACATGCCCCATCTGAGCACCTGTTTAATTCCCTTGAAGTTTCTTTCCAACTTTGTATTCCATAGTCTGTTTAGCATAGTTAAACATTTTAAAGCTATTACATACCTTCTACGGCAGTACTAATGTTTGAAGGTCATTTGATGATCATGAACTTCTGAGCTGTTATGAATGTGCTTGTGGAATATTTCTATCAGTATAGAATTTTGTTCCTTTAGAAAAAGGAAATGTGTGATAATCTTTTAAAGGTATGTGGTTGAATCAAATTAAAAGCTAATAATTTTACAGTATTTATGAACATAATTACTTATTATAAGTTGATTGGCATGTGGCCCATTTTCCAATTACATTAATAAAGTTCAGGGCACACATTAATAGGCTTGTCAGTCAATTCAAGAACTAAATAAATGTCATAAAAAGGTAATCCTACTTGAGCTGCTTTGCCTCTCAATGAGAAAAGGTAAATGGATGCACATGGATGCTCAGGTTTATTTGGTAATTATGAAGTATATGGTATTTGCCTAATAATTTGTCATTCCTTTATCCACCAAGATGAAGAAACTTAGCAATTGAGGCAGGCTCTATTCATAACCCCTGCCAAACTCCCACTAATGAAGCTCAGCTTCAACTGGTGCAAACATGTACTCAGAGGGTGTAGATTCAAGAAATATTGTAGGAAGATATATCAAAGAGATACCTGTGAACACAGGAGCTGTACATGGGATTTGCTGACACTATCAGTTCCTTGGAATAATTTATATAAGTTAATGCAACAATAGAGAAGAACACTGGAGAAGTCAGTAGACCTGTATTCTGATCCTGAATTTGCCCCCATAAAACAAATAATTATCTACATTCTGACTACCAGCTTTCTCTCCTGAAATATGATTCAAGCCAGAAGACTGTTCATTTAAAACATCTAAATAATAAAAGCAAAAAGCAAGCAAGCAATCAGAACACTGCCCTTCTGGGATTGTTTCCTTCCTCCTTAAAACAGTTAAAGTCATTTAGGTTAAAAATGAAAATTATTCTGTAAATGATAATGAGTACTATGCAAATGCCTTTTTATGCCAAGTGTCTACTCATATTTATTACACTATAAAGTTTGTTTCATTTTGTATTTTTCCTTTCTTGAGTTAAACAATTTATGCACTTATAGAATTTAAAGGGTATAATAGTTTGGAGTTTGGTGTTAAGGTGGAAGACATTGGCTAATATATTCAGTAAAAATTAATTTCCTTTTGCTTACTTATAAATCAAAATCCCTAGCAGACCATGTCGTGCAGTACTGACTAGAGCAATCCTTCTTTTACATAAGTATACAAACTTTTAAGACTGAAAATTGATGATCATGATTGAGTCAGATCCCCCAATGCTAATGCTCAGACGACAGGAAACAAGAAATGTAAACAATGCTCTTTGGAATATATGACTGGCAGTATTCCTACTCTCAGCATTCCATACAAAGACAAATCCCACACTAAACATGGGTTTATGAGGCTATACCACTGTGAAGGTTGGTTTGTCTGTCAATGTGATACAACCTAAAATCACCTGGGAAGAGAATCTTCATGAGGATTATCTAAATAGGGGTAGCCTGTGGGTGATTTTGTAAATTCGATTGTTTAGAAAGATTGGGCCCATTGCAGATGACACCATTCCCTCTGTAGGGTCCTGACCGGTAGGAGGAGGTTGGCTGTGAACAAGCAGCTGAGGATTCTGGGTTAATTCTCTCTGCTCTAACTGTGGATGTGATGCGTCAAGTTCCTGCTTGACATAATGGGTGCTTTGTACCTAATGATTCTTCTCACTATGATCAAATATCTGAGAGATATGGATGTGGCACTTCAATCGTCACAAGTCTCAGGGTTATCCATCATGATGGGAAGTGTTTGGTGGCTCAAGACAGTTCACACAAGGCAACCAGTCCTCCCTAAGGACATGCTCCAAGGACCCGCTTTGTCCAACTAGACCCAATGCATGTTTACAACCTTGAAATAATGCAATCATCACTGAAAACACACTCAGACACACCCAACACCCCAAAATGTGCTTTACTGTCATTTTCTAGGGTAAGTAGACAATAAAGATTAACCATCCTAAGCCCACTCTGTCAACTTGAGACACAAACACACCACTTTTAAAGTATAACATGGATGGAATCCCTCAGCCCCAAGGGCACATGCCTATCTTTTAATGGAGAAAACATTCAGTCCAACTTCAAGAGACTCAAAGCCTTAACAATTTGAATGAACATTTACTAGTCTTTCAAAAGTCCAAAGTCTTCTCGGTCCCTTAAGGTAAACTATTAGTTCTGAGCTCCTGTAAAAAACACAAAGCAACAGGATATCTTTCACAGAGTAAAAATTTCCAAAACAAATGAACAGAATAACAGGGAAGGAGTGATAAAAAGCTGCACTGACACTCAGATGGGAAAACACTGACTCTTATCTCTGTGCCCAGCCTCCATAGTAGACATGAGGTCTGGTGCCCCATGGCCTTGATTTTCAGGCCATGCGGCCTCTCTATTAGCTTTGCACTTACTTCCTGTTGTTTACCAAGGAAGATGTTGGTTTCATTGAGAACTCTCCTCTTAGGCTCAATTATTTAAACCCTTGCTTATAACCAGAGTCTTTGAAAGTTTAGTCTTGCTGGAGTAAGTATGTCTTCCGGGGTGGGCTTTCAGAGTTCAGAGGCTGGTCCCACTTCCAGTTTCTCCCTCTTTCCTTATGGTGTGTGTCAGGAGATGTGAGCTCTCAGCTTCCAGTTCCATCCCTAGTGCCTTCTCTTTCCACAAAGCCTCCCTACCATAATCCACTCTTACCTCTCTGGGAAAAATAAGCCCAAAGAAAGTTTTCATTCTATTAATTACCTTTGAAATGATTTTTTTAGCACAGCATCAGAAAAGTAACTAATAAAGAAGGCATTTGCTGTTTCTAGCATCTCCACCTCCCTGAAGTCTCCATTGCCACGATCTGCTGTCCATTTGAGCAGTGACCAGCCGCATTAGTACTCTATGTACCTCAGCTTCTTAGGGCCTGAGTGTTGAGACTAGTAACACTTGCCCATAGGCAGCTCTACATCAGAAAGTTCATAAAAATTCCTGGTATTCTCAAGGGCAAGTCAGCTGAGCTGATAATTCCTGGATGGAACCTGCCATAGCTGGGGTCTGGCCAGTCTCAGGAGACCTGAACTCCACTCTCCTGCAGCCCCACTTCTAGTGCATAGATCCTCCTTAGTGGCACTGATCTCTTTACCAACCATATCCTCTTCACTCACGTACTTCAACTACGTATGTGACCACACTGAATGCCTTTCACCTGTTTGTGCTCTATATTTTGAACACAATTCTCACTGTAAACACAGCTAAAAAGAGTGAGCAATAACTATGGCACATTCCGGATGCTGTTATGATTGACATTCCCTTGACTTTTATTCGTAAATTCAATCTCATTCAAAACCTTAGGATATGGAAAATAGTCAATTTTTATTCTGTATTGGAATGTGAATAGTATTGTAATATGAATGAGTTTCATCCAAGTCCTCAGAGTTTTCATTCCCCTCTAAAACCTCACTGGGACAATGCTACTGTCTGATGTACTGTCAGTATTTTAGAAACCGAGCCCCTCATACATTACCTACTGTCTCTGCTGGCCTGTTTCTCCAAACTCTTCCAAATTCCTCCTGCCAGTGGCTCCTCAAGCTTCTGACTCCCCCCCCCCCCACTCCATTGAGGTTGCAGTGATGCCCTGACTCCTAGCATAAATTTTCCACAGTACTTGCCTCATTGCTGTGACCAAGTATCAGGGGCAAGTGAAGTGAGGAAGTATTTTGGTTTTCAGTTTCAAAGGTGTTAGTTTGTGATGTGGAGGATGCTTGGTGGAACCAAACAGTTCTTATCATGAGACAGAGATTCAGAAAATGGCCAGGATATGATTATTTCATTAGGACACATCCAGCGACTTATGTCTGTCCAATCATACATTTCATCATCTCCCAGTAAAGCCATAAGGTCATGAATCATCACTGAGGTGAATCATCACTAATTCTAACAGTCTCTGGAATCATCCTCATAAACACACCAAGAATTGTGTCCACTTATCCTCAAGGTGTTTGCCAGCCTCATCAAATTCCCCATTAAGATGAACCCGCCCTTTTAGGAAGCTGTATTCTAGTCCTCTGAGCAGCACACAGCTCTATGGTCCCAATGACTTCTTAAGTGTACTTGATTCCCCATGATATTCTTGCTTCCTAAGCTGTCTCTGACTTCCTAGAGTATTTGTGATGGGCTTCTCTAGCTGCTTGGAATGTAGTCAGTAGATCACAATCAATGGTGAATCCACTGGGAATAGCTTCAGGCTCAAAGAGACATTGTGCTAATGGTGAAGTCCTGATGAAAAGCCCCATAGTCAAAGTATGGTTTGAAGCAGTGGAAGTGAAGACTTTTTTCACAGCACACCTTGAGGTGGCCCACTTAGCTCAGAGCTTGGAAGTAGGCAGCTAACTGCTGTGTAGTGCACATACCAGCTCCAGGACTTGAGCTCTTCCTTTCTGTCTCATTCCTCTTTCTGCCACATGAGTCAATCACACGTATTTGCATATTAAATATCATATTTACATATTAAAAATCTTTCAGAATCCTGGCATGGTGAAGCATGCCTTTAATCCCAGCACTTGGGAGGCAGAGGCAGGCAGATCTCTCTGACTTAAAAGCCAGCCTGGTGTACATAGAGAGCTCCAGGATAGCTGGAACTAAAGGGAGTCCCTGTCTCAAAAAGACCAAATAATAATAATAATAATAATAATAATAATAATAATAAACTTTCAGAGATTTTACTCATTGAGGTCCTTGCTTAGCTTAGCCATTATTTTGAGACTATCTTTGTAAGTATGAAGACAGCAAACTCAAACATCATTCATTATTAATGTTCTGTTTATGATGGAAGGGATTTCAAGTGGCTTATAAAGAAGTAATCACTCTTCCAAGACAAGTAGAAGAAATAAGGGACATGATACCTAAGGTAGAGATGAGGTGCTCTCAGTGGTGGGGCTACATCATAAAATCCCTGGGATGGTTTATCCACGATTTCAGAGCTTCATAAAGTATTTAGCTCTGAGAGTCTTAGCAGCCAATACAGAGTGGAAAGCAAGATCAGTCACTCATTCCATGGTTCATAAGTTGAGCACATTTCTCAGTGCCCTGATCCCATTTCTCAGAGAGGAGAGATGTCTCTGTGAGTCATCACAGAATCACTGTGAAGTAAGGAAATTCCAACAGTATTGCTGGATGCACACAGCTCAGTCTCTAGATGTTCTTTGAAACATCTTCCAATATAAATTGTGTGGAGCAAAGTTTATTTAATGAACAATAAATTAACTCAGATATCACTTGAATAACATGTAGCTATCTTTTCCTTATTCCCTTAATATAAAAATAATTCATGTCTCTCACTCTTTGATGTATCAATTGCTTTATAATTAAACTTAGTGTCAAATATCAGAAATGTAATTATTCTTTTATACACAAATATAAATCCATATACTTTAAAGACCATAACTTCTTCATTTTTATGAATTTTGGAAATTTGACACCATGCACACCAGAACAGTGGGTCTCACATGTCTTTATCAGTTGAGTTGATAGGCACAGTCCAGGGTAGGATCTGTCTTTCCCAAAAGATCCAAAGTGGAAGACAGCCATAATACTCAGATAAGTAGGTGAAAGTACTGTGTACATAGGAACAGTAATTCAGGCCATTACTCTGCAGTAGTGAAGATTTAAAACTTTTCAACAAATGACAAGATGAGAACAAAGCAAGTTGTGAGGACTAAGGACAGCGAGCGCCAAGGAACCCAGATGCAAGAGTCCTGCACAGGACACTGACACCAGCCCTGCTCCATCATCCAGGATAAATTTATATGCATGGGAAAAGTCACAAGCATATCAGAATCCCAGGTTTGGACACAATCAAAAATCACAAAGAAATGTACAAAGCCTCCTAACACATGACCTCAATATTTTAATATGAAAGCAGTCAACAAGCTAAAATTAAAAAAATTAATGTTTCCACAACTTTGTTGTATATTATTAAATTACCCCCAAATCCTTTAGCTTTAAAGAATGTAATTTCATGAAGTACATGGAAGATAAAACAGTTACAACGTATAATCTTAGACAGATGAAAATGTGACTTAATGATGGTCTAGTTACCAGCAAAAATTAGGGGTACATCTGCCATATGACCTTAGGCTGCGTGTATAAATTTTCTTTATAGTTTATAACTGAGCGACAGAGGTAAGACCCTAGAAACACCTTGTGTGTGGTGATGTGTACCTGTCTTTGCCTGTGAAAAGATGCTTGCGCTTTTATCTTTTTAATATGGTTAAAAGTGATAAAATAATTGAGATAAGTATAAAATTTACCAACATTTCCCCCTGGTATTTTGTTGACTGGAAATATTTAAAATGTTAAAATAAATGAGTAGAATTATTGAGGTCAGATTTAATACCTACACTGTTTAGAATACTGATCCATAACATGAAATATGGGGATAAAAGTCTTTCATGTACATTTGTTGACCATATGTTAGGAAGCATATTACCCTAAATAATCACACAGATAAACTTAGGTACCTCATCTGTGATTAGAGAAGGTAAACATTTTTAGGTAATGACATACTGTAAACTATTAAAAGTTAAAGTGTTCTGGGCTGGGGAAATAGGCTAGCAGTTAAAAGCACCAACTGCTCTTGCAGAGGACCCGGTTCGATCCCCAGCACCCACATGGCAGCTAAGAACCGTCTGTAACTCCAATTCCAGGAGAACTACAGTTCCAGGGGAAACCGAGACTCTCTTATGACCTCTGAGGCATTGCACGACACGGGTGCACAAACCTACATGCAGACAGTACATTCATACACATACAAAAATAAATAAAATTTTTAAAAAAGAAATTTAAAAAGTTAAAGCGTTCTTAGGTGTACATTTTCTGCTTCCTTTCATACAACCCTTCTAATTAGAATAGTTATAATTATCAGGCAGGATACATAGATCGGCTTCTCAGAAATTCTACTTAATCCTATTTAGACACATTGACTGGGGCTATTGGTTTAACTAGCATAGCCCAAGAAAAAACTGAACCACCTTTTGTGTATAAAATTTTCATTCAAATATTGACTTTTATTCACAATATACATTCTTTTCTTCTAAATATTGTTTCTTTTTTACTTTATTTTTTTGAAAAATATTTGTTTTATTTTTATTAAAGGTATGTCTTTGTGTGTATGTACATGTAAGGGGGGGGGGTGCCCAGAGAAGCCAGAGGCATTGGATACCCAGGAGCTGGGGTTACAGGTAGTTGTCAGAAAAGACACTAGACCCTAGAACCAGGTACTAGGAACTAAAGTTGGTCCTCTGCAAGAGTTGAGACACATGCTCTCAGCTGAGGTGCTGTCTCTCCAGCTTGATCTTTCAGATTCTTTGAACTGGGATTCTTAGCCTTAGTTTTCTGTCATTGAGATAAAAAGAAAAAAGAAAGAAGGGGTAGATCTCAACAAATGATAATATTCTTCTAAAAAGCTTTTCTCTGTAAGTGTAGTGATCATATTTTCTTACTCAAAATGAGTACATGAAAATTTGATGTCTGATCCAAGCTCTGATATCAGAGAAATATCAATTAAAACTTTGTTAAAACCTATTAGGTACTAAGGCCAGACTTAAAGATATTACAAAAGTTGCTGCTGTTTTCTCCTAAGCCTTTGTTTCTTGAACTGAGCACCACAGTCTCATGTGGGAATCACAGAACTGAATGTGAAGGACAAGAAAATTTGCCAACTGAAGGCATTTCAAAATGTCCAGTTGACAAAAACAAAACAAAACAAAACCAATTCAAATCCAAATGTGTCGTGAATCTGAAGTGCTTCTGTCAGGGGTCGCCTGTGTTCCAACCACAGCTTCACAGAAGCCTTGGCTCTCAACACACTATGTACACTGTGTACTGTGCTTGCCTTCACACTGCACTAGGCCAAGGAAACTCTGCTCAGATTCCAGACTCCTGTACAACTTGATTTCCTACCACAGCACTTCAGAATGTCAACACCCAATTAGCTCATCTGTGGACTGAATTATGATAGAATGTTCAATTTAAAATGCTGTCTGCTGGGCTGGAGAGATGGCCTAGTGGTTAAGAACCGACTGTTCTTGTAGATGACCTGGGTTCTATCCCCAGCACCCACATGGCGGCTGAGAACCGTCTTTAACTCCAGTTCCAGGGGAATCCTACACCCTCTTCTGACTTCTGCGGCATTGCATGACACAGGTGCACAAACCTATATGCAGACAGTACACTCATACACATAAAAATAAATAAAATTAAAAAAAATTTAAAAATAAAAATAAAATGCTGTCTGCTTTGCTTGCTTGAGATTCATAAACAATTTTTAAAAACTAGAAAAGAATATCCAACAATTTATTAAATGGCCAGAAGCATTTTGTAATACATAATTATGTGAACACATATTCTCAGAACTTTGATTATATTCAAACTATCAAACAACTCTAAAAATAGTTGAAGATGCTCTAAATCCTGAAGTGAAAAAATTCCAGCAAGATTTAGTTCTTTACGGAAAAAGAAGCATACTCAGCTCATTAGAACACAAACTTGTTATAGTACTGAAAAGTAATAATAGCACATGCACATCAAAGAATTGCTTGAAAATAAATTTCTTTATAATTTATTTTTAGTATTAAAATAAAAAATATTGATAGATATTTAACTAATCTATATGCCCAGGGTTCTATAAAAGTTCCTCCAATAAACAGTGGTCTCAAAGGAAAAAGGTGTGAGAAGCATTTTTTAAATTATTATCTCATTTTCTAATTTGAAAAATTAGAAAACAGCAACTGAAATTATATAGATCGATATCACACTATCCTGCCTGTCATCTGAATCATGCTCTGTCATGGGTACTGCACAGGTCTGTCTTCCATGTGAGTCATGCTCTGTCATGTCTACTACACACTGCCTGTCATCTGAGTCATGCTCTGTCATGTGTACTGCACACTCTGCCTGTCATCTGAGACATGCTCTGTCATGTGTACTGCACACTCTGCCTGTCATCTGAGACATGCTCTGTCATGTGTACTACATACTCTGCCTGTCATCTGAATCGTGCTCTGTCATGTGTACTGCACACTCTGTCTGTCACCTGAATCATGCTCTGTCATGGGTACTGCAGATGACAGACTCTGCCTGTCATCTGAGACATGCTCTGTCATTTGTACTGCACACTCTGTCATCTGAGTCATGCTCTGACATGTGTACTGCAGACTCTGCCTGTCATCTGAGACATGCTATGTCATGTGTACTGCACATTCTGCCTGTCATCTGAGACATGCTGTGTAATATTGACTGCACACTCTACCTGTCATCTTAGTCATGATCTGTCATGTGTACTGTAGACTCTGCCTGTCATCTGAGTCATGCACTGTCATGTGTGCTGCACACTCTGCCTGTCATCTGAGTCATGCACTGTCATGTGCGCTGCAGACTCTGCCTGTCATCTGAGTCATGATCTGTCATGTGTACTGCACACTCTGCCTGTCATCTGAGACATGCTGTGTCATATTGACTGCACACTCTGCCTGTCATCTTAGTCATGATCTGTCAAGTGTACTGCAGACTCTGCCTGTCATCTGAGTCATGCACTGTCATGTGCGCTGCACACTCTGCCTGTCATCTGAGTCATGCACTGTCATGTGTACTGCACCCTCTGCCTGTCATCTTAGTCATGATCTGTCATGTGTACTGCACACTCTGCCTGTCATCTGAGACATGCTCTGTCATGTGTACTGCACACTCTGCATGTCATCTGAGTCATGATCTGTCATGTGTACTGCACACTCTGCCTGTCATCTGAGACATGCTGTGTCATATTGACTGCACACTCCGACTGTCATCTTAGTCATGATCTGTCAAGTGTACTGCAGACTCTGCCTGTCATCTGAGTCATGCACTGTCATGTGCGCTGCACACTCTGCCTGTCATCTTAGTCATGATCTGTCATGTGTACTGCACACTCTGCCTGTCATCTGAGACATGCTCTGTCATGTGTACTGCACACTCTGCCTGTCATCTGAGACATGCTCTGTCATGTGTGCTGCACACTCTGCCTGTCATCTGAGACATGCTCTGTCATGTGTACTGCATACTCTGCCTGTCATCTGAGACATGCTCTGTGATGTGTACTACACACTCTGCCTGTCATCTGAATCATGCTCTGTCATGTGTACTGCACACTCTACCTGCATCTGAGACATGCTCTGTCATGTGTACTGCACACTCTGCCTGTCATCTGAATCATGCTCTGTCATGTGTACTGCACACTCTGCCTGCATCTGAGACATGCTCTGTCATGTGTACTGCACACTCTGCCTATCACCTGAATCATGCTCTGTCATGGGTACTGCACACTCTGCCTGTCATCTGAGACATGCTCTGTCATGTGTACTGCACACTCTGCCTGTCATCTGAGACATGCTCTGACGTGTGTACTGCAGACTCTGCCTGTCATCTTTGTCACAGATTTTGTGTAGTAGAGAATTGCTCGCAGCAATTTTGTGGTAAAAGTAAAGGGAAAATGATGAGGCCTTAAAGGAAGCATTCGCCCTGTTCTAACAATTAATGCTGCACAGCAGTTCTGTGGATCTTCTGGACTTAGGTGGAAGGTTGGCAGAGTGACTGGGGCAAAAGTCATGGGCTGTGTAGTTTGTGCTTAGTGTGGAGGAGAATCTCTGCAGGGCTCCTTCCTTCTGGTGTCAGTCTCATTGGTAAGGAGGGAATAGTAAGGAAGCTGGGAGTGGGCATGTAGGACAGAAGATGGACAGTGCACATGTTCTCTCTGAGACTAATCAAAGAACCTTTTACTTCTGATAGCACAAACTTCGTAAGTATGAATATCGCACAGGTTGGCACCTCATTCAGGTTCTCTCGAGCTTTGTGTTCCTGAACCTATCTGAAAACTTTGAAGAGAAGTGTGAGCCCTGTTTCTAGTAAAATCCTCATTCCTTAATGTTCTCAGCCTCCATCTGCACATGGTTCCAGCATGCTGCACTAAATCCTTGGACAGAACTTGAAGAGGAAAACTGAGTACTAAACATTCTGACTCCCAGATGTCCTGGACACAGCCCGACAATGTTCAGGCTTCCACAGTGGTTGGTTGGTTGATTGGTTGGTTGGCTGGCTGATGGGGACATAAGGTACATTGTTCTTTCTTTCCTGGCTTTATGCCAGGCCTTTGCTTAAGCTGTGCCTTAATGTACTGATGCTATCAGTACCAGGAATGCTGACATAACAAGAAAACATTTAAATTCTAAGGATTAGTTAGGAATTTGTAACTTCGCTGCTTATTTTCTTTCTAGGTCCTGCCATCCTGATCCTGGGCTAATCCCCATGTATTTGCAAATACAGACAGTATTTGCATGTGGTAGTCAAAAAATAATAAACCAGATACCAGCATTTTAAAAAATTGTCCTAGCAATGCTATTTTGAGGGGGAAACATCTGCTTTACATGGGACAGGAGTTATCACCTCACAACTGAGAGAGTCCTAGAACCAGGGACAAGGAAGAGATTGACATTTGAAAGGGGCCAAGCACTAACAACTAAAATTTCTCTCAGGTATTTTACTGATTATTCCGGGTTTTGATTTGAGGAAATGGGTGGTGGGGCCCCTAACAAAGAGGGGAGGGAAGCTGAAGAAAAGACAGGATTCAGAGCTGTTTGTAACTGGGAAGTCAGGAAAGGCATTCACATGGCTACATGTGTTTCCCTTGCTTAGGGTCCCTTCAAGTGACAGAGCCCACTCTTACAGCCTCAGTGAGAAATGTGCCCTGCTGGCTCATGTATCTGAACACTCAGGCCACAGCTGGGAGTGCTGCTTGGAGACTCACTGGAGGAAGAGGGTCACAGGGGTGGGGGAATTCAGCCTTTATGGTCACACCCCAATTCCTGTTCACTCTCTGCTTCCGGAGAGCCCTGCATTAAACCCTGTCTTTACCACATGATGGGTTGTATCCCCCAAGAACTGTGCTAAAAGAACCCCTTTCTCTACTGAGTTACAAGGCATTTAATCACAGCGAGGAGAAAGTACCAAGGCATCCACTTTATTGGAAATGAAGGCTGTTAAGTTTATCGAAGAGCTGTGCTGCCCTCTTTCTTTCAATACCTGCAAAATGCCAGTAACTAGAAGCTGCACACTTGCAGTCCTTGTTTCACTCAGCAAGAATCTTCATGTGACGAGCTTTCATCTTCTGAGAAGGAAATTACAATGCCAGTGCTCTGGTTTTGCTGTGAAACTTGAAGAAGAATTAGATTAGAAAGACAGTCTCACAGTGGCTGAGTTACAGAACATAGCAATAATGTTACTCCTTCCTCTTTCTAAAGCTAGTCATGTGTAGACAAGTCCTTTTGTCTTTCTCTCTGTGAATTAGGATGTAATTGATATAGCTTTCATTGATTTCCAGGGAATTCCATTTATGACTATAGACAATAAAGTTAAACTCTAAAATATTAGTAAAATTAATTACTGTCTCTTCTCTTGAGGAAATTCTATGTGAAAAAGTGATACATTTATACCGATGTTAATGCTTGGAGCTAACTGGAAATAATTCCATATTTTTGAAGGCTAATTGCTGTTCTAAAATGGAAAGGTGCTAGTGTGCACCAACCCCAGCCTGTCTGCCCTCGTGCCCGCTCTCTACTCTTCTTCTGCTGTGCTCTACATCTCTCTTGAGCACATACCCCAGATCTGTTTTCCAGTTTCCCACAACCTTCACTCAGAGTGGGAGATACTGGCAAGAGGCTTGCAGTGAGGTGGAGAGCTGTGGGGCCGCTCCCTACCTCCTTGCCACGGGCATGGGCTCCCGGAACGCTGTGCTGCACCAGGCCTCCAACTGGACTGCTCCAATGACCTTGGGCAAAATTGACTGAGGAGCTGAGGATGAAAAGATGGACAGGTCTGAGCTCTGGGCTTTGGCCCGGATGCGTCCCTGCAGGAATGTGCAGCAGACTTGTCTCCAAGTTCCATTTGACTTCCCTTGAACACTTGTCTTTACAGTTTTTCCTCTTTTAAGAAACAACTCCATTTTTATTTGAAACACTCAGATTGGTTCTTCTTTGGCCAAATGACCCCTGACCTAGAGTGATCTTCCTAAGTGTATCCTGCCTGAAAATCTTCTCAACAGGTAGATACTAAGCTCTGCCCTCCATATAAGTAACCATTTTAGTGAAAGATAACTACCACTTTATATTCTTGAAAAATATTTCCTGTTCCTGAATCTAAGAAGCAAAGTTTAAAGCAAATCTTAAAATTAAGTACTCATATGTTGAGATCTCAGATTTACTAAACTAATTATTGGAAATTAAGATAAATGTGGGAGGGAAGCTAAAGTATGCATAATTATTAAATGCTGGCATTTATGTGAGCCTTGGGCTTCTCTTTATTAGCTTTTTGGAGATAATTATCATTAACATTTCCGTTGAATCTTTAATGAATTTCTGAGCTGCAAAAACATCATAGAACGAACAGGGAGAGAAATCTTTCATCATCCACACAGACCAGCTTTAAGAAAAGCATCCCGTGGGAAGCCTGTGCAGTGTGACTGAGCATTTACCTGGGAGCTGGGAGCTGACCAGCTGTACCTGTGCCTTGTGGGTAACTTAGTGAAGAGAAAGTTGGGGGTTTGCTGTGGTGTACCAACTGAGCTGGGGCAGTAGTTTTTTGTGTAAGCAAAGAATAGTTTTTGGACAATTTCTTGCTGGCCATTTATTGTACAGGTACTGAAGCACAAAGATCAGGAAGTAAACATTAATTTTTCCTTTTAAGAAACTCATAATCACAGGGACTCCTGGAGTTGGAGGTAACTGAGGGAACTACCTTGAGCTGAATCTGGCAGTGTAACTGCAAGGCTCAGGCAAGTGACAGCCCTCTTTTTCCTGGAGAGTCATTGTGATGAGTTCGTTAACCTTATACCTCCTATCAAAGAAGGCTTATCTAGATCATGCTGGCCTGTGGGCCTGTCTGTGAAGGATTGTAGCAATCGGCTTAGCTGATGTGGAAAGATGGAGCTTGGAAGTAGACAACACCATTTCCCAGTTTGGGGCCCTCAGCTGTATAAAAATTACAGAGAGCTAGTCAACCACGAAGTATGCATTCAATCCTCTTCGCTCTTAGCTATGGATGTGACTCCCTCAAGCTCCACCAATGTGGTTTCTTTGCTCTGCTTGACTGTGGCTTGGAATTGAGAGTTGAAATAACCCCCTTTCCCTCTTAAGTTACTTTTTCAAGGTATTTTATCACAGCAACATAAATAAAACTAAAATAGTCATCATCATCAATATTTGGAGTAAAATTATTGGAAGGGAGAAGGGCTTGATAAGCAATGTGATGATCATGCTTTAATTTGAGTAGAATAAATTTAGGGTAAAAAGTCCTGAGGAGGAAAAAACACTTGGGAAAACACAGTGCCAGTCTGCTTGTACTAAGTGTGGAGTAAAAATGAGGTTATATGCAATAGAGGTAGAGGATGATGTCGGGTAGATCAGGGCTGGCAGCATAACTCAGTGGGCAAGGAGAGCACCTGCCATCAAGTCCGATGATCCAGGATTCATTTCCAGAATCACATGGATGGAGAAGATAATTGACACCCCCCGTTACTTCTGCTCTGACCTTTACATGTGTGTTATAGCACACACATACACACACACACACACACACACATCCACAGGCATAATCACACACAGTCACTGTATTAATCACTTTTCTGTTGCTGTGATAAAACCACCATGTCCAAGGGAACTTATAAACGGAAGAATTTATTTGAGCTTACGATTCATGGTTCCAGGGAATCAGAGTCCATTGTGGTGGGAAGCATGGTGGTCAGGGCTGGAGCAGGAAGCCAAGGGTCACATCTCGCAATGAGCACAGGAAGCAAAGAGAGAGAGAGACTGGAGACCCTGAGGCTTGTTAAACTCACTAAGCCTGTACCCAATGACGTACTTCCTCCAGCATGGCCATACCTTCTAAGACCTCCAAGAACAGTGCCACCAACTGGAGACAAAATGTCTGAATACTTAAAGCCTATGGGGGGCACTCTTATTCAAACCACCACACTCACACAAAGCAATAAGTTTATGTAAGAAAAAATTTAAGAAGAAAGATACACACTGTTTTTAGTTGTATCTACTAGTTGTCCGAAATCATGTAATGTTACTGATTCTTTTGCATTGCTGTATCTATGACAATTCATTTGGATTATGCTGCATCAGAGTTGAGGCCCTAGCTTAGTAGATGCTCCATTGAGTTTTGTTTTTTTTATTAATTTTATTTATTTCTGTATGTGTATGAATGTACTGTCTGCATGCAAGTTTGTGCACCCATATTGTGCAATGCCGTGGAGGTCAGAAGAGGGTATTGGATTCCCCTGGAACTGGAGTTCTCCTGGAACTGGAGCTTCAGACGGTTCTCAGCCGCCACGTGGGTGTTGGGGATCGAACCCGGGTCTTCTGCAAGAGTGGTCGGCGCTCTTAACCTCCAGGCCATCTCTCCAGCCCTCCATTGAGTTTTAGTCAATAAACTTGACCTTCACACTTCACCTGTTATACAATATATTTTGAACAAATAGTGCAGTGAAGGGAAGTGACCTCTTTGAATAGTGAACTGGGGTTTGAGTGACCAAGACCTAAATGTCAGGAGAACAGCACAAAGCAAAAACTATTATTTTGAGATTCAGAACACTTGGCTTTTTAAACACACAGAATTCCTAAGGAGAATTTCACCAGAGAAGCTGTGTGTATTTTTCAAAGTAACATAAATTTACCCTGGAAGCTTTTGACCTACTAATAATTTCTGTGGATAGCTACTTTAAAGGTCTATCCCGAACAAAAGGAAAAATGATCTGAAGTGTTTATTTAAATAGTGGACAGGCCTCATGCCACACTGGAGCACCTCCTGGAAGGTAGGTAGCAGACTGCCTGTACTCACCTGTCTCTCATGGAGCGTGTCAGCCCTGGACACCTAGGAGTGATTAGTACTGAACTCTGAAGGAGACGCTGTCCTACTTTCTAACATTCAGCATGTGTGAAGATTCCTGCAAGGCTTTTTTGTTCCCAGCTTATGCAGCCTCCTCAGCTTTGACTGTATGATCTGTTCATCTTTTAATATCGCAGTATATAATGGTAAGGTTTTCCTGAGACACAAATTTCTGTACCCACTGAGTGTTCTTCAGGATTTAAGTGAAGAGTTCAAAGCAAAATCATCTTCTCTGCTTGTCATTGGAGATGAAGGTATCAAGCTTCCACCTTCCACAAGAAAGTGTATCTGTTGTATTTACTACTAAGTGTTTTATTCCTCTTTAAGCTAACCAAATATACCAGTTTGATTTAATAGCTTGCTAATTTTCAGATCTCTCTTCATACAACTGATGTACTTAAGCTTATGTATCACCATATTTATAGGTCACATCAGGCACCAAGTACTAAGCAGAGCACAGTCCCAACGGGGCCTTGGTGCTGGCATTATATAAAGTACAGAAGGGAAACACGGAGTGAGAACGAGAGAGCCAGAGAGTCCCTGTGCATGAAGCTGCTCCACCTGACCCTCCTCATCAGTCAAATGATCAGAAATCCCTTCCACTCCAGCACCAGAGAAACTTCTTACTTGGCTCCAGAACCAAGGCGTTACATTTGGCTGAATAGAAATCAGTACACTCACAAACATCCTGTGTACTGAAAAGTCAGAATACATTGCATTTTGAATTCAAGGATCTCAGTGCTTTTGTGATTAGAGATGGTATCTCTAGATTTTCATGGTTCACAGTGAATAAATGGTGACTTTAGGAATCTCCAAGTCACCTGGAACTTTGGCACCACTTTGTCTCCTACTGTTCTGTGGTAAGACAGAACCTAAGACACTGTTTCTAAAAAGACTACTTATTTCTTTAAACTTATTTTAAGTGATTTTTTTATAACTACAATATTAACAATGACTTACTGAATCATCAAATTGCACAAAATGGACCTCTCAGTATATGACTTACATTTAAAGAAAGCTCTATTGGAAATGGTATAGTTGACATGACCAGAAGGCTAAAATACTTTCATATATAAAAAGCATGACTGTGTCAATAATCAGAGCAAGAACAAAAAAGTCATTGAGTCCACCGAACTAAAAACAAACAGTGTTCAAATTCAATGTGAAATTTTGAAATCTTTGGAACTATTCAAAAGGGAAACAGCAAAAGTCTCAGAGACTTTATGAGAGAAAGAAAGCAGAAGAGGAGAAGGAAGAGGAGGAAGAGGAGGAGGAGGAGGAGGAGGAGGAAGAGGAGGAGGAGGAGGAGGAAGAAAGATGAGGGAAAAGAGAGTGTCAGTGACTTCATGTCACAAGATAGCAAGGGGATGCTTAAAGTACGAGTGTCTAAACAAAAACCTCTACACTTCTATATGAAAGATGAAGATGATATAAGCTTCGAATGATAAATGGAGGTGCTGCACATACAAAATCCTATGAAAAGTGGAAAGATCACTGGAACAGTGGTAATTTAGGGACTTTCTCATTTCCAGGCCCCAAATGACATAGGCAGCAGCAGGTGCCATGTGCTTCAGAGAATGTGATGTACAAGAACACATCCAGCTAGGGTATTGTGGGCTGCACACATCCAATTCATATCAAACATGTGCAATAGACTTAATTTTTGTGAATTCCCAGTAACTCTGATTTGTGTGGGCTTTCGGGGTCCTTGTGAGTAGCCTTTGTCAGCTATCAAGTCTTTTGAAAGACCTCCAACAGACATGGTAAGCCTTGGCTGGCAGTGTCCCGGAATCCCTGAGCAGGTAGGATTTCCAGGCAATTTATGTGCTTACAGCCAACAATATTGCACCTTATTTACTTCTTCTGTTAAATTCAGGAGAAAAATAAAAAAAGTTTGATTGTGTGTATTAGTAACAAATCAGCTCAGTTTTCATTGTTGAAGTAAAGTTTGGATGATATCTTTCCATGAGACTGGTCCCAGCATAGATCTGAACACACAATGTATTCCTATTGGCATAATGGCTTAAAGGTTCTGCCTCTGTCTCTTTTTTTTTTTTGGTCTTTTCAAGACAGGGTCTCCCTGTAGCCCCAGCTGTCCTAAAACTCACTCTGTAGAACAGGCTGGCCTTGAACTCACAAAGATCTGCCTGCTTCTGCCTCCCAAGTGCTAGGATTAAAGGTGTGGGCCATGCCTGGCCTGTCTCATTATAGGGCCCAGAAATCAGCTCAGAAAGGGTTAACTTTGGCTCAAATTTGGCAACTCAGATTCATATTCTAGGTGGGCCACAAGCTCTAGTCTCAAGGGCCAGAAATATCTCACAATCTTCTTACATTGTTCAAATTAGAATGTCTTTGTTTCAAATTTAGCAATTCTTATGTTAATGGGAGAAAATGTGGTATTGTCATCAGCTCTTCACAAAGAAGCTTTTAGTACTGAGGGATCAGAGACAAGCTGGGAAAAATATTGTTTACCTTGCAAACCAAGAGGTAGACTCAGTCATCACTGTTCCCCTTCCTTTTCTTTAAAGGAAGAACTTTGTATTGTTAGACTTTGTAATCATGTGATAATGACTCGAGAATAATGAAGGAACATTGGGAGTGGTAGCTTAACTTTTGTACTGTTTATATGTCAGCCATTCCTTGGTTGTAGAAGATTAGAAAGTGCTGAACGATTAGAAATAAAATACTTGAAAATTAAGTTAGGATAAAATAATTGAAAATTGTAATCAACCAAGGAAGGCATGTCATCCTGAAAACACGTCATTGGGCATTGGCTTTTCTTTCTGTGATCTTCCCAATACAAGACAGCATGGAAATGGGAGTTTTGGATGTAAAGCCGGCATGGCTGCATTGTTTTGTTCTGTATGGTGAACAGCAGAAAATGTGGAAAAGGATTGTCTTCACAGTTTAGTGAGTTCGTGAGCTTAGAATGCATTAATTTATGTTTTAATGTGTACTGGTCAAACTGACAAGGGCATCCCCAGAGAACTGTGATGAGTCACAGACATCAAACAATTAAAATCCATGTGGACAAAAGGTTAGAGAACAATATTTAAATGAAAAATACAGAATTAGCATAAAATATAGAAAGATGTTCAGTCTGATAGTAAATTGATATATGTGTACATATGTGCATACAGAAGAGGGCTATAAACATACCAGCATCTTCTATGGATCATCTGTCCTCTGTCTATCATCTGTCATTTATCTATCTGCCAATCTGTTGCCTTATTTTTCTCTGCCTATCTATAAATCTATTATCTATCATCTATCAACTCTATCTTCTAACCATTTATCTATCTAATATCTGTTAATCTATACTTTGTAATAAATATATTCTTAAATATATTTCTGGGAAAGATAATTTCAAAACTGCAGAAATACCAAGCATTGAAACATTCTTCTCCCCTTTAAAATGCACATACAAAAAAGTGCATAGGATTCTGTAAGGAAGAGTTTTATAGCATAAGTCACCTTTTTACTAAATAGCCACAACTTGGTGAAGCACTGTGTACTCCTGATTTTAATTCCTTCTGGGGCTGATAGCTCCCAAACAACCCTATTCACATGAAGCTTAAAACCCACCCTTCATCTTCATCCATGTCTTTGGTGGAAGGTGATTTCCATTATTTAGACTAACTCCATGAGGACCAGTGAATAAAGATCTTATAGGAATATGAGAAATGTCAAGGGGAAGCTACTGTCCCCATCAAGGAAGCAGTAGATGGAGAGGGGTCTATATAGGTGTCCTCTTCCTCTGCCCAGGGCTCTTTCCACTGTATAGCACTCAACCATATTTTGGCAATCACCTCAGTATACAATGTACTAAACTATCTTATCTAAATTTGAGAGAATGACAGTACTCTACAAGTAAACATACACTTTAATCAAATGGATTAATGGAAGATCTACAGTTGCCCAATAAGACATTGCCTTCCTTTTCTTCCCTAAGTAACACAAGCAGATTGGCATTTGTCTTACCAGAGTGGTATTAGCAACCATGTTTCTGTTTGCAATATCTGAATTCTGGACTAGAATCCAAAGTAACATTCTCTACAGGCTAATGATTTTGCCAGATGAACCAAATGTAACTTTGAATGAAAAATGTTCAATTAATGAATTCATAGAAAAACTTGCAAAACAAACATAGAATTGATTTCCAAGTCAAAATACCTGAACCTACATTCCTGTCTACCATGACTAACAGTTGTCCTCAACAAACAGGTACAAGGCTCGTGATCAGTCAGTTCAGGGTTTGCTGATGATGCTTCTATGTGTCTAAACATTTTGTTGACCCGAGTTGCAAACCTGGTGAGTACCCAAAGCCTTTCCGGAGTTTTCTGGTTTTGAAATGTCCCCACAGCTGTTACAGATGTTCTGGAATCTAAGTCAGTAAAACAGTGATATTGATGTTGTACTTAAATTGCTTCACCAGAACCTCTAGAGACTAGTTGCCAATGCACATTCAAATTTCACAGGAAGTTAGAGCTGGAGAGATGGCCCAATGGTCAAGAGCACTAGCTGTTTTTGCAGAGGACATGGGTTTGTTTCCCTCATGACAGCTAACAAGCCTCTATAACTCCAATTCTTGGGTATCCAACACCTTCTTCTGATCTCTGTGGGTGTTGCATAAGTGTGCTTACACACATACAGCCAATAGGTTTGTGGTGGTTTGAATGAGAGCATCCCCCAGAGGCTTCAAGTATTCAGACATTTTGTCTCCAGTTGGTGGTGCTGTTTTGGGAGATCTTGGAAGGTGTGGCCATGCTGGAGGAAGTACGTCACTGGGGACAGGCTTAGTGAGTTTAACAAGCCTTGCAGGCTCCAGTTGCTCTCTCTCTTGACTTCCTGTACTCATTGCAAGATGTGAAACTTGGCTTTTTGCTCCAGCCCCAGCCACCATGCCTCCTGCCACATGACTCTAATTCCCTGGAACCGTCAATTGTAAGCTCAAACAAACTCTTCCTTTTATAAGTTCCCTTGGTCATGGTGGTTTTATCACAGCAACAGAAAAGTGACTAATACAAGATTCATACACATAAGATAAAATTAATAAAATATTTTCAACAAAATTTGTTGTCACTATTACTTAGCTGACTTTTCATGTCGAGATGGTGGAGATAAATTGAATAAAGCCAAAGGATATTCTGAGGCTGGAGAGATGGCCTAGTGGTTAAGAGCACTGACTGCTCTTGCAGAGGACCCGGGTTCCATCCCCAGCACCCACATGGTGGCTAAGAACCATCTTTAACTCCAATTCCAGGGGAATCCGACACCCCCTTCTGACCTCTGCAGCATTGCATGACATGGGTGCACAGCCTACATGCAGACAGTACATTCATACACATAAAAAATAAATAAAATTTTCAAAAAGGATATTCTGTTTTCCTCCTTCTACTAGCTTCATTTCTTTTTTATCTTTTTGAGACAGGGTCTCCCTGTAGCCTCAGCTGTCCTGGAATTCACTATGTAGACCAGGCTGGCTTTGAACTCACAAAGATCCACCTGCCTCTGCCTCCCAAGTGCTACGCCCGGCTACTAGCTTCATTTTTAATCTCCTTATGATGTCATTCTATCAGCCCTAATCCTTTGATACACCAGGCTGACTCAGTACCAACAGAGTAAACCTCTGTACTATTTATAACTCAGTCAAAAGCCACAATTGATCACCTCCCTTAAATATGTTTAGTATTTTTAATATACTGTTTACTATCTTTTAGAAGTTAGGAACACCTTCAAACACTTCCTCAATATTAATATATTGATTCAGTCCTCATAATGTTTGTGAATTCTAATTTATTTTCCAAATCTACCCAAGACAGATTTCCTTTTAGAACTAACAAAATAAATCATGAAAATTTGTGTAAAGTAGAACAAAATAAATATTCAAAAAGACTTTTAAATCTGTACAAACTCCCTTTCCAGTCAAAATTGACAATTCATTACTCTTTTAAATTGCAAGCTCTTGAATAGGATGTCAGTTTGGGTTATAAAATTACCCACCAGTGCCAGCTCTGCCATCATCTTGTCCTCATTCACACAAAAGAGAAGAGAAAGAGAGAAATTTCTCTTGAATTTTGAATTGTTGTGGAGATTAACAAACAATAACAAACCCATCACAATCCTGGAACACGAAGACCATTAAGTGCTATGTTTAAATTCTGGAAGCATCTGTGAAGAAATACAAAACTGAACTTTCAGAATCCTGGCCAGTTTCTCTGAACTTCTCCTCTCCCAGTCCCTTATTGCCTTTCCTGACTGGTGGAATGTTCTTTATGGAACTAAAGCCACCATCCATTCCAAATGGCATCCTACTGACATGTCACTACCAAGCAGCATGCAGCAGGGCCTTCGTGAAGCACTCTATGTAGCAGACCACTTCTTTCATCTTTGGGACTGTGCCTCAGAGGCTCATAGCAATGATTTAATTATTTTTAAATTCCCACAAGCCATCCAGTGGGAGTTCCTGTGTCTCTGCCATCAGAGCCCTGGACTTATTGTTACATTGGGAGTTGCGTGTTTAAAACCTGAGGGATTTCAAATGACTTACATTTCATCAACAATTTCAAACTGAGCACTATTTAAAAAGATGTATGCATTAATAAATCATGCCTAATTAGTGTAAAAACACAGAAGGAATCATATTGGTCTAACAACCTATTGACAGATTACACATACAGAATCTCTACATGAGTCTATGTGCAAAACTGAAGGCTACATAACAAGAAACAGTTCCAGACATAAGAAACCTTCCTTTGAGTTGTTGACCAGGGTAGTGTAGTCCAAGAGACACTCAAAATTACACAGGTCATAGCCACAGCCCTTGTTTGCCTCCCAGAGTTGAAGGAAGACCCGATTGCTGAAGACAGGACATGCTTTGGAGCCTGGATTTGGAGGAATGGAGCTGGAACTGACCTGGAAGCCACTTCCCCTGAAGGCTGGCTCTCATAGCTGTGGAGACCACTACGCAAGCTGCTAAGGGAGAACATAAATCCATGCATGGTCCAACACCAGTTTTAAGACCAAATATCATCAAAAACTGGCAAGTATTTGACATTGGTGCAGTAGTGGGACTTTTTATCTTGGGGGCGATCAGCAGCTACCTAATTGTAGGAAGCTCATGTGTGGTACTGGAAATATAGCCAAATATACATAGATAGAGAGCTCATAGATCTTAGAGAAATCCCCAAGGCTGTCACATCATTCAATTAATGTAATTTCTTACTAAATGCAAAATACATACCCATATATTTAAAGTCATGTATCCCAGTCACCACTCAAAGAACATTTTTTTTGCACCAGAGACTATTTCAAAATACTACAACTGCTCACACACAGACATTATCTGTGAATTTCCTAAGCCTAAGCAGCATATCTACAATGCAACATTTATATCTAAGGCTCACACAGTATAGAACAAGTGGGTAAAGAGTACATTAATGAGTCTCTCAACTCTCATTAATGAAGTTGCCTCATGCAAAAGAAGGCCAGGAACACAAAAGGTCACAAATGGCCAAAGTGTGGAGATTGGGAGTCTACAGGATGTGGGGTTTTTGTACAGGACTCCTATTAATCTTCACTCACCAAGGGCTCAAGGACCATTGAGGAAGAGGGAACTCAACAATTGTAAGAGCCAGGGAGGAGGCCCATGACCATACAGAAATGGAATCCTACAAGCTCCTGAGACTCTGCACATATGAACCTCCAGCAATGGGATCAGAATGCATTAAACCCATGCAAACTCAAGTAGACAGAAACCTAGGATGCAACTGGGCAAATGCGCAGCAGACCCCAATATTACCTGAAGAAATATTGGCAGCTGATTACTATTGCATAAGAAAGAGCTCGTCTTGCTAAATTGAGGGACTTTGGATGGGCTGACTAGACCTCAGTGAATGATCTTGTACTGAGGAACATCTGGGGACAGAATCTTGACATGATCGGCCTTAACACAAATGTCAGAGTATATGAATTCCAGTCGGGCCTGTAGGAGAGCGCCATTGGGTGACCAAGACTAATTGAGATGTTCTATATGAAACAACACACAAAAATTCAATAAAAAGATGCATGCATTAAATAAAGAAGAGGGTAGGCATATGACTCAAGGGGTAAGGCACCTACTATGCAAGACTTAGTCCCTGAATCTGAATCTCCAGAATCCATGTAGAAAGGCAGGTGTGGTAATATGTGTCTGTAATTCAGTGATCCCTGACAAGATGGAGGTAAAAGCAGTGAGCACCAGAATCCTGGATAGGCAGCCAGTCTAGGGTACTCAGCAGCAGAGAGCCTGTCTCAAACAAGGTGAGGACAGTCGCCCAAGGTTGTCCCTTGACTTCCACATGCATGCTGTGGCAGGCATGTGCTGACACACTCAGATATAAACACACATCATTAACACACAGCACAGTAATAACATAGAGTTTGCTCATTTCCTGTTTATAAAATTTTCATGTTTTCATGGGTAAAACAACAAAAAAATCACATAAATTATTTTAGAAAACAGTATTGATGCTTCATCTGATTCTCTAGGTGACTGATGACTGTAATCAGCTATTGCACAGGTGCAGATATGAAATAAATAACCAAGCACCCAGGAGGTTCTGGAGACCAACCCCTTCAGTCCAGATTGAAGAAGCAGGTCCCACTGGAGTTGATGAGATTCCACGGCTCACAGAGAGTTACCAATAGAAAAGGCTCAAAAGTGTGGTCCTCTCCCAGTCTGAGGACCTCTGCAAGCTTTCTGTGGGTGTGGTCTGGGAGTGGAAGTCTTTAGGAGTCTGCCTGATTGCCCCCATTAAGTGCCTGGAGGCTTCCTCTCTCTTAATCTTTACTTGGTATGGAATTTTATCTTTAAATTGTAACATTTTCTAAACTTGGCTCATTGTTTGAAACTTAAGCTTTACCATAGTCTAGATGTGTAACTGTGGTCAAGATTTTGGAAGAGTTTAGATTTTGTTAGGCTTGAAGTGATGTTGGAAGAGCCAAAGGCATCCTGTGTGGAAGGTACCTGGGACTGCTCCACATGGACCTAATTCATAGATCATTCAAATTCTTTCTCCATCATAACTTTACATCTGTTCCAAAAATTATTTGATGATTCTAATAATGGTTAAGTTCAATGTTTTAGCCTCTTATACCACCCTATTAAGTGGGAGTCAGAAGATGCTGTGTAATTTCTTAGCAGTCTCTATGAAAATCAGTGAGGGAAAACAAGCAAGACCTCAACATTACCTTGAAATCTTTATGGAAGGGCTGGCTTCCAGGATGTGCTTAATCTGAGTGGGATTAGACGTGGTATTTTCTTGAATGTTGATTGTTGCTTTCAGTTTCTTTTTTTGAATGAAGCCTATGGGAGATAGGAAGGAAAGTGTCCTCTGTAGCAAAGTAGAGATAACATGGGTGATCAGGCACAGCCACAGGCTGGTGGCTGGAACAGTTAGAGCAAGAATCTCCCAGACATGAAAGGAAAGGAGAGTCTTCAAGACACCCACCAGACGTTCAAAGCTCTCTGCACTATTTGCCCCTTGGGTGGAGGAAGAGGTAGACAGCTAGAAGCTTGTGTATGCTTGTGCCCAAAAACCCCTGACCTCTAAGCCTCTAAGCATTAGGATTCCAAGGACATACTTCCCCTTATCTTGGGATTTGGAGGTTTTGGATCCTCTTGGTGAGTTGAAAGAGTTAATAAGACAGAAGGATAACCTTAGACCAGTTAAATTGGATAGCATTTATCTGAACAAAGAAGGATCTGTGAATCCACCAGCTTTTTATAATCTGAGGTTTCAGAATTCCACAAGAATAGCTTGAACTGCAGGCACCCTCAGCCGGCATGAAAGCACACTTACAATGCAACTGTGTTCATAATTGGCTTGGCTTTTTATTTTTATTGATTATATGTAGAATGATCTGGTAGAAGAAGAGAATTCCAACTTCAAAACCAATTTCTTTGGTTTGAATAATATATATGCATGAGCACTAGGCCTTTACTTAAAATATTATAACATGGAAACTTTACATTTTGATTCATATAAAATATATCATTGAAAATGTTACATCCTGGGGCTGGAGAGATGGTTCAGCGGTTAAGAGCACCGAGTGCTCTTGCAGAGGACCCAGGTTCAATTCCCAGCACCCACATGGTAGCTGAGAACCATGTTTAACTCCAGTTCCAGGGGAATCCAGAACCCTCTTCTGACCTGTGCGGCATTGCATGACAGGGTGCACCTACTTACATGCAGACAGTACACTCATACACATAAAATAATAAATAAAAAATAAAAATAAAATGTTACATTCTGAGGATAGAGAGATAGCTCAGCAGTTAATAGCACTGGCTGACTTGCAGAGGACCTGAGTTCTGTTCCCAGCACCCATTTAAAGGGACAACAGTCATCTGGAACTCCTGTTCCAGGGGATCCAGGCCTCTGTGAGCACTGTACATGTGTGTTACACTTGCATGCAGGCAAAATATGTATATAAAACAAAAATGAATAAACAAATTTTTAAATTATATTTTAAAATAAATATTTCTGTACATACTTACAAAGTAGGAAAAGTTGAGACAAATTTTGAGCTAGCTTAAAACTTGAATTGAGAAACTTGAACATTCTGAATGCCCCTTTCCAAACATCTCAGGAAATGTATTGGATGCAGAATCTTTGTGTTTAAAACATAATTAAATGAATAAATAACAACTGTTAGATTTTACAGACATGCCCTGGTTGAAAAGAAAACTCACAATTTTTGGAGAATGTTTAATACATGGAGAATTAAGTAGGCCACTGTGCAGTATATCCCATAGGTGAAGGAGTAATGTACTGAATAACTTACTGTTTTGGAAATTTTGCAACTCAAAATGGCTGCTTAGATATGAAATATATTAGAATGCATGTGATAAACTGTCAGATCATACAATGTTGTTCTTCTATGAAACGTGTGCATTGGTAGTGAAAGTCAAACGTGACCTTGCCTCTTGGCTTTGAGTTATTTCTGGATTAAAGATTAATAGGGTGGATGCTAAATGCATAGAGCTTCCAATAAATGTGGCGATCCATTAGTGAGTTTGCTTGGCAGACCAGACAATGGTGGAAGCCATGGGCCTCTTCAGCCCTGCTGTAGGAGTTCTCCCAGTCCCCTTCATGGTGACAAATCCTCACATCAATTCTGGAGAGGGCACCCTCCTGCCAGATCCATGCTGGAAGAGGCAGAGAGCAAACACATGAGTGACAATGTTGGAAAGTTTAAAGAAGGCTGCAATTGCACTTTGTTTATAATACTTCACTAGACCCCTTGACTCGACTGGGGCAATTTTGTTATCTTTTCTTTAAGTCAGAGCAATGCCTCGTGTCTTAAAATAAGGGATTATATTTTGGAAATAAGACTACAAATATCAAATAATGCTGTCCACTGTGTGGAATTGGCACATAATAGTTATTATTATGATATTATGATATCCTGCAGGGCTACAATGCATTTTTTGATTAACAATATAAATTAATTTTATTAAGCAGTATCTACTTGAGACCCAGTTATTAATAAAAATGCCCAAGTTCCATCTCCCTGCTTTTGTGTTTGCTGATAGATACAATTCCTCTCCTCAGAAATGCTACAATTACTTTTGTTCCCCTAGGCACAGCTTCAGAATGGATTTCATTTTGGCTAGATAAAAGATACACTAAAGGATTTTAATGTAATATACAACAGAGTGATGACATAGAGTAATCACCCTGAGCTCTAGTGCCATGTAGATAGGAACAGCAAAATAATAAATCAGTTCTTATTAAATGAATGAATAAGACCCATACAAATCACGAGTCCAGAAATCTGTTTCTGTGGACTAACATTAAGGTCAATAAATAATAACATGCACATCACACTTATCCTTGACTAATGGAAACAAAAATAATGCTCTGTGTATATATGCATATAAAGACAGAGAATGTACATGGGAGATAACATTCCTGAACAGATAAAGGTAGGGTTGTTGAAACAGAATTTAGATATGCATATTTACTTAGGGAGCATAGACACATACATTAGAGGCATGTTATTATATATTTAAAGTAAAAAGCATAGAATGCAAATGTATTTGGACACACCAAAACCCAAAGTTGATGATTGTTACTACATGATTAATTTTTCACCTTAGTCTTGGGGCTTCTGGGATGTTTCTAGATGAAAGAATAAGGTCACACTGGTATTCTCTAAATTTAAAACTAACAATATCTGACATGTTAGATATCGTTGGTGAATTGCCATCATCATATAAAACTCTTTTGTCAAGTTTAGTTAATATTTCACATTGCAAAACAGTGGAGGTGGAACTAAAATTCCTGCTATAATTTTGCAAAGCAGAATATATGACATTTATTTCTTATTTATTAAAGATATTAATCACATAAGTAGATCCAAAAAAGAGGTGGTTAGAATCCATCATAATTGTATCAAAAGTCAATGAAGCCTGCTCTGATGCACAAGCTGAGTGGGTTTGTGTCAGGTCATGGGAAGCCAACTTGGTTGGTTGATCCTTCAAATGGAATCTCAAGTTTCATGTACTTTAGAACAAATGTCTTTATTTTCATTCAATCTAAAATTTGCCACACTTAACTGATTGCTTGAAAATGGGAAAATAGAGAAAATAGAGTCCTAACAGTCTAATAATTCATTCTCAGATACTTTTCCTTGTTCTGATACCTTAGCTAATGAATAAATCCAATAAGAAAATTGTATTTATGAATAAAGCTAAGCCAAACAAATGGCAGATTTTTAGAATTTGTTATTTTTTAAATTATCAATGACATTATATGGCCACAATACACTTATTTAACACCTTGATAAAATTATTTCAAATTATATGGCTTGAGCAATTGGTAATAACTAAGAAGTTTGAATTAGAGTGTATAAGGAAAAACATTGAATGAGCTTTGAAACCAATGATGTATTTTAAAATAAAATTAAAAATTATAATGTTCATTTCAAATGTGAATTGAAATAATATATGTATATTAAATAGCCCTGAATTTCCGACTTGACATTTGAGCAGTATTTTTCACACACATCCAGCAGAAAGAAATATTTAAGCCAATAATGGATGAGTCATAATATTCTAAACTAAAGTGAATTAAAATGTAATGAAAATAACTTACAGGAAAATGCTTCAAATTTTATAATTTCCAACATTTTTTGGATAATAAAATCTATAAACTGACAGTATCCTTATATAGAAATAAGCTTCGCTGCAGGTCTGCTGGGTTCTCATCAAATATCCCAGCACACGGTCTCATGGACTGCGCGCTCCAGTTCATCTGACATTTCTGCCTGCGTTGCAGTGCACCGCGCTGGAGTCACATGGACTGCACTCCTGTTCGTCTGATATCTCTGCCTGCGTGGCAGTGCACCGCGCTGGAGTCACATGGACTGCACTCCTGTTCGTCTGATATCTCTGCCTGCATGGCAGTGCACCGCGCTGTAGTCACATGGACTGCACTCCTGTTCGTCTGATATCTCTGCCTGCATGGCAGTGCACCATGCTGGACTCTAGTGGACTGCGCTCCTGTTCGTCTGATATCTCTGCCTGCAGTGGCAGTGCACCGCGCTGGAGTCACATGGACTGCGCTCCTGTTGTCAGATATCTCTGCCTGCATGGCAGTGCACCGCACTGGAGTCACATGGACTGCGCTCCTGTTGTCTGAGATCTCTGCCTGCATGGCAGTGGACCATGCTGGAGTCTCATCCTCAGAACATCTGCTGGCCTCTTCCTGCCTCTTGCACTTCCAAGTCTGTGAAACAAGCTGAGGTTTTTCTTGATTTTCCTTAGGCATCCTGTTACCAAGATAAATAGTAAAGTCTTTTAAAGAAAAACAAGCACTCTTTTTAACTGGTAAAAATAATGAGTTATCTGTATCTCATTCTTGAATTCATCTATCAGAACCCTATTGTTTAAGGTGGAGCTGTGACTTTGGTGAACCTTCATAATGATCTTTAAAACTTCCTGTAATCCAATCACCTGCATTTCAGACCAATGAAATTGTGTGTTCAGTAATCACATTTTCATCACTTTTCTTTAAGCCTCTGTAGTGTGAGAGTTATGAAACCCCCGGTCTACAGGAAAACCCCTGGAGCCTGTTCTCCATGCTTTGAAGTTCTAGTGGCCAGAAGTACGGAATGAACAAGGACTCAACATGTAGCAATAGTGTCAGGATGCTGGAAGGACTACAGCAAGTTTATTATTTATTATTTATTATAAGTGCCATGAGTATTAGGAATGATTGACCTCTGGGGAAAGAAACACAGCTTAATCCTTATTTTTAGATCATTTCATTCCACCTGTTTTTCTTCAAACTCAAGTCATTTTCAAACTTCCAATATCAATTTTAAAAGTGTTTTGGGAACCCACATGGCTCTTTAGTGAAACCACAAGTACTTATCCCAGAATTAAGACTAATGTTACCATCACCATTGACTGTATTGTGCAGAAAAAAAACGAGCTTTGAAGTCAGAGGATCTGTGATCAAATTATTTACTTACACATTTCTTGAAGACTGAGTAAGCAATATTTTGGATTGCTGAACTATTACCCAGCTATCCAGACAAGGAGTGTGATGGTGATTATCTGTTTTTCACTTTTTAATTGTTAAGTGTAGCTATAGCCCACTATAGAACTATAGATCATCTTTCTTGTTTTAGAATGTTCTTTTCAATGTATCTTTCCTGATGTAATACTTAATTGATATTAATTAAATAAAATTTCATTTACGTGAAATAATTCTGTGTATATTTAAAGATGAGTTAAGCAAACAAATCTGCCTCCCATCTTTAGCATCTATAATTGAGGGTACAGCCTAAATCTTATGTTTCCTCTTAAAAGTTATTAGAACATGCAAATAATCTTTTCCTCCATTAATTGGAGGCCTGCCCTCATTTTCCAGCACATCGTTGGCTACCCTGCAAGTTAAATAACTCTAATTATTAAGATTCAAAACATTACATGTATCAGTGAAGGCAATTAAGATGATTTGAATATTATTAAATGAAAATGAACTATTTCTGTTTCAAAAAACTAAATAAATATGCTTAGGGATTTTTACATTGTTAAATTGCCTCAACAAATAATTGGGCAATTCAATATAATGAAACGAGTGCAATAAATAATTTTAATTCATAATAACAATAAGTAATGGGCTTATTTGCATGGTTGTAATAAAGAATAGATTGTGCAAATACTAAACAGACTAATGGGGGGAATGTAGGTTATTAGACTTTTTTTTTTTTTTTTTTTTTTTTTTTTTTTGTATGTGTATGAATGTATTGTTTGCATGCAGGTCTGTGCACCCGTGTCGTGCAATGCCGCGGAGGTCAGAAGAGGGTCTCAGATTCCCCTGGAACTGGAGTTCTCCTGAAATTGGAGTTACAGACGGTTCTCAGCCGCCATGTGGGTGCTGGGGATCGAACCCGGGTCCTCTGCAAGAGCGTCGGTGCTCTTAACCGCTAGGCTATCTCTCCAGCCCCAGGTTATTAGACTTTTAAACTTCTAGTTCATGAGTTATAACACTTTACTGTGGTTGAGTTGGCTCAGCTCCACTGTGGCTACCTTTTCACAGTTATAATTTCCACATTTGCCATGTGAGGAGATTCCCATGCATCTGACCAACCCCCATCCCACTGTCCTAAAGCACGGTTCCATACTTAGTGGCCACAGTACCAAGAGGTATGAGGAAAACCAAGCTCTAAGTAGTGCTTATGCCTCTTTCTTCCCCTGGTCTCATTTGCACTGTAAATTCTCCAATGGCTGGCTAGTCTATGTGAAGGTCTTCCAGAGAGCTGGACACCAGAAAGTATTTAGCAGCCACTGAGAGATTCCATTGTCATTCACTGACCATTTGTACAATTGACCATTTGAAATGTTTCATCTTTGATGAGGATGGGTGAGCCTAAAAGACAAATGATGGAAAATTTTGAAGCAATCTTCCATGAGAAAAAAAATGGTTTCTGTTGAAATGGGAATGAATCCTTTCTAATTGGAAATAACATGAATCCTGAAAGAACATTCTCTGAGTAATCAAACACATTTTTGGAAATTAAATTCTATCATATTTAATTAGAATAATAAAAATTACTTTTAATTTGGGTAAATGAGGCTCTTGGCTGAGTCTGTGATCTGAATGTTTTGATTTAACTCATAGACACTTTAGTGTGGCCAGGCATGGCTGCATATGTCTTTAATCCCTGCAATGTGAAGGATGATGGAACCAGACAAGTTTAGTCTAAAAAGAGAGTTCCAGGACAGCTAGGGCTACAGGGAGAGGATGTCTCCTAACAAACAAACAAACAAACAAACAAACAAACGAACAACAAATAGATCAACAGCAACAACAAAGCCCCAAAACTTCATGGAACAGAGCTCATAATGTGTGGCTGCTGTCTGCAGCCCCACCTCAGGATAGCTTCCTTTTATTTCAAAAGTGCTCCAGCTCAAGGACTCCACAAAGCTAGAACATTGGCCTTCTTTTCCCAGTCTGCTTGATCTGATCTATTCTCCAAGAATTTCTCAGAGTTAACCCCAGCTGCCAATCTGTCCAGACAGAGTACCTAGGGTATCCTCTTTTTAACACCTGCCTGTTTAAACTCCCTTTACTAACTCTCCATATCTTGAGCTACATCATGTCACCCAATCCTAAATTCACCCATTTCTCAGTCTCAATATGACATCTGTATGAGGAATTCATCTATCTATCTATCTATCTATCTATCTATCTATCTATCTATCTATTATCTAATCTATCTATCTGTCTATATATATCACTTATCTATAATCTATGTATAATCTGTTAATCTCAATTAATACATCTATGATGTATAAATCAACCATCTATCTATCATCTATTATTTTGTCAGTCATCTCTTATTCTATCTATCCATCATCTATCACTATTCCATCATCTATCTATTGATCTATGTATCATCTAATCATCTATATATTCATATATAGAAAACATTAACTATCATTTATCTATTCCCCGACTATATAGCATATATCATCTATTGGTAATCTATCTATCATCTCTCTCATACATAAATATATATATATATATACATACATACACACGTAATCTATGTAGATCATTTAGAAACACCTTGAAATTGACAAGAGACAAACTCTTGATTTCTAACTTTTCTGAAATTTGCAAAAGTAGACTTCCTCTCCAAGGGGCTTCGGACCAGAAGACATATTTCTGGTAGAAGTCTGGGCATATAGAGAAAAGTTTGCTTTTTTCATAGAAGTAGATATTGGGGTCTCAATTATTGAAAGAAATGTTTACAAGTTCCAAAATTTATTAGTGTATAAAGACTTACAAAAACTATCAGTTCTCTACTTGAAGAAAGCCTGGTGATCTTGGTGTCTATAAGCATTTTGTGAAATAATCCAATTTTGGATAGAGTGAATAATAATACATTAAGGAGAGAAAACATGATGGTCATAGCTTCACTTTTAGTAGCCATACTACTGAAAAAGTGCTTATTAGCTTCCTTGATAATGGACATTGTCACCACCACAATGCTGACTTCAAAATAGTAGGCTATCTTCCCTGCTCACCTGGGTGCTCAGACACATAGGTAATGAGGATTATTCCTTCATGGGATACAATCAGTAAAGCAGTGATATTTAGGAATTTAGAAATCAGTTTGCTGAGAAAATAAAAAGCCATCCCTTCATCTTCTACAGGGTTAAGGTTATTAGACTAGTTTCCAACTGGATTCACAATTAATTTCTATCTAACTCTTTAGAATTCAATATTGATTAAAGTGTTTGAAAATTCAGAATTGCCAAAGTTTTGGGGGTTAAACATGTGGTTAGTCAAACCTCACCATAGATAAACTCTCCTTAAAGTTCTAGAGGTACTTAGTGCAAAAAGTTGGACAAAATTCAGAGTGGAAGAATGCACAGAACTTTATATTTTCATGTACACCATATGACTTTGCTTGTGGACTCACCTTTTTTATGAAATTAATATGTTGTCACACTGGGCAGTAAATCTGATCAATTTTTTATTTTATTTTATTTTATTTTATGTGTATGAATGTACTGTCTGCATGTAGGTCTGTGCACCCATGTTGTGCAATGCCGCGGAACTCAGAAGAGGGTCTCAGATTCCCCTGGAACTGGAGTTCTCCTGGAATTGGAGTTACAGACAGTTCTCAGCTGCCATGTGGGTGCTGGGGATCGAACCCAGTTCCTCTGCAAGAGCGGTCGGCGCTCTTAACTGCTAGGCCATCTCTCCAGCCCCTCTACTGAGCATTTTAAAGTCTGAACCAGTTCCATGAAACTTATAGGGCTCATATGCTTCTCTCTTCATTTCAGGTAGACTTCAAGTACTAATTTCCAAACCCGACTAAAAAAAATACCTCTCAGATGGGGTCAAAAAATATAGGATAGACATTATTTCAGACATCTTTTGTGTACATGTGTGTGTTGTATGCATTTGGCTATGAGGTTGTATGCATGTGTGTGTGTGTGTGTGTGTGTGTGTTGTATGCATTTGGCTATGTGGTTGTGTGCATGTGTGCATGCGTGTGTGCTAGGGCAGATGCATGATTGTATATATGTGTGTGGAAGGCAGAGGTCAACATCAAAGTGTCTTACTTGCATGCTCCTGACCTTATTGTTTAGTCTTTCCTTGAATAAGGGGTTCCTAATTAGGGTAGAATGACTGGCCCACAAGATAGAAGACACAAGGTATTTGTCTCAACCTCCCCTGAGGCCTGGTTTGCATGCCAGTCACTTCATTGAAGTTGCTCTCTCCACAACCACTCAGACTTCCCCTTTTTAAACAAAGAGAGAGCAGATGAGGGGTTTATCTATGAACTTTTAACTGGCTGCAGAGCTGTGATCAGAGAGATCTCCTCAGAATTCTAAATCCACCAAAGAGCACTGCAGTTGGTAAGGGCTTGTCTGACACTTGTGATATATTCAGCCTGGTCTTTATGAGACGTTCATGTTGGGGAGCAAGAAGACTCTTGAGGTTAAATTTAGGCTTGTTTTTTAAATGGAAAAATCAAGACAGTAATAACCCAAGTAATAGTAATAGTCTATGTTACAGAATATGTACACATGTGGGTGAGTTATTGTTCTTGCTGCAACCAACATAAGGAAGAAGGGACAAAGAGGGGAGGTTGTGTGCTGGTTAAGCAACATCCATCACAGTGGGAAGGCAGAGCAGTTGAGTGGTTCTTGCTGTGCCAACAGAACTATGTCCTGCTGTTGTGCAGGATGGTGATTTCCCCATCCAGAGTACTTCTTTCCTCCTCTTTTAATACTCATGAGTTCAAGGTCATCCTTAGCTACATGATGAGCTTGAGGGAACCTTGTTACATGAGACAATAAAAGAATATAAAAATAAAAGAGGCTAGAGAGATGGCTCAGTGGTTAAGATCACTGGTGGCTTTTGCAGAAGGACTCAGGTTTGAATCCCAGAACCCACACTGTTGCTTAACAACTGCGCATAACTCCACTTCTAGGGTATCCAAGGCCCTCTTCTGTTCTCCATGGGCATTGCACAACACAACTACACTTACACACATGTAAGCATAACACTCATACACATAAAATAAAAATAAATCAATCTAAAACAAAAATGAAAAAAAGGCCAGGTGTAGTGGTGCAGGACCTGGGAGGCAGAGGCAGGTAGATCTCTGTGAACTCCAAGCTAGTCTGGTCTACATAGAGAGTTCCAGGCCAGCCATAATGAATTAGTAAGGCTCTGTCTCATGTTAAGTTAAATAAATAAATAAATAAATAAATAAATAAATAATAAATAAATAAATAAATAAAATCTTCACTGCTTTAGATATGAAGAAAGGAGCACTCACCCCCCAGCTGACTACTGTGCTCCACGCTGGCTCCTCCTTTCCTCCTTCTTCATTCAGCATGAACTCTACACTCTCCATTTGAATACAGGATTATCAGCCTCCAAGGACAATGATGTATGATAACTATTCTCATGTAAAACCTAGGTTAATACTGTGCAGAAAAAAAAAGAATAGAATCATTATGTGTTATTCTTCCTAGGTCAGTGGACTTCCTGGTTCATGGACTGTTCTCATCCTAATGGTGGTTCTCTGGGGAGAGAGTGTTTAGCAGGCCTTGAAGCTGGGAAAAGTCCCTGGACCACTCTGATCCCTTTCATTACCACCCTCAGCACCTTCTGTTCCTTTGTGTGTAATTATCAACTTCCTTGAAAGCTTGCAAACATTAGGGTTCAGGCCCATCACGGGGTCTGCTAATGGTAGGCAGTCTTTTCCCAGAAGCTCCTAAGTGAAGAAGCTGTGATCTCTTGAAATAGAGACTCATTGAAAGATTTAATTAGCCTTTTAAGTATAAATCCTTTCATCTACATTTTGACCTGCATTTCTATATATTACTTGATTTATCTTACATGACATTTTTATGAAAATGTTTTCCCATAGTGAATATAAAAACACTGTTTGTTATCATAAATATTCACATATACTTAGAAGGGTGACAAGTTAAAGGAAAGCTGTAAATCACCAGATATTTGGATAAATTAAAATAATGCTAATATATATTAACAAAAACACTGGCCTAATATATAAGCGCTCTGCTCTCCTCTGTTTCTGTGCATGGCAAACATTCTGCTCATGAGATAAATTAATGGATTATGAAGCATTTCCTAGGAGGTTTATAATTTTATTTGTATTTCAGTTTTCATGTATAAATTTCATGCAAGTTTTTAGTTAATTGAAACTCTCTTACAGTTGAATTACTAAGTCTATCTTTTATTATGTAAATTAAAATAAAAACAGCTAATGTGCGCATTTTTCTTATAATAAATAAAATTAGAAAAAGAATCCCTCTGAACAAGTAGAAGCCCTGCTAAAAACACAGCTTACATGTTCTGGGTCTTTGGAGAGAAATGCATGCAGGCACTCTTCCCACTGATGCAGAGATTCTTCACTTGTTCTTCTATGAAATGATTTGAATTTTCTCCCTGGCTGTGAGTATCTCCTGGGTTTGAAATGCAGCAAGTGTAATTAGACTTGAAGCAGAAAAGAAATGTACTTGGAGTCTTGATTCTAATCATCTGTGGAGCTGGAGAAACACAGATCCCACTGACCACCTAAAGGCTGTTTCTTGAATGAAGCTAATTGTTTACTGTGTTCATTACCCTGCGATGTCTTTAGATTCCCCCAGGTAGGGAGATGTCAGACTAAAATGACTAACATCTGTGCTGAGACAGACTTGCACTGTTACTGTAAGTCCATTTTGGTAAAGGTAGGACTCAAGCTCATTCTAATTTGTATGGAAAAGGCTAAGATAACATTTGGCAGGGATTTTAGTAAAAGGGGGGACACTCAGAAATTTGATTCAAAGTCTTTCAACCTCCTGTTTCAAATAGGAAGAAAGAAATATTTATGGGAATAAATGATGAACTACTCCACCCCCTGTCCATGTCAATTGAAACATCTGCCACCAATTACTTCGTATCACTGGGCGTGTCGGCCTGTTAACAGGGCTTCCAATGTCCTATTGGATACTCATTAAATGCTCTTTTTATTGTAATTTCTCCTGGTGTGCTTCCCCCATGATACTAGTGACTGTGTTAACTGGTCTACAGGTTCCCTGATCAATATTCCAGGTACTATAAATGTTAAGTAAGACATCAAAGCCTTTTCCAGGGAGTAGAAATGTGTGATACTTGAGTCTGGTCAAAATTAACTTGACGGCCCCAGGTATCCAATTTTGTAATTTTAATAATTTGTTTCCTTGATTTTTGTAGTTTTATATACAAAATAGTTAAATTATCAATTTAAAACTAAGTAAATTGTAAGCTTATTGTTCAAAAGAGCCAGCATTGAATGACTGTGTGCTTAGTGTTCCATTCCACTGTGTTCAGAGTATGAGGGAGTCTCTGTGGAGGTGGGTTGTGTTATAGTCACAGTGAACAATATGTAACTTTAGGATAAATAGAAATTCCTTCAATGATTTTCATACCATCCACTCTTAGGAACTATCAATCTTGAAACAAAGGAAAAAATAACCAAACAACAAAAAGCAAGATCTAAGCTACAGACTGCCTAGGTTAGAGGAAACAACAGCCAATTAAAAATGATGCTAGGAAAGATAGGAATCAAGGAGACAATGAACTAAATTACTTTTGGAGAACTTTAGGGGCCCCACAGAGAACAGAGCAATTTTATTTCATTGATCAGAGAGCAGCATAATGATAAAATGGGGTGATGGTGAGGGCACAAAGAGTTACTTTTTTAAAATTTTGCCATGGTTAACTCTTCCACCAAGTCTTTTCAAATACTTGATCTTGTTTAAACCTCTGTTTCAAATAATGTTATCAACCTTTGTGGTAGTTTGAATGAATGTCCCCCATAGGCTTCAAGTATTCAGACATTTTGTCTCCAGTTGGTGGCACTGTTCTTGGAGGTCTTAGAAGGTGTGGCCGTGCTGGAGGAATTACGTCACTGGGGACAGACTTAATGAGTTTAACAAGCCTTGTGGTCTCCAGTCGCTCTCTCTTGACTTCCTGTGCTCATTGCAAGATGTGACCCTCGGCTTGCTGCTCCAGCCTCAGCCACCATGCTTCCCACCACAATGGACTCTGATTCCCTGGAACCCTCAATCATAAGCTCAAATAAACTCTTCCTTTTATAAGTTCCCTTGCTCATGGTGGTTTTATCACAGCAACAGAAAGTGACTAATACAGTTATTTGGTACCAGAGAGTGGGCTGTTGGCTGTGAAGAACCTGACCATGTGGATGTTTGAAGAAATGTGGAAGACTTTGGAACTTTGAGCTAGAAAATCCATTGACTACTGTAAGCAGAGCTTAAGGGGCCATTCTTGTAGAAGCCTGGAAGAAAGCATTGCTGCAAAAAATGTAGCTCCAGAAGAAAATAAAGACTTAGGCAGCAACTGGGATATTTTGATAAAGAGTCTGACAGCAGTTTGCCCACAGCCCAAATGCTTGCCTGATGCTAAGTTGAAAAGCAATGGACTAATGTCTTTGGTGGAGGATATTTCAAGACAGCCTAATGTAAAAATGGTGGAATGGCTATTAATGGTGAATATTATACAGATATACAGTGAAAAAGAGCAGATGAGGCAAAAAGAAATGCAGAATGTACAGTTTGGATCTGAAAACTGCACTAGGAAGATTAAAGGTGGGGCCAAGGCATGTGAAGGAGAGGTTCCTTTTGATAAGGAGACTAAAGTGATTAAGGAGAGCTAGCTATTTACAAGTAAACTATGGGAAAGATGAGATTAAAGTGATTAAGGAGAGGCCTCGAGATTTACAAGTAAACAACAGAATCAGTAACTTCAGGGCAAGACCATGCCCACCTAAACCTCCAATTTTTGAAAGGAAAATACTGAAAGCATTTTCTACTCCAACAAGTCCAGGGCAGAGAAAATTTGCAAATGTGGTTAAAGTAGGAGAGAGACCATCCCGAACTTACAGCCAAACTTGGCAAATTCATTCAAACTCGGTGGTGCTGGCTTTAGAGGTATGAAGTTTGCAAGAGTGAAGGGATCATCAGTTCTTCCTCCATGGTTTCAGAGAGCCACAGAGGCCAGGCAGAGTGCAGCAGGGGCGTCCCTGAATAAAGAAGGCCCTGATAGGCCATTGCATGAAGCTGTGGATGTGAAGCCTAGTTGGCAGCAGAGACCCCAAGAAGACATTTGAGATGCCAGAGCTGTGAGATATTTGCCAAGGAGAGCTGCATACAGGGAGTGGTACCAGCCTAAGAAAGAGATGTATGTTGCAAGCAAAGCTGGAAGAGCTGAGCCATCTAAGCCCTTCGGAAGTCAAGTCCCGGAAGTTGCACATGGAGTTACCGGACTTGATGTTTGCCTTGCTGGTTTTCAGTCTTTTTTTGGTCCATTATTTTCTCACTATGCCTCTATTCCTCCCTTTTGGGATGGGAATGTGTATTCAGTTCCACTGTACATTGGGAGTTTGTAATTTGCCTTTTGATTTTACAGGAGCTTACAGTTAAGAGATTGGCCTGTGTCTCAGAAGAGATTTTGGACTATAGACTTTTGAATAGAACTGAGACTGGTAAAGACTATGGGGACTTTTAAGGTTGGACTAAATGCATTTTGCATTTTATATGGTCAGGAGTTTATGGGGGCCAGGGAGTGGAATGTGGTGATTTGGATGAGTGTCCCCCATAGGCTTTAAGTATTCAGACATTTTGTCTCCAGTTGGTGGCAAAGTTCTTGGAGGTCCTAGAATGTGTGGTTGTGCTGGAGGAAGTACATCATTGGGGGCAGGCTTAGTGAGTTTAACAAGCCTTGTGGTCTCCAGCCTCTCACTCTCTCTTGACTTCCTGTGCTCATTGAGAGATGTGACCCTCGGCTTGCTGCTCCAGCCCTGGCCACCATGCTTCCCACCACAATGGACTCTGATTCCCTGGAACGGTCAATCGTAAGCTCAAATCAACTCTTCCTTTTATATGTTCCCTTGCTCATGGTGGTTTTATCACAGCAACAGAAAAGTGACTAATACAGCCCTTTCCTGTTATTTGTACTTAGCAAGCTGAGTCAATAGGATCTCAGAGAAAGCCTTTCCCCGAAGTTGCTGTCTGAGAAAGTATATTTCCATGTAATAGCCTATCATTATTACTCTCATAGGCAGACAATATCCTTCCTTGGGGAATTAATTAAATGAAATGGTCAGATTTTAGTGCTGAGTCATCTCTCTGTGACACACCTTCTATTAAGCTCAAGATGATTCCTTGTGTTCTATTAACAAAAATCCCAAACTTAGCCAGCATGAGACATTGTCACACATCAGTGGTCTTTTAACACACATGACTACATAGAAAATCATGTATTTCAGTGTAGAGGAAGAAATAAAAATCATGTTAATTGCTTATAAAAATTAACATTACAGACACAAGATGGGAGATCTGTATCTCAGTAAAAAACACGTTTGTAATAAATAAAGCCTAAGGCAGGGTCAGTCATGAGATTAGCACCTGTGATATCACTTGTTCATATAATGCTCTGTACATAGGAAAAATTGAGGCTCAGAAAAGATAATGCCTAAGGTAGTCACAGTGTAGAAATTAAAATTTACTTTGTTTACATGTGCTATATTACATCAAATACAAACAATGTGCTAACAAGTAAATGATTACAATACATTCATTTAAGTACCTTTGTATATCAAATATTTTTCATATATTTTCTCTAGTCTTTTAGCCTACAAGTGAAGGCAACATGCCTCTCAAATGAAATTTCAGAACTTCCGAAGCAAAAGAAATTGTGCATAGTCACACAGATCAGTAAATCTGATCAAGAAGCTCCCTGCCTTTTCCTTCACTGGCTTGTGAGCTACCAAGCTCTTTAGAAGTACTCAATATACTATTTTCTTTTCTTAAGGATGAAGACTTTTTTCAGTCTGTGAATCTAATAATCTGTTATCACAAAGGACTTGGTGGTAAGAAAATAGGGTTACTAAAGATAGGTCCTCTTTAAACTATTAAATTTCTCAGCATCTGTTTAATTTTCAAAGAAGTGAAAGTTTTACACATTGTATTTGCAAGAACCTCAGCCATGAAAGATTAAGGGTTCTCCTGGGAAATATTCTCTTCCCTAAATGAAAAAAATAAATTCTCTGTTAAGTCTCTTGAAAGGTCTTCTAATTGAGGAAGTCCATTCTTCCCTCAAAACACGTGGGCAGTTCCCATTAATAATAAAGCTTCTGAGAGAAGAAACTGTTCCCTAAGATGCTATGAAGTGCCAAACAGGAAAGAATCTGGCCACGGTTTATCCCTACTCTGGGCTTGATAAGAGCAAGTTACTCTTATCAGCAGTTACACGACTTGCTGAATTAAATAGTAAGGGGGGCTGTGAAAGTCAACAGTTTTCAACTGACCCCTCTATCTCTCCAAGTGCACATCCAGGTTTCTGTGTCTCTGTGCTGGGGGCAGACTGTCTTTGCATGCTCATGCAAGAGAAGCATACAAGAGTCTAATACAAACAGGGAATATTCCCAACAGTGTTAATATGAAAACATCTGTCAGTTACAGATTAATTTTCTTCACAGATCTGCTACCTTTAGAAACATCTGCAGCTGACATGTGTTTCTCAAAAATGTAGATTACAGTGGTCAGCCATTTATCAGCCCTACTAAGACCTGGCAGCTTTCCATGCAGCAGACACAGAAACCTGGAGAAGGGGAGAGTCATGTAAAAAAAAAAATTAGGTTTCATAGAAGGAATTTGAAACCTAATATGTAACTATACATATATATATATATATATATATATATATATATATATATGCATAAA